>CM070688.1:6445891-6954140 GCA_036346265.1 Melocanna baccifera | reverse complement strand
TTCTCTCGGACTTAGACAGAGTGTAGCAAGTCGGGGAAGGTATGTCCGCCTTTATCGGTCTCTATCGGTGCTAACTCGGTCCTCGATGTTCATAGCGACCAAATCACGTCTTACATTAACACCATCCTTAGTTTTATCAGAATGTTCAATAAGAGACCAATCAAACCGTCACATACATTCTTCTCTACGTATGACATCGACGCAATTCCGAACTTCTAAGTGCTTCCAATAAGGTAAGTCCCAAAATATTGACCTTTTTTCCACATGTTCTTCCTCAATTTACGCCTTTCCAAGCACAACATTTATATCCTTGACCATATCATACACCTCTATCCTCGCTAAAAGGTCTTGGTAATCGAGTCATCTTCTTTTTCCATCAAATTGTTTTTTCATCTTGCGTGTATGGGTGATACTTTGGAAGGAACTCTACGGTGACGCATGTACACGCTTTACGCGAGTTGTTCAACCACACACTCTCGGTATTGTCTAGCAAAGTGCGGACACGCTTTGGCTCCTTTTGTGCTTAACTCGACAGTTACCAAGGGCAGGAAAATCATTAATGGTGCGAACAACATAGCGTGTAGAGTAAAGTTCTCTCATTTGTCCGCATCCCATACATGTACCCCTTCGCTCCACAAGATTGCAAGATCTTCTACCAATGGTGCTAGGAACACATCAATATCGTTGCGGTGTTGCTTCGGCCCTTGGATAAGTAGTGACATCAAAATATACTTATGCTTCATACACAGCCAAGGAGGAAGGTTATACATGCATAGAGTCACGGGCGTGTGCTATGTCACGCTCATGTTACCAAAAGGATTTATTCCATCTCAGACTAATACAAACCTTATATTTCTGGTTCCACACGAAATCTACAAACATCCTATTGATGTTCCTCCATTGGGCAGAATCAGCAACATGTCTTGTCATTCCGCTCTTTCTTACGCTGCTCCAAGTGCCAACGCATCAATCTTGCATCCTTGCGGTTTGCAAATAAACGCTTCAAACGGGTATTACAGAAGATACCACAACACCTTAGCAAGAGGTCCTTGCTTCACCTCGATGCCCTTTCCATCATCGAGTCATTTTTACGCTTGTATCGGGATGCTTTGCACACCGGACAAACATTTAAGCTAGCATACTTTTACTGATGACAGATACAATCATTCGGACATGCATGTATTCTTTCTACTTCCATTCCTAATGGACAAAGAATCTTCTTGGCTTGGTAGGTGGTTCTAGGCAACATATTTCCCTCCCGAAGCATGTCCGCTAGGAGACTTAACAATGCCGTGAAACTCTTGTCGGACCAACCATTGCTTGCCTTCAATTTCAGTAGTTCTAGAACTGATGACAACCTCGTATTGCGGCTTGCATCCCGAGAACAAAGGTTTCTCCGAGTCCTCCATCAAGCCCTCGAATTTACCAAACTCTCTCTCACTGTAGTTCCTTCTCGCATCACGCACCATCCGATCCAGATTGTCATCCCGTGATCCATCCGTGGCCTCATGATCAAAAGCATACCACAACCGGCATATCGTTGTCCCCATCGACTATGTCATAACTACCAGACTTCTTGTGTACACTTCTCTTCACCGTGGATCGTCCAACATTCATACCCTTTTTCAAACCCTTTCAATCAAGTGAGCTTCGATCTGCATTTGAGTTGCTAAATATCTTGAGATTATCACGATCAATACATGGACAAGACATATATTTTATCCCCTTCTTTAACATATCCACTCGGCCGCTCTTCTAAAAACAGACACGCCAATGTACTCTTCACTCATACGGTTCTCAATGTACATCCACTTCGATCTATTTCCGCTAGCTACACAAGTAACAAATGGTTGCCAAAATGATTATTACCGCAACTAAGAAGATCCATTATCATCTCTAAGCCATCCATTACAAAAACATATATGCATAATTAAAAGTAATTGAGTACTAACCTCGATTATATCACTAATTAGAAGATAGCGATATATTTTCACCCCGAACTCCCAAAAGCCGCCGCCTTGCTACACCGACGCAGCGCATGCAATAAAAAACAGATCATCGACCCGCCCAAGTCCAAGTATTAATAGGGCAATTATCACGAGATGGTTATTAACACGCACTGCTCGTGAAAATTTATATCAAAGACGATTTGTTATACGCATCGTCTGTGATAGTAGGGACATCAAAGACGGTTCAGATAATAACCGTCAGTGAACTATCACGCATTTGCTATTAACACGAACCGTCTGTGATGTCCCTACTATCATCGCACGGTTCGTATAACAAACCGTCAGGAACTATCACGCACGGTTGTTAACACGAACCGCTCTTTGATGTATCTATTATCATAGACGGGTTGTATTAATAACCGTCTATGATAGTATCACAGCCGGGTGGCAGTATGAGCCGTCTGTGATAGTTAGGCACAGACGGTTCCGTATGAACCGTCTGTGATTTACCCGTCCAGTATAGCCTGTTTTATAGTAGTGGGACTTCCAATGGAAACATTGGAGAATGTGAGATGACCGAAAAAAATTTGAGGTCAGTCAGCCATAACTTAGTTTTAGCTTGTCAATATTTAAAGTTGGCATAGTTGGCTTAACGACATCAGGTGAGGAAGCCATTTCTTTAAACACTTGTTGGATACATTGCCACACATGCGTTGGTATATGCTATGCTGTGTATTAGTGTTTGTTTATGAATTGTTAATGCCTATGTTTTATCATGTTACTTGTCGAGTCATGGACTCACCCTTACTTTATTTGTGTTTTAGGTAACTATTGAGGCGACATGTATTGGGATGCAAGTAGCACATATGCACCATTGCTCAATGAACACTACCTAAATTATCACCATTGATTCTCATTATTAGATTATTAATGGTTTAGCTAAACTTAGTTGGAATATAATTGTTAGTATTTTGTGTAGATTATTGGAGTTATGTGTGGAATATGGTTGGTTCCAATTATCTATTGTTGATGGTGCTATGTCATAATGTTGGTTGTGTTTAGTTTAATTTGTATAATTAATGTTACTAGTTGTTCATGGTTTATACTTGTTTCCTATTGATAGTTGTTCATGTTGTGTTGGTATTATCGTCATTAGCATGCTTGAAGTTGTGGTATTTTTATTTAAAGTATTGCTGAAATTTATTACCACTAGTTTAAAATTGGAGTGATGTTGGATTGTATTAGCTAGCATTCTTGGCTCAGTATTAGGCTAGGGTGTTACATCTAATTTGTAACGGATATAGTAATGTCCTTGTTCCTTTGTGATAACGTCATTAATATCGCTAAAACCAGTGGTAATTGGTCGGTTCCCCTGGTTTTTATTTGAATGCTAATCAAGTGCCGTATATGTACATTCTATCATTACTCATTATTGTAAAATTCGATACTAACAGAATTACATAATGCCTCCTTAGCTTTCCTACATGCACCAGCCAAAGGGTTCAGCAACATCCAAGGCAACCAATATTGCCGGCTGAAGTCAGCGAACTGATACAAATATACTGTCATATACATATATGTGATATGGGGACATCAACTTTCCTACATACACCAGCCGCGTGAATTAAGAAATTGACACTACTGCAACCTGCTCCTGATAATCAACTCGTAACATTCACGGTATGAGAAAAGTTCACTAACTTGGTAGATCTACATATACATCAAAGCCATAGATTTGCAAGGACTGAAGGACTGGCCAGAGAAGAGCTAGCTAGATCTCCTTCTTGAAGCCACTTTGCAGATACAGAAGCATACTTTCACCCCATGATTATACTACTCGCATAGCATCAAAAGCAATCAGCCTTACAGGTAGCTTCCTTACCAGAATGACTGCCCATGAATCATGATGTTATGTACTCCTGCACCCATGCATACGCGTTGTGTTTCTTAGAGAGCTACGTCTGTAGCCTCGTCAACATATACTTGCAGGAACAGCTTGCTAGGGCGCCAGGCGTGCATGCATGCATGGAGCCATGAATCTCTACCGGAGGATCCCGCCAAGCGGTGCCGGGGCCCAGTAGTCAGCGTCGTTGTCCCCTCCGAAGTGCGACGTGCACGACACCGGGACAAGGCACAGCCCACGGCTCCTCAAGTCCTTCTTGGCCTCATCATCCGCAACCTACATGTGTGTACCAAGTGCCTTAACTTATACAGCATACGTACAGAGTAAAATTGGAACAGTTTTTTTGACAATATTACTACAAACAATAATAGATCACTGAAAGAAAAATGGAGTACATATGGTCTCTTATTTTTGTGTGAATATAGCATGGTGCCACTCTAGTACATGCGTGTGTGTGTGTGTGTGTACATACATGATTGAAATTGGCTTTGAAACTAAGCAAAGTGTGCATACATACCTGCTGCTCAGGTTGGCCTGCAGGCTGCTGTGCTCCAGTGTTGTTATTATGATTTAGCAACTGCCCAAGGAACCACACGCAAAAGATGAAAAGTGGTTTAAGAAGAGCTGTAAAGGTATAGATTCTTATATCCATGAATCATGTGCAAGCATACAGATCTCTAGCTCCTTACCTGTCCGGGGTATTCTGGGAAGATGCCAGAGTTCCTTTCAGCTCCGACTGGTCCCTATAATGAAAAAGAAAGTACCGCGTCACATGTCAACGTAGCACGTACAAGCGTGCGAAAAAGATGGGGAGAATAATTTTTCAGATGTGGTAAATATCATTGAACCCATGAGTTTTACCGGCCCATGGTTGCCTCAGATGACTCAGATGTTGTAAACTAACATTTTTATGGCCATAATATATACCTTAACTATATAGGTGTATCCAAGTGTACTTTATGTGTATTTTCAATCTATCATTTGATAATGCTAGTCCTGTACTGAACTGATACATAAAGTTCAGGCATATAACTCCCTCTTGTGGTTTATAATTTTTGTACGTGAGTTAGCAAAAAAAAATCTACATACACACCTTATTTTTAACATGTTCTTGTTGCTCCCTTTTTTAAGTGCATAATGTTCAAGTAACGTATACAAAATTCAATCCCTGTGGATGAACTTAAATACTAAAAAGTTTATGGATCATTACATAAATATCAATACAAATATTTTTTTAACTTATAATCGATTAGTACTTGTAACATCCTAAAATTTTAAAATATGTTTAATTAATTTGAAAATATTGTTTCTGCAGTTTCATGCATTTTTTTTTTAAAAAATCTGCTTTAAAGAAAAAAGTTTTCTTAATTTCCAGCAGCCAAAAATGATTTTCTGTAATTATTTAAAACTTGATCAGAGCACAGAAATAATTTATTTGAGTTCTAAGTAATCTAAGGAGCCTTTCCAATAATTTTAATAATTTTTAGAGTTGGTTTGCTATTTTTGAAAATTGAACTTACTTTCTGCAGCTTAAATTAAATCAAAAAATAATTAAAATCCGATTCCTGTTCTCATGTTGTTTTCCTACCATCGCCCAGCCCACTCCAGCTTTGGCCCAAAATCGCCAATGCGGCATCCTCAACCTAGTCGCCTTCCCTTTCTATCTCTCCCATGCTAAGGCGCCTTCGCCGATCCACCTTCTCTCCTCTCTTCTCCCGCTCGCCGACTTGTCAAGCCCACTCGCCGCTTGTCTTTCTCCACGCAACACCGTGCTAGCTCACCACCATGGCCACAAGAGCGAAGGAGTGCTCGATGCTAGCTTGCTCCCACTCTTCCGCTCACCTGGGGTCCCATCTTCCACCTTGCCACCCCGGCTCCATCGCCCAAGCCTGCTTTGCTGTTCGCTGTATAGCTATCGCTAGTCACCATTCACCCACCATATTTGACCGTGTTCGCCATGATTTTGGATGCCTAGTGAGCCGTCGCTCTACCTTACCCCATCCGCCATCGCCGCAGTTGCCCCTTACGCCGCTTTGTCGCCTCCCATTGTCCGATCGGGTGGAGAGCGAGAGAGCACTTGCAAAATCCTACCATGGAGTATTTTCTCACTGCATTCTTGCGCCTTTCTCGCTTGTACTCAAGCCCTCCAACCACATCCTTCCCGCTTGCCACTTGTTCCTTTCCTACAAAAACCATTGCTCCTTGGTTTGTAGGGAATGTGAGCGCTATTGTTGACATTAGCGAGCACGTTGTCATGCCCATAGCTGCTCTAGTGTGTTTCCTTGCTTGACAAGTGTGTTACTCTTCATCTAAATCGATCGACTCCATTCCCATGCTCAATTTTACAGTTGGAGCTATGTGGAGTTGGTCGTCATCGTTCTTTGCCTTCAATGAACACACCCATTCTAGGTCATTGTGTCTTCCCTATTCCGGTGAGCTTTTCCTCCTTTTGTGTCACTTTGCATTCCATCATCCACTGTACAAAACCCTCAACCCATTGCATGTTTGCTGCAATGGGTTCTTGGGTTCAAGCCATCACTTTCACTTCTAACAGCCACCACCATTCTGTCGATACTCATCATCTGATATTTTGTTAGCTCCAACTAATGGGCATGCCATTATTTTGGTTAAATTGTTATGTTATGTTAAGGATTTAGTTAATGCCTACTTGTTGTATTATCCTTCCTTGAGAAATTGATTATCCTTGCCGTTGTCATATTATAAATATTATCCACTATTACTCAGAATATGGGTGGAAATTTTAGAGTGTTATACATATTATATGCTTAGCCATGCTTAGATTATTAATCATCAACTGGTAAAACTTGGTGAAATGTCATTTTGGGCTATGGTTAAATGTTTTTAGCAAATATGGATAGAAGGGTTACCTCTAGTATCTAAAAAATGATTTAGACTTGGACGAGTGGTAGTTGAGACCGGTGCGGTTAGCACAAGATCATGGTTTGTAGTAGTCTTGCTCGAGTCACTTAAGGACCGAACTTGGTGCCATTGATCCAAGCATTACAAGTGCAACCACATGTCCCATAAATGGGATGGGCTAGTTGAATAATTTGCAAAGTCTCAACTTTGATTTTGTCATGTATAGATTGTGGATGTCAGTTAGACATGTAATTCCCACTTGGCGCAAAAGGGGGCTTCCGACTGGGTGGATAGAACCCTTCGGTGGTAAAACCTTAGTGGGAGGAGTCGGGTTAGGATGAGCATTGTAAAGGCCTTATGATAATTACTTAGTTGCACATCCATGGAAGTATGTAATGACCAACATTATAATTTAATTATCTCTTGTGGGTATAGTTATACATCATATGTATAGTGAGACCTCAATCTATTCAAATAGTTGCCTCCCTGATGATGGACATCCTTGGTAATACCACACATAGTTAGTTTTCATGGTTTTAAAATAGATTTGAAAAATGGCATGGATGGATGGAACTCTTACTTGAAAGGCTTTGGCTTGGTATGGAATAATAGAATCCATGCTTGAGAGGTTGTGGTAGAGGGCTGCCACTTATTTATATTTGTTCACTTACTTATTGTGCTTATATATTAATTTTATCACTGTCAAATAATCTTACAAACAACATGTTCAAATTATTATGTCTATTGCAAAGGAAAGCTCACTTTGTGCAAAATAAACTAGCTAGGACAGCCACTTTGCTTCAGCTTGCATAATATATAAACTTTGTATTAAAGTCTTGAGGAGTACAATTTTGTACTAATAATTGTTTGTTGAATACTATCATATTAAGTGGGAGAAGATCCCACGGTTGGCTACTTTTATACCGTAGGATTTGGTGACAATGATGCAACTACTAGGTGTTAACCCCATCGGTTGCGTGTGGCTGAGGCAAACCACTTGAGCCTATTATCCTTTATATACCATTTATTTCCGCTACAAGTACTCTCTATGTGAACATTTGGCTGGTCAACCCCTTTTGTGTAAATTCAATTATAGACCTATACATATCTGCTTAATATTATATGCTATTAATTTTATTTAATCGTGTATTGATGTGATGCAACGATGTGATATGTATGTGGTAACTATTGATCATAGGACTAGCATGGTATACACATAAGATTCGGGATTAATTTTTCGGGTCTGATAGTACTACAATAAAATAACTAAAATTTTGGTTCAAATTCACTTCAAGAAACAATTTCTCAGATATTGTGGAAATTAGCGAGAGGGCAATTGCCATTTTTCTTGTTAGCAAGAAAGTTTTATATATCGATCATAAAGTACATGTATATTGTTATTAGTAGGCTTGTATATATATATTCCACCCAATGTGATGCATTCTTCCTCATGATTAGCTTGACAAAAAAGTATACATCTTATAGCTAACATATGCCATATTTGCTCTCCTTAGATTTTTAGTTTATAAAAAATTATTTATGGCTAGACTGCTGGTCTAATTAATACGGACAGAAAGATAAGATAAATATATTTTGAAACGCTTTGCAAATAACAAATTTTAATCAATGAATCAACATAAATGTCATTCTTAAGCAAAATATAGGACATGGATATATTTCATTTGAAGTATTATTATGTGTTATCTATTTATCCTATAATGCTTCATTTCAATATTTTGAGTTCAAGTTAAAGTCCAATATATACTTCATAAGTAAAATATAAAATCAAAAAATATATATATCATAAAAATGAGAATATTAGATATTATCGCCAGGGATAAAAAAATGACATGATGAACCAACGGATCAGAACTTCCTATTTTTATTATTTTATCCCATATGGTCGATTTAGAAAATATGTGATCAATCGCCATATTTTCTGTCCAAAAAATAAATCATTGCAAAGTATCAAGTTCTTTTTTCATCAGAAGTCCTTTCCAAAGATAACAAACCTTTGTAAGAGTAATTGTAAGAAATTTCCTGTAACTATTTTGTAAATTAAATATTAAATTTGATACCTTATATCTCAAAGACGAGTGCTTTATTGTAGAAAAGGTTGCATATTTCCTTTGTGCCTATTTGTATTCCATCCTCTATGAGTATGCCATGAACTTTTTTCATTGCATGCTCATAATCCACGGAGCTACACACTTATTATTTGAGAGTTTAAATGGTCCAATATTTTAAACCTATGATTATACTGGATATATACCCGTATACATTCAAAAATTCGTACCGGTTATGGTTCTTCCGTTAAAAAAAAATATTTTTGTTCCCTTACTTGGCACCCATGAAAAGCCTAAAAGAATTAAAGTCGTTTCCACAAAGGTTACGAAAAGGGATCAGTATCTTTTTTTTTTTTTTGAAACGCAAAAAGGATCAGTACGTATCCTACTCACTAAGCTTTGAGAAAAGGTTTTTTTAGCATACCTTTGAAAAAAAAAGTTTTGCTAGCCTATCACCTACAAAGCCAAGACGAAAGTAACAAAACCTACGTTTGCGAGATCTGCATTTCACGACGCCTCGCACTTGCGTAGGCATCTTGTCACTCGCACGTAAGAACTCCTTCCCTCCGTGTGCTCCTACGTGCGTGAATGCAGATTGCGAGAGAGAGAGAGAGAGAGAGAGAGAGAGAGAGAGAGAGAGAGAGAGGGGTGCAAGTTGCAACTTACATTTTGCGTGCAGGTCCCATTGCCGTGGCCCATGTAAGGGTAGCTGAGAGCCTGGCACAGAGAAGAACAACCACTGGTCATGTACGAGAGAAAGAGAGCATATATATAATCCGAGCCCCTCTCAGAGAGAGAGAGAGAGAGAGAGAGAGATATAATCCTAGCTTAGTCCCTGAAACACAAGACGTTACAAGACATGGCACCGCAACACATCCATCCATCCATCCATCTCGCTGCTGCTGCGTGCGCGCGCGCCCATGCACAGCGCCCAACTTTAACAGCGTGCTCTCGCGCCCAGTCCCACACCCCTCCCATATTCTCTTTTTGCTTCCCGCGCGTAACAGAGAGAGAGAGACAGCATATAACCCGAGCTAGCTACCTCCTCGGCTCCTCCCATGCACGCAGCTAAACTGCTTGCTTCTACTGTCGCTTGCCATTGTGGGCTCTATACTTTCCGGCTACAGTAGGTGCTGGAAATGTTTACTGTAATGCAGCATGCATCTTGTGCTTTACACGCACTGACATGCGGGCTACATTCCCTGTTCACCCACCCATGCTTCTGAAGGTCCTATGACCGTGAGAGATGAGCTTTTCCTCTCTAAACACACACACACACAGAAAGACAGAGAGAGAGAGAGGGAGAGAGAGAGGGAGAGGGAGAGATTGGACCTCAATTTGACCCAGGAGGAATCTGATATAGCCAATGGTCTCTTGCAGTACAGACGCAGTGTCAGTCTGTAAAAGGAGGCACGTGTGTCAGAGATACTTTAGTTGGACGCAACCCCTCTAGTGAAACAAGCAAAAGAAAGGAGCTAGATGGCAAAAAATACAGACAACTGTAACAGCATCTATACACTGTGCAGAGGACACATGCAGATCTAGCTAGCTCCTCTAGCTCTATCTTATCGTTGCAATGCAACGAGCTGGTGTTATACATGATCACTCCATGTCATATTACAACTTGGCTACTTGTATCTGAAAAGAAGAATGCGGTTAACTGAAGTTTCCGTTCTTTTTAACCTTGCCGAATGGGGAGACTATCTGGTGAAGCGCAGTAATTCTGTCCCCTAGCCTCTCCTTCCTCACCTGCAACAGATTATCAGCAGAAGTCTCTTAAGATGTCAGCATATATAACAATGGAAACAAATGCCAAATTTATGTAATTTTTTCCCGTGTTCTTGGCTCATCACGAACTTCCAAAGTGAGTACCCTTTATGTGTGTGTGTGCGTGTGAGAGAGAGACAGAGATGCCTAGATGTACACAAATATGACACAGAAAAGAATGGGTTTGGATTATGGAAAGCAGGGAGCTGAGGAAGAAACCTTTAGAGTAGATTGTGCAGAAGAGGAGGCCTGAACCCTAGGCTTCTTGAGAGATGAACCTGTCGCAGTGCTGTTGCACTAGAGAGACAAACAAGAAAAGCATGAATAATCATGAGCCCATTTCAGCTTGTCCCAAGAAAGAACCCTCTCCCTAAAGTTAGTGCCCAGTGATTCTACTTGTAAACACTGACCACTTAAGCACTACAATATAAAAGAACAATTATGTGAAGAAACAAGCAAAGGAGCTAGCTCTGTCAATGAGTGTGCATGCCCTACACTCTTATCAAGAGATCATGAAAGAACATGCTATGCGAATATCAACTAGTTGACTAAAGCGGATTTCAAAAGGAACATGAAAACATGTATCTTTTCATGAAAAGAAAAATAATACTAGTGTCACTCTTTCAATTAATGGAAGACAGAATGCACCATTGCCAAGAGATTGCATTGAAATGATCAAACTTATAGCTTTCCATCAAGCGAAGTAAGAGGAAGGAAGTGCTTTCAAAAACACAACTTTTTCAAGAGGGAGATTATACGCAACCTTAAGATTGCACTTGGAAGAAGAAGCACTCAGTAAAAAGATTATATATTTCAAATAGATCAAGTTCATTCCTTCTCATTTTTGAATCACCAAATGAATGCATTCCATGTAGCTTAAATTTGCGTCTGACAACATGCGTTCTATATACGAGAAACAAGCCACGCGAACGTGCCAACAAAAGTAGAAAAAAAAGAAGAAAAAACCTACCAATTAACTTCCAACGAATTACTGATCGAAGTAACATCTTATCAAGTTATTCACCTCGGATGAGTTATCGGAGTGGTGGTGGTGACTCCTGAGCTCCGGTGGTGCGCCGTTAGAGAAATCGAGCATGTTGCTGCCGAGGCTCGAGGTGATGCATGACCTAGGAGAGGAAGCAAGGAGCATCTGGCTCAGTTGAGACTTAGCCCCTCCTGCCTGGATCTCATGGTCACCACCAGCAAGGTGGCTCCCATAGAAGTTGTAAGCAGCGGTGCCAGCTTGAGGCATGGAGCCCTCTTCCTTCATACCAACCATGCATGCACTTGCAGCCTGATCCCCCCAAATCTCTAATCCCTTTGACAGGAGAGCTGTAGTGGCTCTGTATCTTTCATGATCTCCAACTAATCCCCCACTGTTGCATACGCAGTTGCACAAGGCACACACAGATATACACAAATACATGAGTCCATAGAGAAAAACAACTACAAGAGTTAGTAACATGAACATGCATCAGATGATTAGCAGAAAGAAGAACATTTGGAAAGGCTTGATCTACTATAGGACAAAGTGGGTTAACCACTTTATTCCTTTGCTAGAGCTACACACTTAAATATGCAACTAAAGTTTACATGGATTATTGGTTCCCTATGTAGATCTCTTGCATGAATGAATCATATAGAATTTAGGGAGTGAAGAGAGAAGGATAGAGAAATAGAGACAGAGATGTTTACATAAGCAGCTGGCTCCATGACTCTGGCATGTGGTTCTCCTGGCCGCCATCGTGCAAACTTGGGAGAGAAGTGACGCCGCCGTTCATAGGTACTAGTCCTGAAGTAGTGCTGTGAGGAAACTGCTGGGAGAAGAGCACGGAGGGAGAAGACAAGGAGGGCATGTTAGGAGAGGCCTCTTGGTCCTCATAGCAAGGCATCAAGCTACCCATAATATTGCTGCTAGTGGTGCTGGTGTTGCTGCTACCACCAGTACCACTCCAGATCATCTGTTGCACCAGGGAGCTCTGGAATTCTCCTCTATTCATCACTGCTAGTGAGAGAAAGAGGAGAGAGATGAGTTCTTGCTGCAAGGAATGCCTTGCTAGCTTGGCTCTCCTTACAACTTGTGTGGAAACCTCAGGTCAATCTTAAAGGGGTAAAGGTGGCCAGTGGCTTAATTTTCTTTAAGTGATGGGGTATATCTTCTTGGGAGAGAAGAGGACAACTACAACAACAAGAACATACAGGAGAAGAGAAGAGGAGAGAGAAGAAAAAGCATAGGGCCTGTTTGGAGAGGAATCTGGGCTTTGTTTTGTTTTCCCTTTCCTTTTTCTTCACTCCTTTATTTGTGAACTTTCCCTTGCTCCCCCTCTCATTCTTTTGTTACACATACATTTTTTCTTTATTTCCTTCTCTTGTCACTTTTGCTTTATCATTAAAGTGATGTAGGAAAGGTACGTGAGACACACCATTTCGGACCAAAAGGAGCGGTTTAAAGAGGAGGCGGTGCTTGTTAATCTGATCGAGCTTACGTTACTACCTTTCAAACCACCAATTAAGTAGAGCTGATAATTAGCCATGAAGACCAGCGTTACATGTGTATAGATGTAACCTCCACAACACGCACATACACAGGAACAGTGCACGCATGCACGCACATAAAGTGAGCATGCATAAGTGAAAAAGAATATCCGTTTACTTAATATATTCGTCCTTGGTGAATGCGCATGTGGCGTATGTATCTGTATCGGGCCGGGGAAACCGAAATAATACGGTTTGCTTGCTTGGTTTGTCCAAACAATACGAGTGCACTATGAGCAGTATTAAGCTTTAGTGAACTCCTTTGAAATGTGGTCATATCAGCTAAGAAAGAGATCCACCAAAGCTATTTAATTAGCCTTGCGGTGACGCTACACAAGATGCTCGTACGATACTTAAAACAAGAGTGTTTTGTGCAGTGAACCATGACGTTACAACCGGAGGTAGAGGAGCTCACAGCGGTAGTCAGAGTCGTCAAACGGGGCGCTTCGGTCTGGGAGATGAAACAGGAATAAGAAGTGGAGGAGAGGGTGGAGAGAGAAAGGGAGATGAGGAGTACTACTAATAAGGGGTGAGAGGTGAAAGGAGATCGATGCCTGCCGTTCGATGCAGAAAGAAGGGATGGTGAGATCGAAATCTTGGAAGAGATACCACGGATCGGTGATGTGGCATTATCACAAATGATTAGGATTACAAACTATCTATGATGTATAATGATTTCACAGACGGTTCGTAACAAGAACCGTCTGAAACACACTATCACAGACGGTTTGGTATATGAACCGTCTATAATAATGCTTAAAAATACGCACTCTACTCCTACCTATTCATATTTCAATGCATGCGACCCTTAAACTTTCATACGGTTCTGGCTTTTATAGCGCATTTTCTTGATACCTTGATATCACAAACTCAACCTCTTCTAAATAGTCCTCCCTCATCTTCTTCACAATGGCATCCACTATTAATCTTTTGATCTCCTTCCTCTCATCTATCCATCATGAATTGTTCAGCCACAACTATACACCAGCGGCCAACAACTTATGTCTGGAATAGCTCCTCCACACACGCCCTGCTCTCCTTCCTCGAGTAGCTTTTATCCGTCAGCTGGACCTTATCATTCGATGTTGACGGAGATATCTCTTTGCCGCTCAGGAAAGGAAGGCTACCCTCAACCTCGTTCTTCTCTTCATTGTGCGCAAAGGGGAAGAAGCTATTGCGGCATTGGAACATGTATATTATATATATATATATTATATATATATATATATATATATATATATATATATATATATATATATATATATATATATATATATATATATATATATAGTGTTAAAGGCATATTCAATGCTAAGATGCTAAAACTTCTACAGAGCCATCTGATCTGGTCTGTACGGCTCCGATCAAGAAGGGTGGAACCCCCACCTCATCTAATTTATTTAATCAATCTTTCACAAAACCCCCCGCATAGATAATTTTTTATGAGGTGGGGGTTCTACCCTCCTTTATTCGAGCCGTACATGCGAGATCAGATGGCTCTGTAGAAGTTTTAGCATTTTAGCACTAGATATGCTCATATATGTGTGTGTTTTCAAGCTTCAACTTCCATACATTTATTCTAATTTTTTTATGCTATCTTCTATATATCATGTAGCCCATTGTGTAACATTATTCGAATATGGAGATTAAGTTTATGTATGTTAAAGTGTTAATATTATAATTTCTTTAAGAACTCAGCACAACAAGGGATAATTCTGCAAAATAAAAAATGCATAAGTTCAACCTATGTTGTTGGCAATTGAATCTATGGTGCCACTACTAAAAAGAACTCTTAATTCTTGACATTTTGGTTTTTAAACTTTGTTCAAACTTTTGAGAAAGGGCAAAGATTTAATAGAAAATGTCATTTTGAAGACATTAAAGTTGGCTCATCCGAGTTCCAATTCATATCACAATATTTCAAATTAAAGGTAACACCGGTATAAATAAAAATAATTGTTCATATGCAAAGCATCTCCTTTACTTTAAGGACAAGAAATTCCAACAATCCTAGAAATCCTCTCGTTAGTCGGGAGAAAAGAGAAGGATCTACCCCGCACAAAAATTCTCGTTAGTCAGGAGAAAAGAGAAGGATCTACCCCGCATATTTTTGTGGGACACATTATAATAATGCAGATTTATCATATATATATATAGATATTATAACTATATAATAAATACAACTATATAGACATTAGAGTTATACAATAAAAATATCTCTGTATCATAAAACAATACGCGTTTTACTTACGTATCGTAAAACAATACGCATTTTACCTACGTGAATCAATTTTTGGTATAGCTTTTGGTAGATCAACTAAAGTGCAGCAACCACGCATAAATGATCATCCTATTGTGTTGTAAATGGTTGATGCAAAAAAGTGAACTCTTGTTCCATAGGAGCGCAGATTGCCAACATTCTCTACACATAATACTTTCTTACTAATTTTATATTGATAATTTATCTTTTCCTCAAATTACAGACATCTCTCTTAAAAATATGATTTACGAGGTTAAAAACACATACAAGGACATATACTGTAATTTTTAAAATGGTGGTGCGCGGCACCTCTAGCTATCACTATGAGCAGGGTTACACCACTGAGGATATATATTGATTAATTCGTGCCTGAGTAAAACTGTTCGAATTTGTAACAGTGGCAAGTTCGAGTGAAGCTTCATTTCTGAAGGGGATGGAATTTCCCTGTTTTGGACCCTTCTGAGGCGTAGCTAGCTTTGGGTGCAACCAAGCAAATATTATTTTGCTTTAATGTTTGTGCTACAGATAACAAGAATCCGTAAGTATTCTTCTTAGAAAATGAAAGAAGAACAGCATGCACACATGCATGTATGCTATGTCTGTTTCGCCACCGACTTTAGAAGAAAAATCTTCGCAAGCATGCCAGGACTAACCAGTCAAAATAGAACAGAACATTCACGATCGAGACCGTCGGCAAAATCCACGTATACATGGCTTGATGGCAAAGTGTCGGAGTTAGGTTTAACATCATGACCATCCTACGTGGCGACTCCAGAAATATCCAACCCTGGGAAAATCGTAGGATGCACGCGAACAAGGAATACATGCATGATGTATACGCACATGCTACCTTTTGGTGTACACTCATACACTAGTTAATTGATTTCGAGACGGTATCCCTTCACCGTGTACAATAGAACACTCTGACCACTCCATTGTAACATTCCATTTTGGAACCTGTGTTTTGCTTGAATGAAGTTCAAATTTGAATTTAAATTCAAATTGCTCAACTCAAAAATTCACCTAAATTTCAAATTTCCTAAATATAAAACCCTCTTGGGCCAAGCAAAGCTTCGGCCTAGCCCACCAGACCCCCTGGCTTGGCCTACATAGCCCACGCAGCCCTCCCACGCGATGTACATACCCTTGGAACGACCCGCGCAAGCGCCGCCGCGCCGTGCGTGCACCCGCACGTGCCTGACAACGTTACCACCTCACCTATGCACCATTGTGCCTCCATAGTTTCGCTCCACCTATGCCTATGCTAGCCTTGTGCTACGCCTCATCCCTCGCCGTGCCTAGCCCCCTCCCTCTCCTCTCCGTACACCCATCGCTCATGCGTCATGTCCTCACCACGTTCCTGCGATTTGCGCGCGCCTGGACATTGCTAGCTGAGTTGTCCTGTCACCTTTACTTCCCTTCTACGCCGCACGCCGGCTCTACCATCCTCTTTTGTGTCACACCATGAGTTGACATCGCCCTCCTTGGCCTCCGTGCTCGCCATCAAGCCTCCCAACAACCATTTCTACCTATTTGCTATTTAAGCCCAGCCTGTTGACTCGCGAGCACCCCCTCATGCCATCTTTGCCTTCCCACTCCTCTCCTTAGCTACGCTAAGCCCCAACTTAGCTCGCCGTCTCTTCCGCCTCACGCAGCTTGAACCTTACCATAGACAACTCCCTCTGCTTAGTCTTGTGCCCTACCAAGCACGTTCTTATGATCACCATAACCCCATCATTCTCTCACCCCATTTAATTCGCCCCTTAACCTTCGTAGCTCGCCAGCAACCCCTTGTTCTCCAACTCTGGCACCCCATCTCCCCATTGCTCCTTCGGCCGATTGCTCCTGTTTGGAGCACCATGAGGGGATCTCAAAGCCGACCTGTGCCTCCTCGACCACCATCTCCCTCTCTAGTGAAGCCCACTATGATGACCCCTCTCCACTGCCTCAGCTCTCCGTCATCAGCCCGCACCAAGCTTCCCTGAGCTCCGTCTCTACTCCCGGTGGTCCCCCTCCACCTGTAGATGCTCCCTAGCAAGGAATTAGTTTCTAGAGCCTCGTAGTGCTGTGGTGCCATGCTCCCTATTCCGTCGCCACTCATGCTCACTGCTGACCACCGTAGACTCCAAATCTAGCCACACTGCCTCGCCTAGAGGTTCGTGCCATGCCAAAGGACCAATTTTCGACCTTGCCTCCAGCCACCACTCCTCCCTTCGCCAGCGATGAGTTTCACCTCTCTACGGCGAGGAAGATGACCTGTAACATGCATCATTAGTTCAAACCATGATTAGATTAAGTGTTAATGACCTTGCTTAGTCACTATTAAACTGTCGCTGACTAGTGGGCCCTCCATCCCTATTTAAGCTAATGAGTAGCTGACATGTGGGCCCTAGCTAGTTAAAGAACCCTTTAAAACACAGTTATGTGGATAGAGCCACTGACATATGGGCCTGATTTACTATGTCCATAGTAAAAATGTCCCACCTGTCAACCTCAAGACCTTTTCCTTTTAAGAAATAAATAAAATTGATTATTAAAATCTTGTGGGTCCCTTCTGTCAGCCTTAGAAGCCTTTTTTAGTAGAAAATTAATCCAAAAATTAAATAAAATTGATAGACCCCACTTGTTATAGAAAGAGAAACTCTCTCTCCTCAGTCAATTTTTGGATTTAATCCAAATTTAATGTAGCCTGTTCTCACTAATTTTAACTCTGAATTTAATAAACTTTGTTTCTAAATTCAAAATCTATATAATGGTAGTGGAATTGTTCAATTAGAGTTCATTAGAATTTTCTTTGGTTTTTATTTATTTTTGCTCATGTGTTTATTGCTTTCCGATGCAATCATCCAAGTAGAGTACGTGGATGTGGAAGAGCCACAGTGCGAGACAATGCAAGAATTTCGAGACCAACCCGCATATGAGCTAAGCGATCCAATGCTTTGATTATATTGAATCTACACTTTATACAAGTTTATGTTTATTTAAATTATCAAATTGCATGTGTTATTTGTTATGCAAATGTATATAAACTTAAGGTTAGATATATGTCTACTTGTCCTTATAATATCATTATATCATCCTTTGGACACTTGAATCACATGATCTTTGTTACCCTAGATAATTATTGGCAACTTTACTAGTTTTAGGTCGTACTTAAGCGTAATGCTAGTCTTGCTTGAGTACTAGGGCATCAATTGCAATAATCATCATTTTTTAATCACGAAACTCACTTTGGACAATCATTGGAGGGAAATGATAGGTATATTTAAGATAACCTAGTTTATACTTCTTAAAACCCTAAAACCTGTTGTTCCTATATCTAGATGGATGTAATGATGGTTGGTGTGAATGTCTCACGAGAAATTTGGTATGTGGTGTATACCGCCCAGATAACTTAAAGATTGAATCATGTGATGACCTTCCAACGTAAAATAGTACAACCACAAATCTATAAATGGATATGACCTGGCTAACTAATTTGCATCCACTAGTGTGGATTGCATAATTGGAGTTACCCATGAGTCATGTCGCTGGTTTTAAGCTATCATAGACATTGGTCGTGTCGCTAGTGTAAACTGCTATGTAGCGCAAGAGGGGGTCTGGGTGTGGTGAACATAACCTCACTCAAATGAAACCTTAGCAGGTATAATTTACAGTAGGTGATGTATTGCAAAGGCCTTGTGGTGATCTTATTGATTCACATGTCCAGGAAATGTGTGAAACATAACAAGTAGATTATCTCTTGTATGTAAAGTGTATAATTTTTGCAGAGTATAAACTATTTGAATAGCCATGCCCACAGTCAAGGGCAGGTTTGGGAACTTACTTGAGTTAGCTTGTATTTCAAAAACTTTGTGGATGAGATGAAAACTCATCGAGGTGGATGTAACCCTAAATTTGGCTTTCCTTGGGTGGACGTAACCCATTGTTGATATTGGGTGGATGTAATCCTGGTAATCAAAAACTAGCATATGGTGGATGAAACCATATAAGGTGGATGATACCTGCACCATTATAAATATTACACACTTTCACTCTCTTTACAAAATGTGCTTTAGTAACAATGCTAAGTCAATGGATTTTCTAGTTAATGTATATTCAGATGTTGCCTTTAGTAAATAAAAGAATCTGAGCCTATCTTTGTTGAACCATACATGTATAAATATTGCATCTGTGTGTTGGCTCATGAAGCACTGTTGCTTGTGCTCACTCTTGCTCATAAAATCTCACCGAACCTATGAACCAGGATATTACGTATACTACGACACCCTAGGAGTTGATGGTGAAAAAGATGGAGGAGATTAGGATAATCTCTATTAGTCTAAGTCTCACTCTAGTCTTGCTGACTAAGTTGGTATATGCATGTACCAATATTATCCAAGTCTTTGGTTAATATCGGTCGCACACAACTTACCCCGGTCGCTTGCCTGTGGTGAGATATGCCCTACCCTTTTGCTTTCGCTTCCGCTTCTACATTATATAAGGTATCCTTTTGGTTTGAATGACCTTGTTTTAAACTTGACTCGATGTAGTCTATTTAACATCTGATGATTGTAATATTAATGTATAGTATGGTTTACATCATGTATTAGATGACTCGTTGATGTATTCTATAAGCAGTATCTACTGATCTAAGGAATAGTGCAATGGTTTCACAGAGGATTTTGGATTAGCTAAATTCGGGTCTAACAGAGCTGGTATCAGAGCATATAACTGTAGAAACCTTAGTTAGACTGGTTGTGCCTAAGGACTCAAGTCTTATTTTCCAAAGATAAGAAAACTTTGACAAAATATAGCGTATTATAGCTCTTATTCATCACTCTTACTTCTTTACTTACCTTTACTTTTCTTATATTTTACTGTATTCTGACTCTCTTTCTTGTTCAAAATTGTAGATGGTCAGATCGTCTAACCAGGGCCCATGGGACTTTTTCTCCCATGGCGAGGACAAGGGTAAGCTTATGTAGTAACTTGTCTATCGTCACCAACCCATCTTCCGGGGCCAAAAGACTCAAATCCTAGAACGTGAGTCCTAGATGATGGAGGTGTTCCTTTACGAGAGGAAAGGCAAGTTTGAGCCTCACACCTTCATGATCTAGCACACCAGGAGGACCTCTGCGTATGCTCTCCAGGACGCAGCCCACCTAGCCTTAGCACACTTGTGAGAGATTCGTGAGGCGACTCTCCGTTATTCTTTATTCCGCTTCTACCTGAAAGTCTAGGAAGGTGAGTGCTACCACGAGACCTACATCACCACAGACAATGACCCGTAGTTGATGTACTGGGTTCAGCTCACCAGAACCCCTGGGGCCACCTACATCGATGCCTTAGAGGAGATTGATCAACTTTGTATGCTCCTCACCGCTAGTTGCCCCCAGTTTGACACTCTTCACGCCCAACTCCATAGGTGCGAGAGGACCCTTGCTGTTGTGGAGGGTGAGAGGATAGCAACAACCGCTGAGCTTGAGCTCACAGCGATAGCAGCAGCTATCTATGCCCTAGCACCTCCTGGATCCTCTATCATCGCCAACACCCTGGCACTGCCTGCACTCGCTGTCATCCCTAGCAACCCAATGCTGACTTGACCACTAGGACCTCACTTAAGGATTACAGCATGCAAGGGTGTGCAACGTCCTAGTCCATTGCCTGTCATCAACCTTGGAGACTCCAGCAGAGGACGCAATCTCTACTGTTCCCTCTCCTATTCTCGGTCGCCTACCGTCAGCCGCAATGGTTCTCGCATTTCGGGCAACTGCACTGCTTGTTGTGGCCATACCCTCATGGTGGAGTAGGCCAGTTTAGTTTAGGATAGCTAGCAGTGCTTGCTAGGGCAATCTTTTGGGTTGTAAGCACTTTTCTTTTCCTCGTTCTGTTTTGTACCAATCGAGTAGACATTATGGTCTGTATCTTGATGTCAAAGGTTAGTATAGCCTATATGTTATGTACTAGTGATCATGTAACACTTAAACCACCACCCTCCCTTATTATTAATGTGATGCAGCCACCTTAGGCTTTGTATTGTATTTCATCATTTCTCTTACTTGGTTGGTTCTTCTGTTGTGCTCTTAGAGGGCTAGTGAACACTCATAGATATCCTTTGTTCTAATTAGGTTGTTATATCAGATGGCCCCTAATAGAACCACTGCACAAGAACATGATGTCACTACTCGCCAAGCTGCAAGTGCTGTAGGTGAAGGAAGAGGACATGGTCGTGGATTAAATCTCCCTCCCCCACTACCAGTTCACACAACTATGGCCCAAGTTATGGCTTACCAAGCCCAGATTCTTCAAGCCTTGCTCACAGGTCAACAGGCAGGAGCAGTCTCTAGTTGCAACTCCAATCTAGCATATTTCCTAAGGACCAGACCCTTGATTTCCTCATCTACAAATGAACCACTAGAGGAAGAAGATTGGCTTCGTGACACAGAGAATAAACTATGGCTTGCACAGTGTGTAGAAGAAGACAAGGTGGACTTTGCCACATATCAACTGAAAGGATCCACAACTACATGGTAGGAAAACTACCTAGCAGCCTGTGGAGGAGAAAGTCTCACAGTTGACGAGGAATCCGAAGAAGAAGCACCAAAAGCTGAAGGGCAATAAGTACAAGTAGAAGAACAAGGAGGACAACAAGAGCAAGTAGAAAAAGAGAATGTTGAAGAACAAGTAGAAGAGAAGCTGAACTAGTACGGCATGCTATCCCTTGGACTGAGTTCAAGGCTGCTTTTAGGACCAACTTTGTACCTATCAGCATCATGAGGATGAAGAAAAACGAGTTCAGAGCCCTAAAGTAGTGAAATATGTCCATCAATGAGTTCCTCACTCGGTTAAACCAGTTAGCTCGTTACGCTCTAGAAGAGGTAGCAAATGAAGAAGATAAGATTGACCACTTCCTAGAAAGTATGTATGAAGAGGTCATGGTGCAGTTGATCATTCAGGACTTCCCTAGTTTCAACCATTTGGTTAATAAAGCTCTCACTTTAGAAAATAAGAGAAGTATGATAGAGGCTAGCCGTAAGTGCAAGATGGCAGCCCAGAGGCCACAAGGGAGTTACCCTCAGAGGCCAGCTTACTATGGAAACCTTTCTTTTAGGCAAGTTGCAGCCTCACCACCAAAAGCATCCACTCCAATTCCACATCCTAGTGGGAACGTACTTTGCACCCCTCCTCCCACAGGACAACCCATTGCAACCAACCCAACATCCCATCTTCATTGATTTAGTTGTAGAGAGAACGGGCATTTCGCCAACCATTGCCCGAACTGCCAAGTCTCTCCAGTGAAGTTCAACTTGAGAACCACTCCATCCTATGGTTAAGCATCAACACCTAGCTAGGGCTATTAGACCCCCACAAGCATCCAGAGCTGCATCAACACTAAATCAGGGCTGTGTGAACCATGTCATAGCAGAACAAGCACAGAAAGCTATCAGAGTGCTAATGGGTATGTTCTCTATTAAATCAGTACCCGCTCATGTTCTCTTTGATTACGGGGCTTCTCATTCATTCATATACAGGAAAGTTTGTGAAAATGATTAAGTTGCAAATTTTAAATTGAAGAAACCTATGGTACTTAGACATAGACATAGAGTTTGTGATTAAGCTAAAACTAGGGACCACCCCAATTGCCAAGAGACCTTATAAGATTGTCGTAGATGAGCTTGAAGATCTAAAGACACAGATTGAGGACTTGCAAGAGAAAGAATTTATTAGACCTAACTCATCTCCCCAGAGTTCACTAGTATTTTTCATAAAGAAGTATGGCGCCGCTAGAATATGTGTGGACTATAGAGCCCTCAATAATGTGTGTATCAAGAATAAGTATTCCTTACCTTTCATCGATGATCTATTTGACCAACGTCCAGGAGCCATGGTGTTCTTTGAGATAGATCTAAGGTCAAAGTACCATCAACTCAAAATCAGGGTTGAGGATATTGCCAAAACATTTACTACCCGATATGGCCTATATGAGTTCATAATCATGCCATTTGGCTTGACCAATGTACCAGTCTACTTCATGAACCTTATGAACAAAGTATTCATAGAATACTTGGATAAATTTGTAGTCATGTTTATTGATGAAATTTTGATTTACTCCAAGACCACTGAAAACATGTTAACACCTATGGTTGATTCTAGAGAAGCTTAAAGAGCACTAACTATATGTCAAGTACAACAAGTGTAAGTTCTGGCTTTACAAAATTAGTTTCATCGGACACATTGTATCTGCTAGAGGAGTAGCAGTCGATCCATCCAAAGTAGAAACTATTTTGGAATGGAAACAACTCACCTTAGTGACTAAAGTGCGTGGTTTCTTTGGATTGGCCGAATACTAAAAGCAATTTATAGAAGGATTTTGAAAGCTTTCCAGACCATTGATCCACCTTCTCAAGAAAGAAAAGAAGTATGAATGGATGGAAGCTTGTGAAAAGAGTTTTCAAGAGTTGAAGAGGAAGTTAACCATTGCTCTAGTGTTAGTCTTGCCAGACATACACAAAGACTTTGAAGTTTACTGTGATGCTTCGTGCCAAGGTCTTGGTTTCATACTCATTTAAAGAGGAAAAGTCATGGCTTATGTGTCAAGACAACTCCGTTCCCATGATGACAATTATCAACTCATGACCGAGAGTTAGCATTAGTAATGCATGCTCTAAAAATTTGGTGGTATTACTTGATTAGAAACCATTGTTATATCTACAATGACCACAAGAGTCTCAAGTATATTTTGACCCAGACGGATCTCAACCTATGAAAGAGAAGATGGTTAGAGCTAATCAAGGACTATGATCAAGATGTTCATTACACTCTGAAAAGCCTAATATTGTGGATGATGTATTAAGCCGCAAGTCCTATTGTAGAAATATCTTGGTTCAAGAATTTCAATCTAAGCTTTACAAGGAGTGGAAGAACTCAATCTAGAGATAGTAGAGCAAGGAACCATAGCCACTATGGAAGTACACCCAACCTTAGAAGAGCATATCAAGGCTACTCAAGAAGGACATCCTGGTGTCCAAAGGTTTAAGCAACCTCATGGCCAACGAAAAAGGCCCCAAAATGATTGAAGACCAACAAGGAATCCTATGGCATAGGAAACATCTCTTTCTTCCACACCAAAAGGAACTCAAGGAAGCACACAACTCAACATATTCCCTGCACCTAGGAAATACCAAGATGTATTAAGATATGAAGACCATGTATTGGTAGCCTAGCATGAAAAGAGACATCATCGAGTTTGTAGCTTGTTGTGATGTGTGCCAATGGATCAAAGTCAAGCACCAGAAACCTGAAGGACTACTTCAATCCCCCACAAATCCCTAAGTGGAAGTGGAAAGAAGTTTGAATGGATTTCATTACTGGTCTACCCTGCACCAATTCTGGATATGATTCTATATGGGTCATAGTTGATAGATTGACAAAAGTCGCTCATTTTATCCTTGTGAAGATGTCGAGACCCGAATATGCAAATTCGGTCTCTCTGTGTAAACTGCACTAGTCCAGGATCACGCTAGTGCACACAGTCAAACATAGATGTCATCATAGTCATACACACGATAATAATAAAGGAAAACTCGAATATCGATAAAATATCAAAGGTACGACCTTATGGCCAAGCTTACAATATCTCTAGCCAGAAGGGCTTAACAAAATAGCGCGAAATCCAAAATAAAGCGTAGCGACCAATCGACAAGCCACAAAGCTATCGAGTGGAGAACGAAGCCTAATCCGTGAAGTCGTCGTAGTACTCTCCTTCTGGCACCTCCTGCTGATAGTACTCCTCTCCCTCAACTGAGCAACATAGGCGTAAAGCCGTGAGTACATTGGTACTCAGCAAGTCGTTTGTAACAATAAATGCAATATAATATGCAAGGCTTACCAAAGGAAGGCTGAAAGGTTAATTTGCATAAAGGCATTTATTGATGAAATATATTAAATAACTTGAAAGCGAAAGTTAACTGAAAACAGTAGCAATAGATAATCAAAGGAATAATCATGAACCACTTGTGAACACCAATTCACAAGTTAAACTAATGAAGAACTACCTGCTCACTCCCAACATAAACCACCAAGTTATAAATGAAACACTAACCCTCGTGTGAAATCCCGAGCACCGCCCAGGACCGAGGACGCGGCTATTCGAATAGTTTTACACTCTGCAGAGGTTGCACAATCTGTACCCACACGATGTGATTAACCTAGGCCTAAGGAAATCACAACAAGGCCTTTACAATGCTCTATCTTAATACAATCCCGCCCGCTAGGTTTCATCATCACACCCTTGCGCCACATGGAAATCAAGAACCATGTCCATCACGATGGCAGAATTGAATTAAAATATTACAAATTAATCAGCCAGGTCCATCCCATAATAGACATGTGGTTTGCACGATTAAGCTCAGATCAATGGCGCACAAAGTTAAGTCCTTAACATTACCCGGGCGAGACTACCACATCCCCCAAAGTACAACCAGATTTCCCCTTTCTTGCACGATCACTGGCCCGAGTGCAAAACCAATTTGTATAACCAAGCCAACGTCACACCAATGACGTGGCACCAATTTTTAATGCACGTGGCACCAACCACAGTTCCATATATCATTAAGTCAAATTAATAATTTAACAGGTGTGAGGAGATCAATCGTAAATATAACAGGCTAAGCAATCTAATCGTACCAACCCATGTGATAAATAAACTAGCATCACTAATAAATCTCCCAACCTATGGTGACAATGGCATCATGGTATTCCAAAGTGTCAAGGAGGTATAATTGCAATTGGGACAATAACTACCTGTGCAACGGTTTGAATAAAAATAGCAATGCAATGTAATTTAAAGCAAAATAATTAAATAATAGTTTGCAAAATTGGGTTCAACATGATCAAGGGACACGACTTGCCTTCGTTATGCTCGTGAGGTACTCTCGGTCTTCAGCGCGAAACACGCTCCTCCTAATCCGAATCTAACGAGAGAAAACGACCAGAAACAAAGAAACACATAAAATGACAAGAAAATAAACTCCAAAATTCACAAAACCAGAACCAACAGCTAGAGCGCGATTTTAGATGAATTTAGAAAAAAGAACGGGGTCAATCGGAGCTAGGACGGACGAGAACGGGCTCCCGGAAAATTAATTCAAAATTAATTCAGAAAATCGGAAAAGTTATCGCCGTGGACCCGGTCCATGAAATTCGAGTCCACCGTGGACTCGGTCCACGAATGCAGCATCGGGGCGCCGACGTGGCGGCGGATATGCCGCCACGTGGCACATCGCCGACGTGGCGGTGGCGTGGGCGCCACGTGGCTCGGGCGCTAGGTGGCGTGGCGCCGCGTGGCATGACACGCGGCTGCCACGCCGGCTAGGCCGACGTGGCTTTGCCACGGGGCTAGGGCTGAGCCGGCGCGGCGGTGCGCGGCGCGCTCGGATCCGGCAGGCCGAGGTGCGCCACGTGAACGCTCGGCGGCCGGATCGGTCCGATCTCGGCCGAGATCCGACGGTGCGGTGGCGGCGCGGCGATGGCCGACGCGTGGTGGCTCGACGCGCTGGCGTCGCCGCTGGCGCGAGGCGGGTCGGCGGCGCGCGACTCGGGCGCGGAACCGAGAGCGGGCGCGGGTCCGGCGCGGCGGGGTTTGCTGCGATAGCCGCGCCGAGACGGCGGGGACGGAGATACGGCGGGGCTCACCGGCGGCGAGGGAAGGGGGTCCGACGACAGCGGCGCCCCGGCGGCGAGGGACGACCTCGGCGATCGCGAGGCAGCGGCGACGACGCGCGCGGCTCGACGGCGGCGCGACGCGGCGAGTGGCGGCGGCGAGCGAGCGGCGACGGAGGCGAGAGCGGCGGCGGGTTTTATAAGGGCACGCGAACCGAGGACGAACTCGGGATGAACACGCGCGAACCGAGGCGGCTGAATCGGTTGCGCGCGGCGAGCGGCGACGCTATGCGGATGCACGACGCGTGGCGGGAGGATCCGGCGGCCGGCGAGTGCGGCGCAGCGGCCGGGCCGAGGGCAGCGGGAGAGGGGGCGGCGGGGCGACGCGTGGCGGGCTGGGGCGGCGGCCGGCCCGCTAGGGTTTGGGGGGGGTTTTCTTTTTATTTTTCTTTTCCCAAAAATTCAACTAAAAGAAAACAAGCTCTAGAAAATAGCAAATGAATCCCAAAATTCACCAAAATACAGAAAATTCCTTGAGACTCGAGGAACACAAATAAAATATTTTCCACTTATGTTAATGTTTATTTTAATCATATTAAATCATTTAAAACTTTAAAAATTCAATTGAAGCTTCAATTAATTTCAGAAAATTCCAGAAAATTCATCTTTGAAATCCAGGCTTTAAAAATCTCAGAAAAACAGGATGTTACAGAAGACCACCTACAAGGGAGATAGATTGACCGAGTTATATATGACATGCATTGTGTATTTACATGGAGTACCCAAGAGAATAGTCTTAGATCGAGGTTCTCAGTTTACCTCGCATTTCTGGGCTAGTTTGCATGATGCACTTGGAACCCATCTAGCCTTCAGCACGGCGTACCACCCTCAAATTGACAAACAAACAGAAAGAGTGAACCAGATTCTTGAAGACATGCTTTGGGCTTGTGTTTTAGAATTTACCACGGATTGAGAGAAATGACTGTCGTACGAGGAATTCTCCTTCAACAATAGTTATCAGTCTAGTCTGAAGATGTCCCCATTTAAAACACTCTATGACATGAAGTGTAGAACCCCTCTGCATTGGTCAGAAGTAGAACAAGGTTATATCATTGGTCTAGATAACCTAAAGCAGGTAGAAGAGAAAGTTTGATTAATTAGGGACCAATTGCAAGCTGCCCAATCACGACAGAAGAGTTATGCCGACAATCATGGTAGGGAGTTAACCTTTGAAGTTGGAGGCAACGTTTATCTCAAGGTGTCACCTCTTTGAGGAATTCAGATGTTTAATTTAAAGGCAAGTTTACACCAAGATATGTATGCTCATCCTTAATCACCACCAAGCGTGGAGAAGTAGCCTACCAACTGGAATTACTCGCAAGTTTAGCAAACGTTCATAGCATGTTCCATGTCTTACAACTCAAGAAGTGTCTCACAATACCTGAAGAACAAACCCCGGTGGAGACCATCAGGCTCTAGACAAACCTGACACACCTAGAGAGTTTGATCAAGATCTTTGATATCATGAAAAAGCAAACAAGATGCCAGATAATCCATCTATGCAAAATCCAATGAAGCAACCACTCAGAGAGAGAAGCCATTAGGGAGCACGAGGATCAGTTGAAGTTAGACTACCCTTTTCTATTCTCTAAGTAGTTTGAATCTTAGGGTCAAGATTCTGTTTAAGGGGGTAGGATATGCAACATCCCATTTTAGAACCCTATGTTTTGCTTGAATGAAGTTCAAATTTGAATTTCAAATCAAATTGTTCAACTAAAAAATTCACCTGAATTTCAAATTTTTAAAATTCAAAACCCTATTGGGCTGAGCTGAGCCCACCCCTGCCCTTCCCCTTGCCCACCTGGCTTTGGCTCGGGCCACTAGGCTGACTGGCTTGGCCTAAGCCATCCCACGCCGCCCTCGCACGTGTCGTGCGCACCCTGGGCATGCCTGACAGTGTTGCCTCCTCCCTTGTGCACCACTGTGCCTCCACAGTTCCACGCCACCCTCGCCCTACTAGCCTCGTGCCACGCCTCATCCCTCACCGTGCCTAGCCTTCTCCCTCTCCTCTCCGCACGCCCACTGCTCACACGCCATGTCTACACCGTGTTCCCGTGATTCACGTGTGCCTTGCCATTGCCCACCAAGCTATCCCATCACATTTACTTCCCTTTCATGCTGCACACCAGCTCTGCCATCCTCACATGTGCCACATTGTGCATTGACATCACCCTCCTTGGCCCCCGTGCCAGCCATCATGCCACTCAACAGCCATTTCTTTCTCTTGGCTATTTAAGCCTAGCCCGTAGACCCCCTGAGCCTTCCCTCACGCCATCTTTTCCTTCCAGCTCCTCACCTTGGCTGCACCAAGCCCCAACATAGCTCGTCGTCGCTTTCATCTCACACCGCTTAGACCTTACAACGGACAGCTACCTCTGGTGAGTCTTGTGCCCCGCTAAGCACATTCTTGTGGTCACCATAACCCCCTCATTCTCTCACCCCATTTAATTGGCCCTTCAACCCTCACAGCTTGCCAGCGACCCCCTTCTTCTCCAAATCTGGAACCTATCACCCCGTTGCCCTATCGCTCCTTCGTCTGATTCCTCACGTTTAGAGCACCGCCAGGATATCCCAAAGCTAACCCATGCCTCATGACCACCCTCTCCCACTCTGGTGAAGCCCTCCGTGATGACCCCTCTCCATCAGCAGCCCGCCCCAAGCTTCCCGGAGCTCCGTCTCTACCCCCGGTGAGTCACCCTCCACCCGTAGATGCTCTCGTAGCAAGGATTTAGTTTCTAGAGCCTAGTAGTGTTCTGGTGCCATGCTTCCTATTCTACTGCTGCTCGAGCTCACCATGCCGAGGAACCCATTTTGGGCCTTGCCTTAGTCGCTGCCCCTCCCCTCGCTGGCAATGATATTTGCCTCTCTTTGGCATGGAGATGACCTATAGCGTGTGTCATTAGTTCAAACCATGATTGTATTAAGCATTAATGACCTTGCTTAGTCTCTATTAAACCGTCGCTGAGTAGTGGGCCCTACATCCCTGTTTAAGGTAATAAGTAGCTGACATGTGGACCCCAGCTGGTTAAGAAACCTTTTAAAACCCAATTATGTGGACAGATCCACTGACATGTGAGCCAGGTTTACTGTGTCTACAGAAAAAGGTCTCAAGTGTCAGCCTTAAGACCTTTTCCTTTTAAGAAAAAAAATGATTACTAAATCCCGTGGGCCCCTCTGTCAGCTTCAGTAGTCTTTTTAAATAGAAAAATAATTCAAAAATTAAATAAAATCGGTTGACCCCACCCCTCCACTATTAATTTTCGGGTTTAATCCAAATTTAAACTTTGGAGAACCCATTCTCGCATTTTAACTTCAAATTTAATGAAATTTATTTCTAAATTCAAAATCTCTCTAATGGTAGTGGAATTGTTCAATTTGGAGTTTCTTTGAATTTTCTTTGGTATTAATTTATTTTTGCTCGTTTGTTTATTGCTTTCCAATGCGATCGTCCGAGTAGAGTACAAGGACATAGAAGAGCCACAGTGCGAGATAACGTAAGAATTTCAAGATCAACCCACTTGTCAGCTAGGTGAATCACTGCTATGATTATATTGAACCTACACTTTATGCATTTTTTGTTTGTTTAAATTATCAAATTGTATGCATTATTTGTTATGCAAATGTATGTTAAATTTCATATTATATATGTGCCAACTTGTCATCATAATATCATTAAACCATCCTTTGGGCACTTTAATCACATTATTCTTGTCACCCTAGATAATTATTGGTAACTTTACTAGTTTTAGATCATACTTAATAGTCATGCTAGTTTTGCTTGAATACTAGGGCATTAATTGCCTTGATCATCATCTTTTAATCATAAAACTCATTTTGGGCAGTCATTAGAGGGAAATGACAGGTATATTTGAGATAAACTAGTGTACGCTTCTCAAAACCCTAAATCTTGCTATTACCATATCTGGGTGGATGGTATGATGGTTGGTGCATATGTAGCATGAAAAATTTGGTATGTGGTTTGTACCACCCAGATAACTTAAGGGCTGAATCTTGTGATGACCTCCTAATTTAAAATAGTACAACTATAAGTCTATAATGGGTATGACCTGGCTAACAAATTTGTATTCATTAGTACGAGTTGCGCCATTGGAGTGACCCACGATTCGTGTCGTTAGTTTAAGCCGTCGTGGACATGAGTCGTGTCATTAGTGTAAGCCGCCGTGTGGCACAAGAGGAGGTCTAGGTGTGGTGGGCGTAACCTTACTCAAATGAACCTTAGCGGGTGCAATCTATATTAGGTGATGCATTATAAAGGCCTTATGGTGATTTTCTTGATTCATATGTCTAAGAAAATATGTGAAACATAACAAGTAGATTATCTCTTGTGAGTAAAATGTGCAATTTTTGTGAGCATAAACTGTTTGAACAGTCATGCCCATAATCAAGGGCAGGCATGGGAACTTACTTGAGTTAGCTTGTATTTTTAAAACTTTGTGGGTAGAATAAAAACTCATTAGGTGGATGTAAACTTGAATTCGGCTTTCCCTGGATGGACATTACCCAGTGGTGATATTAGGTGAATGTAACTCTAGTAATAAAAAGCTAGCATATGGTGAATGGAACCATGTAACAAGTGGATGGAAGCTGCACCATTATAAATATTGCACACTTTCACTCTCTTTACAAAACATGCTTTAGTAAAAATGATAAGTCATAGGAGTTTCTAATTATTGTATATTCAAATGTTGCCTTTAACAAATAAAAGAACCTAAGCCTACTTTTGTTAAACCTTGCATGTATAAATATTGCATTATGTGTGTCATCTCGTGGAGTGTTGTTGCATGTACTATGATGCTCCAGAAGCTGATGGTGAAGAAGATGGAGGAGATTATGATAGTCTCCAACAGTCTAAGTCTCACCCCCAGTCTTACTGACTAAGTTGGTGTTTGTGTACACCAATATTATATAAGTCTTTGGTTAATATCTGTCGCACACAACTTACCATGATCGCTTGCCTATGGCGAGATGTGCCCTCCCCTTTTGCTTTTGATTCCGCTTTGCATTTATGCAATGTATCTATTTGGTCTGAATGGCCTTGTTGTAAACTTGACCTGATACGGTCTATATAAACTCTAATGATTGTAATATTAATGTATATTATAGTTTATGTCATGTATGAGATGATTCAGTAATATATTCTATGAGCATTATCAACTGATCCAAGGAATAGTGCAGTGGTTTCACAAAGGAATTTGAATTGGCTAATTCCAGGTCCGACATCCATAATCCTCACTGTCTTCATCAGTCAGTCATATCAAGCAAGCATGCACATGTAGATCAAATTAAATATTGTAGCTAGAATTAATATTCTTCGCCTTTGAATTTTTTTAAATAATCAAATTTTTATTCAAAATTACAGGAATATACCTACGCAAATTTTTTTTGCAAGAATGGATTCCAGTCGCCCAACCGTTGGGTGACTAGAACTTCTCGCCCAACGGCCGCGTGACACGCATCCAGTCCATCGACTGTTGGGTGATGGTTACAGTTGCCGAACAATTGGGCGAGAGGTTGCAGTCATCGAACGATTGGGCGACTGCAAGTTCAGTCATCTGACTATTCGGTGACTGCAATTTTAGCCCATTTTTTCGCAACTGGCCCCCTAACTGCACATGGGGGTAAATGACTTGTTGTAGGTAGGTAACATGTATCAAATTTTATGTATAAATTGCATTTTCTTGGGAGAAAAAATGGAGGCAATGTTAGTTGATGTATTTGTGATTTTCGTAGATTATGAATGGTACAAAATCTGTTAGATGTGCAATAATATTTTGCGGCGATCGTCGTCTATTATTGTAGTACAAGAAATTTTGTGAATTTTTTAGGACAATTGAGATAGTAACGATTGGTAAGTACGATGTTAAGTGATATTGTGATGCAACTGGGAATTCATATGTGAGGAGAAATTTTTTTCATATTATTGAATGCGTTGCTACGCCAACAATTGAATGCAAAAAGATGATAAGATGTGCTTTTACGAAATAAAATAGACTTCATAATAAAGCTAGAAATAACACGACGCACAGGGTTTGCCTACATCTATAAGAAAGAGCATCATGCATGATGCAACAAACCAAACTACTCCTACGATACATATGAGCCTTTTTGAAATGGAAATAAATTCGAGCTTCAGGGGAGCAGTGCGGAATGGCCCGGCCTACTGCATGGACGGAGGCCATTTTTCCTTCCTTATGAGCTCTGCGTTTAACTCCATGGTGGCCTCTTTAGGCTTGGCCGCCATCTCCCTCTTTTTCTTGCACTTCCTATGTGTACACGTCTCGAGATAAGTTTTCATCTTGCAACGTATACGTTTAGCTTTCTCATTGCTATGGCACTCCCCCTCGCAGATCTCGCAAGCCCTTTTGAGATTCGACTCCTCGAAGTCAAGAGTCCATTGGTCATATGGGTGGATCTCCAGGTCGATCCACTTGCAGTAGCCACATAGTGGTTCTAGGGACTGCGGGTAGACGGGAGAGGTTTTTAGTGTGTACTTTAAAATACAAATATATGGGAGAAGTAGTGGTCCTTACCGGCTACCGATAGGTGCTCGTGTCCCGACGGTGGTCGGTATAGTCACAGGAGTAGCTTGCGCAACCCTAGTAACGCATGTCCAGGTTGAGCCACTGCTTAGACTTGAAGAACTTGCATGAGTCCCTACACTAATAAAGGGGTGGTGTCTCCCCCTCAAGCGGATGTTGTGGTGAACGCTCGATTGGAATGTTCGAGATGAGGTTGCTACTACTGGGGCCATCATTGTGGGGAGCTGACCTCCTAGCATGCTCTATGCTCTGCTTGTTCAGCCTGAGCCACAGTAGCCCTTATTTATTCATCGTGGGTCACAGCAGAACTTGCTAGTTCGCGGGTCTTCTCCCATTGCTTCATCATCTTGTCCTATTGCTTTTTCTGCCTCTTGTCCATCTCGACGTGGAGAAGCAAACTCTGGTGTAGTGTTAGGTTTGGTTGTGTAGTGTTCTCTCTCATATCTCTTCCACCTCCTTTTATAAGCCAAAGGGTTGGCATGGTGTGGTTAATTTCTTATGAGTAGTCTATGAGGTAGAGTACTACCTATCCTAGTATTGTCATTGCGCAAAGCTGCCGCATTTGGGCTTGTCACTGCACAAAGCTGCCCCATCTAATTTTATCACTACACAAAGCATACCATGACATGATAGCTCCCTGCATCTTTTTGCAGTGACAAGACTAGAAAGCTTCTCATTGCACAAAGCTGCCCCGTCTGGTCTTGTCACCGTAGAAAGCTCCACCCTTCAGTCTTGTATCTGTGCAAAGGTAGCCTGTCTAGTCTTGTCACTGCACAAAGCTACCCCATCTGGTCATGTTACTGTGCAAAGCTGCCCCGTCTGGTGCAATGATTGCAAAAAGATGTAGGGAGCTGTCACGTCGTGGTATGCTTAGTCCTGTCTTTTAAGTCCACCCCCCCCCCCCACAGGATATAAAATGCACGCCCCACCCCATTGTTAGTAAGAAGAAATACCTTATGTGTGGTAGAGTAACATACCATGGCAGACGCTGAAAGGCAACATGGGTCATTGAAGGAAGACCTTCCACTAGAAAGGAGGGAAGACTTCGTCCTGACTATCGCTTGATGCCAAACAGGCGTGCTGAACCGATGTGGCCAAAATGCAGACACAGAGAGGACACGGTTATGCAGGTCTCAGACAACCCGTTTGGTAGCGGACAACATTTCTTTCGATGCCAACACTCTGGGGTACAATGCAGTGCGAGAGGGGCCACGAGGAGGTCATCAAAATAGCAAGTTCATATGATCTGACATGCTGCTATGTGAACCCTAACTGCATATGTGCGTACCACTACACGACAGCCAGCCACATCTGAAGCACCCCCTCTGCAACACTCCATGGGGGTAGCATGAGATACTTTCTACTAGTAGGCACGCACGAAAAAGGTTGTACCATAGTACTCTCCCCTGTTGTCCATGATTTTATTCAATGTCCTAAAGTATGTAATCTAATAGTTTACACATCGGTGCGGTTGCCATTCATCGAGTGTACTGTTCAGTGTTGCATCGCATGCATTAAATGGTCATCACACAAAAGAGTACAAAAAAGAAGCAAAATATCACAATCACCATATAGTAAGTAAGAAATGTAAATATTACACGAACTATAAAATGTAAATATTACGCGAACTACAAAAGCACACCCAAAGACTAGACCCCAATAGCTCCCCGAGCACCCCTCCATCGACACCTTGGCCCCCTCCGGCTCTGCGTTCGCATCTGTTACACATATCTAGACAAGGAAAGGGTTTCTCGGGGTCTTTCTGATGTTTTTTTATGGCCTTCGCCATCCTGGCATGCCAATCATAGATTACGACACAACTGGGCAAGCATCGACAACTCCAACCCTTACATGGCGAAGGAACCACAACCAGCTGTCGTAATTCTCACTTTCCATGAATGCAATGGCCAAGAGGAGAATTTGATTGTTGCCATCAATACCAATGGCTGTAAGGATCTGTCTCTTATATTTGTAGTCAAAAAGGTCTCGCCAACTGAGATCACAGAAAACATATGCTTGAATGCCTTGATGCACGCACTAAAGGCTAAGAAGGCCCTCTGCAACACCGTAAAATCTGGTGGCCTTGTAGATGACTTGTCCTTCAGTGCATTGTACATGCCCAGGTTTCTGTCCTGCAGCACCTAGAGTGCACAAAGAAGGTTGCCGTACGCCACCTCAAAAGACCCGAACCATTTTTCCAAAGACTTCTACTTCACATGCATGCCATGTCTTCGTATAGCTAATCTTGTGCTTGAATTTCTTCTCGATAGTCACCATGATGTGCGTGGCCTCGATGTCCTTCTTCTCCACTATCTCTCTATACATCAAATTGGCTATAAACACGGACGTTAGGTTACGTTGCCTCGGTAAAACACTGCTGAGAATGCAGGAGTGCGACTCCACCTTTGACATCAGGACCGAGTTAGCACCGATAGAGACCGATAAAGGCCGGACATACCTTCCCTCAGCTTGCTACACTCTATCTAAGTCCGAGAGAACTGAACTGTGCCGGTCCTTACATGGTGTGAAAGTTCCATCCAGTCACTCCACCAGCATGAAGAAACTTGTTTCCATGGAACATTTGAAATTAATTGGCATGAAGTCCCACGACTATCATGTGCTAATGACACAAATGCTATCTGTTGCAATTAGAAGTATTTTGCCGAACAAGGTTCGAGTGACAATCATAAGACTATCTTATTTCTTTAACGCAATTGCTCAGAAGGTCATTGATCCCGATGGACTAGATGCTCTGCAAACCGAGGTGGTGACAACTCTATGTCATCTAGAGATGTATTTTCCTCCATCATTTTTTGATATCATGGTCCATCTCATTGTCCACCTTGTGAAAGAGATAAAAATATGTGGCCCCGTGTTTCTACGTCATATATACCCTTTCGAGAGGTACATGGGAATTTTCAAGTCCTATATACGCAATCGATCTCGACCAGAGTGTAGCATCATCGAAGGTTATACAACAGAAGAAGTCATTGAATTTTGCATCAGCTACATGGCTCAGGTCGATCCGATAGGTGTACCTCTATCTCATCACGAGGGGAGGCTAGAGGGTATCGGGACTATCGGAAGGAAAGCAATAACTCCAGATCAAAATACGTATGCTCAAGCCCATTTCACGGTTTTACAACACATGACTGATGTGACCCCATATATTGAAGAGCACAAGAACATGCTACGTCAAGAGAATGCAGGCCAGTCAGAAGTTTGGATCACGAGACAATACAACCGTCAGTTCAACGAATAGTTGAAGGCACAATTGACTAGGAAGTCGTCAAGTGAAACACTACAATGGTTGGTAAAAGGGCCAAAATTTATAATTGTGACATGGCAAAGATATGACATTAATGGCTACATATTTTATACAATAGATCAGGATAAAAAGAGTACAGTGCAGAACTCAGGTGTCCGTATAGATGCCTATGATGCACACGTCAGTACCGCTGGCCCAAGCTCGTACTACGGGCTTATAGAGGAGATTTGGGAGCTTGACTGCGTAATTTTCAAGATTCCTCTATTTCGGTGCCGTTGGGTCTATATCCCACGGGGTGTAAAGGTCGACAAGTACGGTGTCACTACCGTGGATATCGAATGTGTAGGATACAAAAACGAACCATTCGTACTCGCGAGGCAAGTTGTTCAAGTATTTTATGTAACCGACCCGGCAAATAAGAAGCGCCACGTAGTTCTTCAGGAAAAAAGAGGGATCGTCGAAGTTGAGAATGTTGTAGATGAGGAAGAGTACAATCAATTTGATGATTTGCCTCCATTCGGAGACGGCATCAGGCTCGAGGAAGAACAAGGCGATGAAACAAGCTATATGCATGTCGATCATCGTGAAGGGCTTTATTTAAAATGAAATAGCCATGTGTAATAAATGTAACTATATATGTTCTATTGTAATTGTAAAATGACTTAGGAACTGTGATGTATTTGTGAATTTGCATTTATATATGTATATGTGAAAATATGTGATATATATAGGTGAATTGAATGCTGGTAGGTGTAGTTATATTCATTACACTCTGTGAGAGGTCTTATTGAATGCTGGTAGTATAGTTACAACAGCCAACCGGCAAAGGTTTATTACAGACAGCCAGCGGGCAAAGACTTATTACAGACGGTTATAAACTTAGAACCGTCTGTGATAGTTATCACAGACGGTTCTCAACTTATAACCGTCTGTGATATTAGATTATCAGAGATTATTATAAGTTAAGAACCGTCTGTGATAGTTTTCCTTATAAATACCCGCAGCAAGGGCACAAAGTCCGCACTCACGCACTCTAGATCTCCAACGCCCCTAGTATATTATTGCTCTCTTGCACCGCCCTTCCCTCCCGACGTCGCCGCCCTTCCCTCCCGACGCCGCCGCCGCCACCGATCGCTCCCAACGCAGCTCCCTCCCGCCGCCGCTCCCTCCCGACGCCGCTCCCTCCACCGACTCCGGTGCCCTCCTCCCCCGACTCCGGTGCCCTCCTCCCCCGACGCCGCTCCTCCCCAAGCCCGGCGCCCCGACTCTAGCTTCCTCCTCCCCCGCGAGCCTGGCGCCCTCCTCCCCCGACTCCGGTGCCCTCCTCCTCCGACTCTAGCTAGGTTTTAGATTTGTTTCATGTTTCATATAGAATAATGAAGATATATTATTCATGTTTCATATATTGATATATATGCTACATTGTCATATTGATATATATGTGTGTGTGTGTGTATGTATATATATTGATATGTGTGTGTATATATATGCTACATTGTAATATTGATATATATGCTGGCCGAATTTACACATGCTGGATTGATGAATATGTTAAATTCATTTGTCATTTGTATTTGGATATGTGTTATATTTCAAATGGTATGTTCAATTCATATAATCACATACATGTTATGACATTTGTATTTGAATTGATGTCATCTTTGTGCTCACATAATCATACTAGAATTATATTACTATATATGAATTATTAGCAGCTATAGCTAGAGATATACCACACCTCACTGCGTCCACATAGTCATCCAAAAATATATGCCACATAAACCTTCAAAGGACATGAAGCTAGTGACACACTCTAGTGTATCCGTTTCAATGAACTGGATACACTAGTTTGTGTCATTTGCTTCATAGAACTTTGTTTAGGTCCACACCTCACTGCGTCCACACAGTCGTCCAAAAAATTTTAATATATGCCACATAGACCTTCAAAGGGTATGAAGCTAGTGACAGACTCTAGTGTATCAGGTTCAATGAACTTGATACACTAGTTTATGTTATTTGCTTCATAGAACTTTATTTAGGCCCACACCTCACTGCTCCACACAGTCGTCTAAAAATTTTTAGTATATGCCACATAGACCTTCAAAGGGCATGAAGCTAGTGACACACTCTAGTGTATCCATTTCAATGAACTGGATACACTAGTTTGTGTCATTTGCTTCATAGAACTCTGTTTAGGCACACACCTCACTGCGTCCACACAGTCGTTCAAAAAATTTTAATATATGCCACATAGACCTTCAAAGGGTATGAAGCTAGTGACACACTCTAGTGTATCAATTTCAATGAACTTGATACACTAGTTTGTGTCATTACTCTTTCCTTATGTATAGATACATGATCCAACAAGTCTGGTGATCGTGACAACCGGTGGGTTTCCTCGACCTCACTTGGTCTCCGAGCAAGTTATCAACGATAATGAATCCTTCGTGCAAGATTACATACGAGGAGATTGCTTACTCACATTGACAAGGAGTACGTCATGTTTCCTTTCAACCAAGGGTAAGTGCTTCACTAGTTGCCACACATATTTTATTTGTACTTTACAAGCAGCATGAACTTAGGATTAATCACTATGGCGACACACATGACTAGGCAACACTGGATTTTGATTGTGATTGTACCAAAGTGGAGCAAGGTAATATACCTTGATTCCCTACTTAGGAGCAACCACGACTTTAGTCGTGTGCAAGAAGTACTTAACAAGTAAACTCATTTCCTCCATACATAACTCTATTGTAATATTTCCTTCATTTGCAATGGCCGAGGCTAACTTTTTTGAATCACGTAGGTCGTTTACCGCTTATGTTGCCCACGGAGGAAGACACGACAAATCTAGTGACACGCTGCGACACAACACGCGATTTTTGGTACTCGCTACAACACAACAATCCTACATCACACTTTGTTATAATGCCTCTAGAATTGACAATACCTATGTACGTAATTCTATTTTTGAAATGCCACCAGCAGCTACAGGGCAACGTATGTGGATTCTACGTTTGCCGCCATATGAAGGAAATCATGGATAGTAAGATCAATGATCCAGAGGTTTATCATGTCCTTGCAATAATTATTATTTTCTGATTATATATGTATATACACACACACACACATGCTAATTAATGACTTATTGCTCCTAGCGACAGCAGGTGGACTTCGACGTAAGTACATATGATCTTGACCAACTCGTTGAAATTCGTGCAACACTCTCCGGGTTCTTACTAGGACAGTATATAAATAAGGCTTGAGAGTTCTACCCTGGCAATGGTGATAATTAGATGTTGAAACATTGGATGCAATTGTATAAATCACTCAATTGTGCTTAATCAAACAATTCATTTGTCAGAACAGTGTAACGATTTTTATTCTATATATGTATGTGATCTGCTAGCCGTTTGTTACATTCGTAATTCACTTTGAGTTGCAATTAACTTATCTGTGTAACTTTGAGTTGCAATGTATGTGATTCATTTGTCAGATCTGTGTAATCTGCAATGTATGTGATTCTATATATGTTGTAATCTTCTTACTTGCTTTCAGAGGGCATGGCTAGCATATCCTGAGGCTAGCCAAAAAACGGCAAATAAAACTGCTATTGCAATTACTATCACAAACGGTTCGTTGTTGAAAACCGTCTGTGATATGAACATATCACAGACGATTCTTGTTCCTAACCGTCTGTGATACACACAATATCATAGACTGTTAGTAACACAAACCATCTGTGATATTGTGTGTATCACAAAAGGTTTTTGTTACAAACTGTCTGTGATATTGTGTGTATCACAGACGGTTGTTGTTTTTAACCGTCTGTAAAAGTCGACTATCACAGACGGTTTTTTGCAAAAACCGTATGTAATGTAAGTTATCGCAGACGGCTCCTAAGCCATCTGTGATAACCACCTATTATCACTGACACATAAAAACAGACAGTTCGAAAACCGTCTATGATGACGGTTCCGAACCGTCTGTGATAGGCCTGTCTGTAGCAGTGCTAGCAAAATATATATTTCATGATACTTTAACTTATGAAGTAGTGCATTGTAATAATAAATCTAGAGCATTGAAATACTCTATTTTAAGAATGAGAAAAGTAGAAACAGTACTACTCTTCTTCCAGAGTGTATATATATACACCCTAAAACTGATATTTAAAAAAAATACAACCGAATTTAGTTGAGTTCGCGTATTTGAAAAAATGGTGCCTATTTTAGTGTTCTATATATATACCACTTAAATGGTGTGGTTATACCTATTTATCTATTTGAGCATAATACTCTGATAATGACTCCAATGTGAGTTCCATGAAAAATTCATCAAAATCCATTTTTTATAAGATAATTTTTTTAATATACTCCTTTTATGTATGAAAAAGGGTATATAACAAAAATAAAAGACTCTGATAAAAGTTTTCAAGCAAATCGCATTCGAGTATCTTATAATTAGTATTTATGTATACAGAAAGTGATAAATAAGTATAACACGTTCACTTAAGAGGTATATTAGAAGTGAGAGTATGTACTCCCGGGTGTACGAAATATTAGAAGTGAATATACGCACTCCCAGGAGATAGAACTATTTTTGTATATATATTTGGTCATACCAAAATTCAGAAGCTCCAGAACTGATGACTGACACCAAGCAGCGTGCACCAACCTATGGCGGCGGAATCCATGAAGGTGGCGGTGGCGCTCAGCATCTACTAGCCTCCCAATGGATGCGGCACCACAACCCAACTTCAGCAACCCATCAACTGCGGCGGAAGGGCTTAGGCATGGTGAGAGTTGGAGATTTTGCCTGGGAAGAGAGGGAAACGGGAAGGGGATTAGAGAAGGGGAAGGGGATTACAGAGAAGACAATGAGATAATAGAGAGAAAGGGTACTGGGGAGGGGATTACTACCGTGCCGATGGTGCTGGGTAATCTACTTCATGCGCGTTGAAGAAATCGCTCCTACATGCGCCTTCGCTTCGCTCCCATACAAAAGAAATTGTCAAAGAAGAAATCGCTCCCGCGCTCGCCTTCACGTGGTGCCCACGGTGGATCCAAAAAATGCATAAAAAACTAACGATACCTCTCTAACAAGCGGATGCGTTGTCTCTAGTCGCTTGTTTCTCACGCTGTGCTGGTCGCATCTAGAACAGATGACTCCTCTCTTTCTTCCTTCTCCCTCTTTCTTTCATGTCATCACAAATTCTACATGGCAACTTTTAGAGAGCTGAAATGGTACAATTAGAGATGCCTAAGTGAAACACTTGTCGTGCGCATGTACAATTCCATCGTTGTTAAGCTAGTGTTCCCCATAGACCAATCCAGATTCTTATTGCCAATAGAGTAGTTCATAGGCTAGCTAGCTGTTTGGTATTTTAACCCCTGGATCGACGCTGGCCCAATCACTGCGACAATTGATCACATGTCATACATGCATGGATTATATCGATAAGTACATAGATTCACCTGTTTTAGGAAATTAAGGCAACAATATTGCAGCATACATATATCATTATCCATTTTGAGATTGTTCAATAGAGGTCTCAGTGCGTTTAGTTTCAACACATTTCCTTTTCCATCTAATTACTATGCTTGACACTCATGGCCTCCCATGTACAGAAACTGAAGTCATATTTGTGTTGCACAAGTCAAAACTGTCTTCCTCAGCTTATGCACACACAAGGCTCCACCTCCTATAATTGAAAAATGGTGGGCATATATTTTATTCTATAATGTTCAAAATGGACAACTGTTTCAAATAAAAAGAGAAACATAGTGATTGAGTTGGACAAACTATGAACAAGAAGAGCCTAATGAAAATTTCAAAACTAAAAGTGTCTGCCGCCATTTTGCATTTAGTTAATTGGGAAACCTCTCGGTTGTTTATGCTTGTTTTGTTGCATAGTATTAGGTTAACAAAAGCATTAATTTACAATTTCCTTGTAGTCTATACTCTCGCATGCATGTGCTACACGCTTGCCCGAGAAGAAACTTCACCTACTAATCGTTCGACACCCCCCCCCCCCTAACATAGCTAGCTAGATAATGCAAATTATCTGATCCGTCTGTCCTTGTAATTCATGATTGGCTTAAAGTAGACGTTAATTAATGACGAGCCAACCCAGAATTACTATACTTGATTGAATTATCAAGCTCATATTACGTGCATCCAACTTATACACAACAAATGTGAAGCATAACGCGACAAAGCTATATCACTATTAATGTGGCCAATGTATCAGAGTCGTTTCCCTCGAAGTAAGTAACGCATGGCCAAATAAAAGTGGGACACCATCTAGAGACAGGTAGGCTCGACGACGGATAGACTCTTCTCGAGCACCAGTTGCTCTTCCAAACATTCTATCGCCATGTGGGGCCACGGCCTAATACATGGAACGAGCAAGCTCTCCGTGCCTAGAGCGTAGAGCCTTTCAATATAATTGGCGTGTTTCGCGGCACTGCCGATCGATGCTCGTATCATACGGGCTCAATTAAACTAAACTACACTTGGACAGGTAAAGCATAGTGGTGATTAATTGTATATTATATCGGAGTTTGGGGCGCCGTACGCTGCTCCGAAATCTTTGTCGGGAGCGGAAGTCTTTTCCAAAGAGAAACTCGTCTTTTCCTGCTCATGCTTCTTTGAAACTATCCATGCATCCGTCTGTTTTCTTTCTCTTTCTTTCTCTCTCTGTCTCTCTCTCCTGTTCAGGGAATCTTCAGCTGGGCAGGGCGCGGGCAGGCACACCGTTCCTTTGGTTTTGTCTCGTTTCCTCGGGCTGATATTCTCCTCCCGGAAGAGAGGCGCCGAGCGAGCTAGGGTACCCGTCAGTCGGTCACGCGCCACAGTCCTATTGCACGGATCTCGATTGGAGGACGGTCATTACATGGAGAGAGACGTACGGACAAAGGAAGCAGTAATATAATCATGATGTTAGGTGATAAACAGGTTATGTTGGGATTGTTTGGTCAAGCTGATGAACTATTGGCCTCTATCTAGATGGAATTAATGGTGCAGTGCAGGGTTTAGAGAAGTGAAACCGCGCGGCTTGCTTCCTACCTCTGGTTAGTTAATAGACCTTTTTTTGTTATGGGGTGTTCAAAATGACGATGACTTATGTCTTTTTTTACTATAACTGTCTTATTTTTTACTGTATCTGAGTTAGCTTATTTAGCATAATTAAATTTTAAAATATTAAAAATTAAAAAAACATGTTAACCCATCACGACAATGCAAAGAAATACAGAAAAAATAAAACAGAAAAAATAAAAAATCAACAGTAAAAAAGCCACTGCTGGACGCAGACACTAGCTTCTCCAAACGCTGAGCAGAGCCTATATCTCGTGGCCAATGCTTCATCTAATTAACTAACTTGGTCGGAACCAATTTGATTTCGCTTTAGGGTATCTCATATATATATATATATATATATATATATATATATATATATATATATATATATATATATATATATATATATATATATATATAAAATATGTTGGATGGTGCATATAAGTTAGAATGGTATTTATGAAACTTGAATTTTTAACTTTCGATTTGGTTTGCAAATTCTGTACTGTAACTAATTTAGAATTATACTGTACTTGTTTATTCCAATTGGTTGCAGTTGCATGTAAAATTTTCAAATACGGTGCCCATTTTTCTAATCACAAATTTCTTCTACAGTTACGAGGGTTTTAACCAAACTATCGGAGAGGGCATGGGTTCATTTCTGTCGATGGTTAAAAACCGGTTTCTACATGTTACCGATGGAACCGATGAGATCTCAGATGAATTAGACTGGTTCGTAGAGCCGTACGTACGTATACGTGATGGTACGCATTATTCTCCCTGCAAAAACCAAACGCATGACACGCGTTTCTTCCTTTCTTCAGCATCTGATTGACAGCTAATGTCACGATCTGTCGGCCAATGCGATACATCGAAACCAACCGCACCACATGCAAGTGTAGTGTGCTAATATATGATTAGCTCTTCACCATCCTGTGGGGTATCTGTGCCTCCAGGTTTGCTGGTAAGAGGGGCCAGCACAAGAAACCCTAGCTACGTGTGTGTCTATATATACCATCATGTAGAACGGCCGTTACGTGGGTCCTGGCAATACGACGAGAAGAAGCAATGCAACATGAAAGAAGAGCCTCTGCTTTTCAGTTTTAAAAAACTAATTTTCAAAATTTTTATAATAATTAGCTTTTAAACAAGATATCTTTTTAAAATAAGGTCTACAAATTGATTGTAGTACATACTATAGCGACTTCATTTATATCGACTAAAATCGCACGTGAGTTTTTATTACTCCGTACTCTCTTTTATAAACAGTTCGAAAATCATAAGTCATAACCATAAATTGAAACCCAAAAAAAATATACCTACTGTATGTGTGTGCTATACATAATTGCATGCACTCGAATACATCTATATATGGTTATAAATATATATGATGTGGCATGTTCTAGCTAGCTTCAGGATTATCTTGTACATGAAGTGACTTGGCAGCAAAGCTCTGGTGATGTCATGAGAGCTATCTATGTAGCATGTAGCTAGTTATCTCGATCCAAACGGCGACTATTCAGACGTGAGGGTTGCTGGGGTTTTCATGGCAGAATGATTGTGAGAATCGTGAGTAAGAATCCAGTACTAGATTGCAGCAACAGCAACTGGAATGGAATATTTGTGAAGCTGGAAGATAAGGTTGTTTCGAGGGACGCTAGCTTAATTTGTACTACTCGACCGGGTCACAAAAAAATTGTCGTTTAATTTTAACTAGGAGTAATCAGGAATATCATTTATTTAGTTGCTACCGACTTACAAAATATGACAAACGTATCTCTAATTTTTCCACTCAGCAACTACATATGTACAGCAACGTTAATTGGTAGTTGGAAGGGTGTGACAGCGATTCACTTTTCTAAATCTAATCAATTGATGGCTTTATTTCTTCCATATAGCTTGGGATCGGAGAAAATATCTATGTATGTAAGGATGAAGAGAACTAAGTTGGCTAATGCTTATGCCATGCCCTAATGTTCATGGGAGACGACGTACGTTTTGTGTAACATGTTTGTTGCGTGCTAATTAAGGTTAGAATATAGGTCCACTAATTAAGCAAGCTACTAGCTATCTACTTGGCTGTAACAACCCGTGTCTGCCATTAACCTTAAGTCACGAATTATGAAGTTAAGTGAGATTAACTATGTAACTAATGATCTAAAATACGGGAAAATTTAAACTTTTTGTGTGAAATTAATCTTGGTTACCATGATCAGGGTTAAGTTGAGCGAAGCATCACCCTAAGAGCACAAACATATCAGCATCTTGCATTTTATTATAACTTCGTAAATTAAGTCATAGCCTACGTATTTAATAGCAGGCGACAATCCGAGTCATGGGAAGAACTTCCACCTGATCCTACCTGAATCCGAATATATGGTTAAAGTACAGGCAAGCATCCCTTTGAGCATATGATCGGAGTATCTCTAGTAAAATAAAGTATTTCCCTATTAAGTTATTATCACCATACATAAAAATGAAATTATGTTTAAATTGAATGATTGTAGTAAGAAAGAAAAGAAAGAGATCAGGTATACAATTAGAGAAGCCACTATCATGCTAATAAATAAGAAGGTAGAAGGTCCCTAGCGCAGGAGAGAAAAGGGCATGTATGGGATCTTCGGCACAGGAATAAAATATAAGGTTAAACAGACTTCACTTGTATAATGGACAGTATCAATCGTATCAATCATCATTCTATCTAAGAGTGGATAGAATCAGTAATTCTATCAAGGCTATTATATTTTTACATGGGTAAGTATTATTTAGGGGAAGAACCCAGAGTCGGTAGAGAGCCGGAAATGGGGGATCCATAGATACAAGAACCCAGAACCAGTAAGTAGGCCAGAAGTAGGGGATGCAGATTGCAAGAACCCAGGACTGGTCAAATACCAGAAGCAGGGTATGTGAAGGCGATATATTATGCAGTTAAGTGTTGGGTGTGGTCAGATACTACCCCAGCCAATAGCTATATTGCTTTTGGTGGGTCTGGGTGAGGGTCAGACACCACCCCAGGTTACCGATTGAGAATAGCTGGGTGGAGATATAATGTGCTAATCTGGATGTAAAAGTGATGTACTTTGATTTGGACACCGCATCTAAGGAAATGCGAAGACCTATGAGCCACCAAGATCAGAGTGGTGATGGGTAAAGTGGTACAAGCATGCGTAGTGCTATATAAATTATGAATTCACGTCTGTCTCTTAGACTGGAGGCTATGAAAACTAGTGGGGGGTTTCATACCACTATACGCGTGTTTAGTAGTTTCTAAAATAATAATATGGACTTCTTTCAAAACCTAATGACAAAACTTTTATTTTTCATAAATCATGAGGAGAAAAAGAAAGAGAATGAGAATGAGAAAGAAAATGAGCATAAGAATGAGAATGAAAATGAATGTCTTAAGAAATGTTAGAAGATGAGCATTCAGTGCATTTTACTAATAACACTTATTGAGTACTTCTGTCTGCACTATTGCTATTATCTTCCCTTGTTTAGGAGTATGTTAGCCTTGAGAATAGTTAGGATCTGGCATAGTCTGCTTGAATGGATTGAGATACTACCCGGATAGAATACCGTGGACTTGGAATATAACTAGAATTAGACGGACACCCCGTGTGGTCAAGTAAAGTACACAATGGTTAGGAATCGTCCCTAGTGAACCCGAGTATGATTGGGTGTAGTTACATTATCTTCTTTTTGGATAGAAAATAGTTAGAATATTTTCATTCCTAAATATTGTAATATTCGAACCCTCGCGGCTTTGTAATAAACTTTAGTCCTACGTGGCTATGTTCTTGTAATGTCATATTCTGTCTCTAATTATTATTCTGCTGCAACACTTTGATGGGTTTATTATTCGTTAGAGTGATATTCTATAGGCTAAAACGAATAATAATTCATTGATTAGCGTTTTTACCCCACGATCAAATTGCGAGTCATCACATTGGTCTTTCAATTTCAAACTGCGGGCTATTGACAGGGGTCTGTTTATATATAGATGTAACGATCTCGCACTACGAGGATCCAGATTATCCCTAGTCGTCCGGAAATCCCGAATCCCGGAAGTATAGTTATTTGGAACAGCTCAATGATTTGAAGAATAAGAAAGAAGTATGGGGGAGTTCAGAATAACGATGGCTTATGGTTTTTTTTACTATAGCTGGCTTATGTTTTTACTGTAGCTGAGTTGGCTTATTTGGTATAATTAAATTTAAAAAATTTAAAAATAGAAAAAAATATGTTAACCCATCACGGATAATGTAAAGGAATATAGGAAAACAAGAAATACAAAAAAGCCCAAAAAATTCTAAAAAAACAAGAAAAAGACGAAATTACTGAATAGTGAAAAAAGCAAAAGTCAGAAACAGAAGCTAAGTTGAGCAAGGCTGGTGATGCTTTTACAATCAAATATTTGATTATATCGGATACTGCTGTGATGCAATCAGATATGATTCGATTAATAGGTTGTAAATCAGATTCCTTGTTATCTACACATGGGTCCATTTAATCAATTAAATTGTATAATCCAACTTTATTGATCAAGTTTTAATTTTATACTGCATAAATAGAGGTAATCAACAAGTGCATGAAGCCCGTAGAAAAGTAGGCTGCATGTCTCACGTCTCACTCGCACAGCTAGATGTATTCACTACCGCAAAGAGTCTCCAGACCAATTAGAGCGCATAATTGCGGCATGTAGATATTGCTAACGACGTGATATTCTAGCCATCATTGCCAAATCGGCATGCATGCATTACCATCAGAAGCATTACTGGTCAATTACCTAACTATTTCTTTCTAGAAATAAATGGGAACCTTGCTCCTCACGAGAAGTACTGCCCATGCATGCCAGTCACTTAAAAAATGTGCTCTTCTTCAGAATGGCAAGGGGAATCATTATTTTGTTCCAAACATATTTTTCTGCAACATCTCAATCGAAAATTTCATCTTTCTTAACATTCAATTGGTGCACTACATATAACTTGAGTTGTTCGCTAATTTTCAATTAACATAACTAAAAAGTACAAAACAAATAAGGTGGCAACTACGGAAAACATGCTATTTTGTTTGAAAAATTAAGAAAAATAAATAACTTTTGGCAAACTTTTGAGGATATTAGACAATAATAACTATATCTACCGAAAGTTTAGTAATTATTGAGAAATTCTAAAGCACACGTACTAACTTTGGTTAAAGTTGAAATAGTAATGTAATACGCCGTTCATTAAAAATGTGTGTTTTAGGATTTATGCGATCAAACTTTCTTAAATTCGAGACTAATACTTACAAAAGTATTTATATCAATAAGATGGAAATATTTCCATTATATTTGTTATGAAAAGTATTTATATAAATAAGATGCTATACAGGACCAACTAGCTAAGGTGCTCAGCCCACACTTGCCCTCTTGTGCAGTGACGCTGCCTGACGTCACTGTTACATCAGCAACGACGTATAAATGGACTCGTAACCCAAAGCAAATCAGCCAATTAACGGGAAAGGATACAATATTAAGTATACTGCTAGGGCAGCCGCAGAAGGAGCAAATAATTAATGCAAGGCAACCCCGAATCAACTGACAAAAGAAAAAAGTGAGGTTAGCAGTAGGACTAGCATATAGTTAATTACAGCAGGAAAGAATGTGGTGATGGGCCATAGGGACCAAAAGCAGGCGCGAATCCACGCCCCCATGTCTTTGACTTTTGTCATTTGGTGGGTATTTGGCAATTAGAAAGACCACGGCGAAAGCTTTTCGTTACCAATTTTCACGAGGACAAGTAAAAACAGTGATCTCACTTCAGTGTCTAAATTAAGTTAGCTATCACTAATGTTGTGGCGGTTAAGATTCATCTACACGCATGATAGTGCTCTTTGGGGATTACTGATGGGAAAAATTAGTCCTATAGCATCTAAAGATGACCAGTTTTGTTATATACCACCCAACTTTTTTTTGAAGTGGGTATAATAAGGACGTACACACGTATACACCCCATACCACACTCATACATCCACGTGGGGTGTGTCCAATGCACACGCTTAAAACGAGACAAACACAAAGGTCTCGCAAAAACGTTGGTACGCGCTTAACCTACTGAAAGCACCCACGTGTGCGCGTGTACTCAAAGGGTACTGTTCATATGAACAGTACCAGAAAGCACTGTTCATATGAACAGTGCCCAGCTAAGCTCGCTCCTCTACCACTGAACTTTTAGTATACTTTAATACCATCCAAAGTCTCATCCATTACGTTTTTTACCATTCCTGTTAGTGATATGCCCTAGAGGCAACATGGAGATGTTGTATATATCACATACTATGTTTATGATACATTACTTTGTTCCTTGGAATAGACATCATCATTATTGATCAATGAGTATGTGACTTATTCATGAGACTCTTAAATACTAAGATGTTGCTATTTCTAAATGATCCTCGATCGTATATCATATGAGGAACAAATATGATTCAAAGACAAAGATCAAGATATGTATTGATTGATGATCATGTCTCATGGATCATGGTATGGTGATACCAAATCAATAATATGGACATGTGTTAGTGAACATATGTTGGATAGACTGCCATGAGACACCTGCAGAGATTCCATGTGTCATCGCTTGGTCTCAAGTAGTGTTTATGTAGAGTCCTTAGACTTGAGATCATCATGGTTCCCAACATGAGTAGTAGCTTATTTTGGGACTACTAAACACTACTCCGTGAATCGGGTAGTCATAAAAGTAGTCTTCGGGTTTGCCATGAAACATGTAGTGGGATGTGAATGATCAAGATAGAATTTGCCCCTTCTTATGGGAGAGATATCTCTGGGCCCTCGATGTAATGGATTATGAAAGTGCATGGCCATGCCAAGGTGATTGAGGAGTCAATCACGAGTTTATAATCCATCACGGAATCGAGAGAGTGATTGAGCTATTAAGAGGATGACACAGTCTCGCCTTGAGCTCAATCTATATCGTGAGGCAAAGAGATTCGTACATGAGAGAACATTACAGTTCAAATTGATATGATCTTTACATATACTTTGGGGTTAATATGTCTTACTAGAGGCCGCTATTAACATGGTAACTGAAAGGCGTTTCGGGTCACGACCAAGTATACGTGAACCTGCTGTGGTCGCACGCTTAACGGGTTGGAACACTAATTCGAATATGATTCGGATATGGGCTCAATTCGGATAGAGATCCGAATAGACTCCTATTGGGCCTCGGTCCACGAGGCCCACGTGAGGAGGTCTATATATATGGAGGCGAGGGCGGAGGAGTCGTCCCGCTTAACATCTAGCAAAACCCTAGCCGCCACCTCCCGAGCCAAACCCTAGCCGCTCACGAGTGCTAGTACACTCGCGATCGGCGTTCCACCCCGGACGTGTGGATACCGGTGGAGGCGCTGCTCGTTGCGATCTTGATCGGCGTGCGTGGAGGAGACGATCTGTTGGGGCGATCGACTACTTCCACTACTACCTCGACGCGAGATTGGATCGGTTTCAACTCTTCTTCATTGCACAAGGCGTCTAAGTGGTAACGATCCATGATCCTTCCTTAGTATGATGTTCTTGGGTGCGCGGTAGAAAAGTTTTGTTTTACGCTCCGTAGCCTCGGCGTATTCCAATAGTGGTATCGAGCCATCTTGCTTAGTTTGCAATCCGGATCAGCGCATATATGTTGATATGCGATAGTAGTAGATTGGATCTATTACGATCTAAATAAGGTAGCACGGGTTGATGAGATCAATCGGTCATAAGGGGTTGAAATTGGTATGAGTTGATAGCATCACAAGGCCAAAAAGATTAGTTCGTGCTCCTTCTTTGATGTACGCGCGACTTGCCCCTACCGCCGGAATCACCATCGGGCTAATCTGCGCACAATCGATGGATCGAGCCAACGGATCGAGGTCTTGTGTTGTGGTCTCCTCAAGTATACCGATCGCGATGATCAATATGATTGATCTAATGAAAATTGAGACATTTTGAATGGCTCGGATTTGGGTTGATTTGATCGGCTCGATAAGATTTTCATAGCGATTTCATAGATGCGATCTATGTAATTTGAGAGGTTTTCGCCGCCTGAACCCGCGGCGGCTCCCCTCGACCCTCACGACCGCCGGGACCGGACCGCCGTGTATCCCCTTGTATAGCGTCTTGGGTTCACATCGTTAGGTAGAGTGCGATTCTACGCCTAACTTGTTTTTGCAGAGAATGATGTGAATAGTATGGCCCTATAGCTTATTTGAATGTATGAGATGTATGTGATGCATGTAACATCTGCTCATGGCCTGCGTGTCATGATTATTTCAGCTATTGTTAGCTGTATATATTGTATTTAACGACTGCGTGTCGACCTTAATGCTTGAATCTATCTTTGTAATCTTCGATTTCTAGCTATTATAGGTAGTAGCCTAGTTTTGAGGTTACAAGCTTTTAAGCATGGTGGCCTAAAGGAGTGATGTGGAGGATGGAGATCGTCTACACCTACTTGGAGATGGATATCACCATTTTTGGGCCATACTACTTCACGCTTAAATGTGTTTATCTATGATGTTATCTATCTTATTCTTATGCAATGATATATGTGATATGTTGCTTTGGTAGGATAGAATCCTCTTAAAATTAGGTGTTAATGCCCTTCCATATGTTGCACCAAAGATAATGATCACCGCATGGTAGGTCTACCAAAGTAGAGTGCCATCGGTTATCATCATCATTTGGGGTAGATGTCGGACATCTACATGCGGAAGCATTTGGTTTACTTAACAAGGTTATCAAAATAGTTTTGGACCTTGGGGCATAGATTGGGGCCGAGGCATACTAATGTCACCCAAAGTAGAGTCACATAGGGATGTGATTAGCAAAGTGTTGCTTACCCATGTCACTAGTTTTCTAGCCGTGATGCCAAAGCTCACTAGGAATTAGTGAAATGAGGATCTTTACCCACTATGTAACTTAGAGAGAGTTTTGTTGCAAAACTCATAGTGGGAGTCTTTTGCTAAATAGTTTAATAAAAGATGAACATAAACATAGTGCTAAACTTTGCATATTCTTGTGTTGTAGATCATGTCACTAACGCCGCATCCAAGACTTTTAATTTGCGATCTGTTCTTGAGAAGAAAAACTCAATGGAACAAACTTTTTGGATTGGTATCGCAACTTGAGAATTGTTCTCAAGCAAGAGCGCAAGGAGTATGTCCTGAGTCTCCTTACCCCAAGACTTGCCTCGATAATGCTACTATGGCTGCACGGAGAGCTTATGAGAAGCAAACGAATGATTGCCTTGATGTGAGTGTCTCATGCTTGCCACAATGTCCTCTGAGCTTGAAGCAATATGAGAACACAGATGCCTACAATATCATTGTGGGGTTACGTGGTATGTTTGAGAACCAAGCAAGGGTGAGAGGTTCAATACTTCAAAGTCCTTATTTGCGTGCGAGCTTGCGAAGGGAATCCCGTCACCCTCATGTGATTAAGATGATTGGCTACATTGAGAGTCCGAAAAACTTGGTTTTCCCTTAGCCAAGAGTTGGCTATCGATGTGATTCTCCGATCGCTTCCCGAGCTTTGAGCCATTCATAATGAACTTTCACATGAACAACTGGACAAGACCACGGCTAAGTTGCATGGGATGCTAAAATCTGCGAGAAAGCATTAAGAAAAGCAGCAATCATGTGATGATGATGCGAGAAAGGCAAGGGCAAGCCCTATGTCAAGAGAATCGCGGTCAAAAGAAAGAAAGCTCGATGCGATCGCGAGCGGTTCTAAGGCCAAGAAAGACAAGAAGGGCGATGCTCATCCGATGCGATTGTTACTCTTGTAAGCAATCGTGACATTGGAAAAGGAACGCCCAAAGTACTTGGAGGATCTTGAGAAGAAGAAGGAAGTACGACTTCCACTCTGGTATAAATGTTATAGAGATCAATCTTGCTACTTCATCAACTGATTCTTGGGTATTTGATACGGATCGGTTGCTCACATTTGCAAATCGTTGCGGGGCTAATAAGAAGTAGAAGTTTGAGGAGGAGCGAAGTGGATCTTCGCGTTGGCAATAGAGCAAAAGTTGCTGCGGTAGTGTTGGCACCATGCCATTGTCTTTACCTTCGAGGATTAGTTTTGGAATTGAATAATTGTTATTGTGTTCCATCTCTTTCAAAGAACATTATTTACGCTTCATGTTTGCAAGCGAAGGTTATGACTTTAAATCTATGGACAATGGTTGTTCTCTTTATTTCAAAGATATGTTCTATTGTCATACTCCATTGGTGAATGGGTTATACGTTCTTACTCTTGAAGGGTCACGGTCTATAACATTAATGCAAAGAGGCAACGTCCAGAATGATTTGAATCCCACGCTTATTTGGCACTGCCGCTAGGTCACATAAATGAGAAACGCATGCGAAGCTCCATAGAGATGGTATTCTGCACTCATTTGATTTTGAATCATTAGAGACATGCGAATCTTGTTTACTTGGCAAGATGACAAAGGCACCTTTCACCGGTCAAGGTGAACGGGCAAATGACTTATTGGCACTTGTACATACCGATGTATGTGGACCAATGAGCTTAACAATCGAGGTGGTTTTCAGATTTCATAACTTTTATCGATGACTTTAGTAGATATGGGTATATCTACCGATGAAGCATAAGTCCGAATCCTTTGAAAAGTTCAAAGAATTCCAAAATGAAGTGCAAAATCATTTAGGCAAGACAATCAAGTTTCTACGATCGATCGTGGAGGCGAGTATTTGAGCCATGAGTTTGGCAATCATCTAAAGGATTGTGGAATTGTTCCACAATTAACCCGCCAGAACACCTCAATGGAATGGGGTATCTCGAGCGAGAAATCGCACCTTATTAGATATGGTGCGCCCATGATGAGCCAAAGTGATCTTCCGTTGTCTTTTTGGGGTACGCTCTTGAAACAAATGCGTTCACACTAAACAGGGTTCCATCAAAATCGATAGAAAAGACATCATATGAGATGTGGACAGACAACGCCCTAACTTGTCTTTTCTTAAGATTTGGGGATGTGAGGCTTATGTAAAACGTTTACAATCTGATAAGCTCACTCCTAAATCGATAAATGCTTCTTTATCGGGTATCCTAAGGAAACAAAAGGATATTACTTTTATAATCGAGGAGAAGGCAAAGTGTTTGTCGCGGCATGGTGTCTTCTTAGAGAAAGAGTTTCTCTCAAGAAGGGATAGTGGGAGCACAGTGTAACTTGAAGAAATTCAAGAAACACACGATAACGTTTCAGCTCCTCTGTAACCACAACAGGATGAACAAACCGTTGAAGAACTCATTGTGGACACACCAAAGACCACGTAGGTCGAAAGGTCACGTCGTGCACCGAGAGGTACATGTTCTTGACTACTCAACAACGGGACATATTGTTGTTAGACAACGATGAGCCTAAGACCTATGAAGAAGCAATGGTGGGACCGGACTCGAGAAATGGCTTGAAGCCATGAGATCCAAATTGAATCCATGCACGATAATCAAGTTTGGAACTTGGTTGATCCACTGATGGTGTTAAAACCATTGAATGCAAATGGGTTTTCAAGAAAAGATAGACATAGATGGAAATGTTCACATCTATAAAGCGCGATTAGTGGCCAAAGGTTTCAAACAAATTCAAGGTATTGATTATGATGAAACTTTTTCCTCGTCGCAATGCTAAAGTCTATTCGGATCATTCTAGCGATTGCTGCATATTTCGACTATGAAATATGGCAAATGGATGTCAAAACAGCTTTCCTTAATGGAAATCTGAGTGAGGATGTGTACATGACACAGCCCACGGGCTTTGTCGATCCATGATCGCTTGGAAAGATATGCAAGCTCCAAAGATCCATTTATGGATTAAAGCAGCATCTCGGAGTTGGAACATTCGTTTTGATGAAGTAATCAAAGGGTTTGGTTTCATCAAGAACGAAGAAGAGCCTTGTGTTTACAAAAGGCTAGTGGGAGCGCACTCGTATTTCTGGTCTTATATGTGGATGACATATTACCGATCGGAAATGACATTCCTTTGCTCGAATCTGTTAAGTCTTCATTAAAAATAGTTTCTCTATGAAAGACTTAGGAGAGGCAGATATATTCTGGGCATTAAGATCTATAGAGATAGATCAAAAAGGCTAATTGGATTAAGCCAAGATACGTGACATTGACAAGGTGTTGAAAAGGTTCAATATGCATGATTCCAAGAAAGGTTTTCTACCTATGTCACATGGTATAAATCTTAGCAAGAATCGGTGTCCTAGTACACCGATGAGCGGGATAAAATGAATGCGATTCCATATGCTTGGCTATTGGGTCCATTATGTATGCCATGCTTTGTACACGCCCGATGTTTCGTATGCTTTAAGTGCTACGAGTAGATACCATCGAATCACAGTGAAAGTCATCGGATTATCGTAAAGAACATCTTGAAGTACTTGAGAAGAACTAAAGATGTGTTCCTTGTCTATGGAGGTGAGGAAGAGCTCGTTGTAAATGGTTACACCGATGCTAGCTTCCAAACCGACAAAGATGATTTTAGATCGCAATCTGGATTTGTGTTCTCTTTGAATGGCGGTGCGGTAGTGGAAGAGTTCCAAGCGTGACGGTTCTCGATTCTACAACGTAGCCGAGTACATAGCAGCTTCAAGCCGCCAAAGAGGCCGTTGGATCAAGAAATTTATTTCGAGCTTGGTGTGATGGCTAGTGCCTCCACCCAATGGACCTCATCGTGACAATAGTGGGGCCATTGCAAGCCAAAGAGCCTAGATCGCACTAAGTCCAAGCACATTTTACTGGCGATTTCATCTCATCCGCGAGATAGTGGAGAGAGGCGATGTGAAGATATGCAAAGTACAAACGGATTTGAACATTGCAGATCCGTTGACAAAGCCGCTTCCCGACCAAAGCATGAGGCTCACACTAGGGCAATGGGTATTAGATACCTACATGGTTGACTCTAGTGCAAGTGGGAGCTCATTAGTGATATGCCTTAGAGGCAACATGGAGATGTTGTATATATCACATACTATGTTTATGATACATTACTTTGTTCCTTGGAATAGACATCATCATTATTGATCAATGAGTATGTGACTTATTCATGAGACTCTTAAATACTAAGATGTTGCTATTTCTAAATGATCCTCGATCGTATATCATATGAGGAACAAATATGATTCAAAGACAAAGATCAGCATATGTATTGATTGATGATCATGTCTCATGGATCATGGTATGGTGATACCAAATCAATAATATGGACATGTGTTAGTGAACATATGTTGGATAGACTGCCATGAGACACTGCAGAGATTCCATGTGTCATCGCTTGGTCTCAAGTAGTGTTTATGTAGAGTCCTTAGACTTGAGATCATCATGGTTCCCAACATGAGTAGTAGCTTATTTTGGGACTACTAAACACTACTCCGTGAATCGGTAGTCATAAAAGTAGTCTTCGGGTTTGCCATGAAACATGTAGTGGGATGTGAATGATCAAGATAGAATTTGCCCCTTCTTATGGGAGAGATATCTCGGGCCTCGATGTAATGGATTATGAAAATGCATGGCCATGCCAAGGTGATTGAGGAGTCAATCACGAGTTTATAATCCATCACGAATCGAGAGAGTGATTGAGCTATTAAGAGGATGACACGGTCTCGCCTTGAGCTCAATCTATATCGTGAGGCAAAGGGATTCGTACATGAGAGAACATTACAGAGTTCAGCCGATATGATCTTTACATATACTTTGGGGTTAATATGTCTTACTAGAGGCCGCTATTAACATGGTAATCGAAAGACGTTTCGGGTCACGACCAAGTATACGTGAACCTCTGTGGTCGCACGCTTAACGGGTTGGAACACTAATTCGAATATGATTCGGATATGGGCTCAATCGGATAGAGATCCGAATAGACTCCTATTGGGCCTCGGTCCACGAGGCCCACGTGAGGAGGTCTATATATGGAGGCGAGGGGCGGAGGAGTCGTCCCGATTAACATCTAGCAAAACCCTAGCCGCCACCTTCCGAGCCAAACCCTAGTCGCTCACGAGTGCTAGTACACTCGCGATCGGCGTTCCACCCGGACGTGTGGATACCGGTGGAGGCGCCGCTGCGTTGCGATCTTGATCGGCGTGCGTGGAGAGACGATCTGTTCGGGACGATCGACTACTTCCACTACTACCTCGACGCGCGAGATTGGATCGGTTTCCAACTCTTCTTCATTTGCACTGCGCCTAAGTGGTAACGATCCATGATCCTTCCTTAGCATGATGTTCTTGGGTGCGCGGTAGAAAAGTTTTGTTTTCTGCTTCCGTAGCCTACGCGTATTCCAATAATTCCATCTACATCCATTAGGCATTTTGGTAATTTCAGCATATCAAGAGAAAGACTTTTCTTGAAATCCCTAAACTACCCTCCAAATCTCCAATCTTACCTGTCATCTTCCTTCTCTGCTCATCACTGCATCAAAGGCGGTTTTTATGAGGGAGGGCCTCACGTGAGGCCCTACCCCATACACCGATTCTCCTACTGCATCTCCCATATCACTAAAAAGCTTTATATCCATCCATCTTGAGTGCCTCCGCTTTCTGCTATCTCAATAAGGCCGGTGCGTAGGGACCAGCCTCCGTCGTCTGCCGTCATCAATAGACTAGCCCCCACCTTGTACTACCTCTAGATCTTATGTCCATCTCCATCCACGATGTGCATCTCACATGGCGCCATGGATCGGCTCCTTCACCACGCCAACAAGGTCGTCATCTTTGCTAGTTCACATGGGCACATGCTTTGCTTGGCATATCAGCTGTGGACCTCATCCACCTTGTCCTCTTCCTCTCTCGCTACGTGCACTGCCATCATCCTCGGCATTGTAACATCTGCTCATGCGAGGCCCTCATAAACACAACTTTTAAGGCTTGACTTCTACTTCCAAAAGCCAGAAGTTACTTGGAATGTATTGTCTTCTTAATTTCTTTTTTCTTTTTAATTTTTTGGATTTTTTTGTGTTTCTTTTTTTCCTTGATTGCTTTGCATTACCTCAAAAGATATAGCAGTATTTTTTTTAATTCTTCTTATTTTTACTTTTTTCTTATTTTTAACTAAGAAAAATATAACAACCGTTATAGTATACTTACAGCTCAAAAAGTCAGAAACCAGACTTTAAAAAGTTATTTGAAGCATCACCTACTGCCGTCGGATTAAAGCACCACCCCCGCACCTCCCACAAGGACACAAGTACGCAACGTAGCTCTCTCTAGTTCTGCAGTAAGTTTGTCTCCAATGGATTGCTCGCCGATGCGTCCAACTCAAGTGTTCCGTCTCTGGTTCCGCACCAAGTCCATGGCCGTCGATGGCGACATGTTCGATGGGGAAGAGGAGACAGGAAGCAAATAGAAGAGGGGCAAGATGGGGTTATTTAGATGGCTGGTAGCTAGGGAAAAGTGGATGGGCGTTATAAATCTTAACGCGCGATCTTTCCAACGATATTGAAGTGTATCAAGAAAATTCGGAAGTATATAGCAAAAACCAATGATATTTTCGATACGAGAGAACCAATTTTTCCTTACTGAAGAGCGAGTACCTGCTACCTAGTTCTCACTCTTCTATTTTAAGGTTAGTTATCATTAATTAATACGTTCCGGAACATTAAAAGCAATTGCTTACAGACCTGTTGCATATATTAAACTTGACCGTGCAGTAGCTTAAAGCTATTCACATAGAAAAATTAGAGAGATTTGCAAAAGAAAGAAAACCTTGCTTTAGTAGAAATTAGCAGATACAATTTAGAGAATAGTGTAAATGAAATCAAAACAAAAAAGCGTGTACCATCCATCCGTATGGGAGCCGCCTAGCGGCAACGTGGGCCAGCGGGCGACGGCACGCGTGCTCCGCCCAACGGCTGAAAAGCCGGACAAATCATGGAACCGCGTGGGCCCACAACACGGGAGGCGAATCCCCTCGGCCCGGATTTTGTTTGCTTTCGCCACCTGAGACGACGTACCTTTTCGGTTTTGATAGCCATGGACGGCCTTTTCTACCTATTAGCTTTTGACTATAACTTCTAATTTTACCTTATAAATAATAATAATATATAAAGAAACTTATAGAGTAAAAATAATTATATATAATTTTAATCGATATAAATAAAATCACTACAGTATGTACTATAATCACTAGTAGACTATATCTTAAAAGATATTTTATTTAGAATATATATACTATAGAAAACTATTTACTGAAGAAAATAGATTTTAGAAATTAATACAAAATAGGGCATATATGTATATTGCTGTCAGATCTGTCTGCTGAGCATGCGCAACGATCCAATCTAACGCTACGGTGGTGTTGTCATCTGCTTTCTACAGTCTCTAAAGCACGTTTATAAACGCAGGAATTTTACAATAAATTTACAAGAAATATCTTAATTCCTGCATGAATTCCAAAAAACTCTCGCGTCACAGATAAGATATAAACAGTTCGTCAGCTACTGGTTAGGAACATAGTAAAGGAGGAGTATGATATGTACTATGGCTATAGCTCAGTTGCAAAATAGTAAACTTATACCCACTCTTTAGTTCGCATGTCTATTAAGTGCTGCAACCGGTGCAAATAACAGTGAGGTTTTGCAAATTAATTATTCAATTAATTTCTTGATATATGTTCATGTGTAGCTAGCATTAGCTATGCAGGCTATCTTATGAATACGAATTCTTGAGTGCAACCCTCTAGCGTACTATCGTACGCACGTAGGGCTCATAAAGCACAGCTCATGACAATAATTTAGCTAGCCAAGTTAGGACGATAATCTTTGCACCTTTCGCTACAAAAAGCTCATGCATGCTGATCTTCCATTTGGCATTTACATTTAATCGTTGCTTGTATATTTGTAGTTTATCTTACAAACGGAACTTAGGCTTGTTGTTCCGACTTCAGTTTCTAACTTTTATCTTTGAGAAATCAAAAGTCAAAATAAATATATTAACTTTCTAATTTCTTTTTTTTTGCTTTTTACCTATGTTTTTATTGTCTATAGAGATATAATAGTTTTTTATTTTTTAATTAAATAACTAATAAAAATAATAATAATTATAGTATAATTTTTAACCTAAAAACAATACCTAAAGGTAGAAACCACTAAAAAAGCTAGGACGAACGGCCCTTTGGCCCAGTGAAACTTTACGAGCATATGTGGCAGCGTCGAAATATTCCACATGCGGAACAGAGAACCCTAACGCATGAAGGTGTAATCATTACTGCGATTACTTGTCTACCAAATTTGTAGACGTACCAACTAAACGTACATATAGGCCTTTTTACCCCACATAACAATATTCTCCCCATTACATCATCATGCTTTCATCAGCCGTGGATCAACTCGTATGCATTTGTATGTTGGTAAATCATGTTCTACACAGTAGATAGACATTTGTAGAGCACAATTAGAGTTTTGATTAATAAAAAAAATTCTTACCCCTTTGTATCTTCTGATGCTTGATCTATTCTAGATACGTACTAATGACACGTTGACAACAAAGTAACCTTGTTTTTTGTTTGAGCGACTAGTACGAGTTTATTTGTTACTATTTTTTTTATAAAGATCCCCTCATTTTATATTAATAATAGAATATTAAAGTGCACATGACCTAACTTTAACATTCAAGATCCTTGGTGGACAATATGTTGTCATCAAATCTTTGAGAATATGTTAAACTTTATTATAATTCTCATCGAAAACTATGTATGTTTTTGGCAATGACATGATTGTCGACGATCATGGTAGTTGGAAGAAGATATGTCAATGATCTGCATAAATGTTTAGGATCTATGCCTTGGTATCGATGTTTTATATCGGGAAGAAATTTAGAGAGATTTATTTTTACTAAACTCCAGCCCTATGTCAATCTCCCATATAGATGTTACTTTGTTATCTAGGTGAGTCGGTCCTTAAAAACTATCATAGGAAAAGAAATTTCAAAAGATAAACCATCAAAGAAGAACAAAAATTAGGACTACTTGATGCAGAAAAAACAAACAGGATATTATCTAAAGTATGTTTTAGACATCAACAGGCTAGGGTTCAGCGCGGGAGGTTTATTCGTTATTCATGTCAGAGTTTACATGTACGTGGAGCTACAAGTTGAAGCTTTACCCGAGATGGCCTAGAGTTACTAGGTTTTCCAGGCCGACCCAACCTGTGCAACGTGTCTTGCCCGACTCGATCGGTCCAGCCCAACATCTTGAAGCCTGAGGTCGAACCAGTATGACGTATTTGGGCCTTTCGCTGCTCTGTGCCAGACTTGGCGATACCGACCTGAAAAAAAATTATCTAATCAAACTCGAGATCGGCCGTACGCGTGTGGTTACTGACTGCTTACTGCTGAGCAAATTTACTGTAAGTCATCGTGTGGAGTCTTGATTTTCGGAAGCTAAGTTTTGTTGGTCTGTCACTGTTTAGAGTTCAGAGTTCTTCACTGTTCTTGTTCCTGTAATGCAGTAGCCGATCATCTGGCTAAATTTGGTGCTCATTTGGGACCGGCCCGGGTCATGTTATGGCCTGATTCAGTTCCTTCTAGTGCAACCGCTTTAGTGACCAGCGGAATATGTAACATCCAAAATTTCCAAAACTAATTTAAATTAAGTTTGAAACTCATTTCTAAAATGCTTTATCCATTTTGGTCAGCCAAAAATGAATTTTCTAGCTAAACCATGCATGTTTTTCATAAGTTTTAAAAATTTATGGTGCATTTTAAAAAAAAATTCTTAAAATCCTTGCTAGAGTTTGAGATTTTTTAAAATAATTTTCTTAGCTCAAAAATGTGAATTGAAAATTTCTAAAAGTCAATTGGATGCTAAGGAATTTTTCTTAAATTTTTTCTGTGCAAATACCTTTTGGAATTCAAATTACAAAAATCAAACTTAAATCAAAGCCAAAATTAAAATTTAAATATTTAATCTTTCCCCCCTTCCCTTTGGGCCGAAACCCATTAGTAGGCCTAGCCTGTCTTCACTTTTTCCCCGTCGTCTCGCTCGCTTGTGCCAACCCATCCGAGCCAGTCAACGCACGCGTACCTGCCTCACTGCCCTCTCTCTCATGTCGCTAATGACCAGGCCCACGGTCCCACCTATTAGCCGCACACTATGCTTATTCATTCTCTCCTTCTGTCTCACGCACTCCTGAACACATCTCGTCGTGTGTGTGTTCACGTGCAAATAGCACATTGATGCCCTTTGCTCCTCAAGCCTTTCACGCCGTGTCCTCGTCGCATCACCACGACCTTGTCCTATCAGTAGCTTGCCCTCTCTCTCTTGCTCTCTCGACCAATGCCCGAAGCCATTCATGGCGCTCGTGTCTTCTCTCTCTCCTCACCCCTATTTAAGCCAACCCTTGCATGTCAAATTCTTCACACTCACTTTCTCAGTATTTTCCCCAAGCTCAAACACCCCATTGCCTTTGGAGAAGAATTTCCATGTTCCCTAAGTCCAGCCACGAGCTACACCGCTCAATTCCTCGCTGTCCGGTAAGTTTTCGACAATGCCATCATGCTGTTGAGTTTGTCTCATCTATCTCTACCTCATGCTCACCTCCCCTTGCCCATTTGCCTTCAAGAAGCCCAAAGACAATGCCCTTGCCACTGACCTCGCCATCGGTTCCCTTTGCACAGGTGAGCTTTGATCATAGCCATCATGTCATTCTTGTTTGTATTGACTTCCCCATTCTAATGCGCCCTTGGAATTACCTTTCTATACCCCAAAACCATCAGGACATGCTTGTCTTCTCCAACACTGACCGGACCCGTCACCACCATTGTTCTCCCTCTCTGGTCCATCTGTTGGTAAGCCCTTCTGTTCCTTTGCAATTTAGCTTACAGCCAAACTAATAGGCTAGCCATCAGACCCTAGAACTACCCACAATGCCCTAGCCACGTTCACCCATCCTCGCCATCATCAGCCACTGTGGACAGCATGACATGCCACGCAATAATATATGAGTGTTGCTCTATTAGCTTTGCCTCAGCCTATAGATCATGGAACCACTTCCAATTTGAAGAAGCTAGGTAGAAAATCTATTCTCTATCACCGACCATGTCACTGCCAACCGTAATCCAACAACCCTATATCTCCATGTTGTGCCCAAACTACTCTAAGCAACTACCTAAACCTTTCTTGCACTTGGCTTTGGCCTGAGCGTGGCTCTATGCCGTCACCACCATACTGCCGCTTAGCATCACTGTTCACTGCCGGTTAGCCACAGATGTTGTACGCCTCACTTAGCACTGTCACCACCAAAAGTCTAGCTCTTAGCCCACGTGTTCCATTTTGGCCCTTAGCCAAGCATGTCGACCTCTCCCTCTCCACTAGTGAGCTCGCCAAGGAGCTCCACCATGGACTCCTCTATTGCCCTATTTAGTCTCATTGACCCATGGGTCCCGCTCATCAGAAAGTCAGTTAACCTAGTGATTAAATTAACCATCAAGTAGGTGATTAATATTAGTATGACATGTGGGCCCTACTGGCTAATAATCCTAATTAAACCCAGTTTAAAACCCAATGCTCACTAGCATGTGGATGCTGCACCATTTAAACCAATGCACAAACCAAGTCCATGGACAACTTTCTCCAACATGTGGGTCCTGCTCTCTATAGATAACCATATGGACCTAGTCCATATGAACTATGACCCTACCTGTCAGTGTCATGACCAAATATACAAATCCAAACTCTCCTGTGTATTCTGCATCAGTTCAAGATCATGCTAGTGCACATAGTATGAACATAGATGAAATATCGACCATGATCATGATTAACTAAGAAAGACATAAATATTATTAATTATCAGAGTAGTGACCTTATTGCCAACTTTACAGTTTATAGCCTAAAGGGCTTAATAAAACTAGCAGCAAAAAATAAAGATAAACACAGTGGCCATTTGGAGGATTGGAAATGGCAACAGAGGGGGGGGGGGTGAATGGTGCCTTCAAAAATTGCTCCAAGTATTCACAACCAGATCCTCCTCTCCGATAGCTATGGTAGCTATGAAGATAGAGGTGATCCACTCTAATGTAGTTGAAAACAGTTTTGCCGATTTGCCGAAGAAACTCATAGGAGAGGCAAGCCAAGACCAACGAATATTTCTAAGAAAAGCACACCTGATTCTTGGTAATTTCAACAAATACCTCACAGAAATATCATACCAAAAAGCACTGGCAAGATGCAAAAACTGCTGCTCCACAAGACACACACACACACTAACTGGGCATCCACATCTACTAGCAATCATACACATGCATTTCCAATGGAATTCACAAGGCTGCTCACTGCTGGACCAAACTGAAGCACTACCCTCCTGTGCCTACCCATTAAGCACCTATATCCAAAGCAACAACTAGAAAATATGCATCTGCTGAAAACTGAAACTGAAAACTAAAATCTGCAAAGAAAAGAAATCAGCAATATTCTGGAATCTGAGAACTGCAAACTGCAGAAAAGAAGCTCACTGCAGCTCAAGCCTAATTGCTGATTTTTGCTGCCTGAAACTGCTGCAGAAACTGCACTAAAATAGCAGATTTTTGCTGCCTCAAACTGCTGCAGAAACTGCACACAAATAGCAGATTTTTGCTGCCTCAAACTGCTGTAGAAACTACACACAAATTGCAGATTTTTGCTGCCTCAAACTGCTGAAATCTGAACCAAAAGGGGCACAGTCTGCATTATTTTGCTGCAGCCGAACAGCAAGCTCAAAACTGAAAATGCTGCAGACTGAAACAGCACAAAAGGCATAGAAATCAGCAGCAAGTGGAAGATTAGAAGCAGCAGCCGAATGCCCCCATTTTGTGTAGACTAAAATGCAGACAGAAGGCAAGAAGGAGCACAAAATGCTGCTGACCGAACAGACTAACTACAGCAAAGAACCCCTTTTCTTTTTCAGCATAACCGAACAGCACAAAATGCAAATAGTAAGTATCCAAACAGCAGAAAAAACTCAAATTGCAGATGGTTTGATTGCTCTTTTCAGGTTAGATCAAAGGAAATAAGAGCTCAATAGCAAGGGGAACTCAGGTAACAAGAGGAATCAACAAATGAGCAGGGAAATCAAGTTTTAGATATAATCTAAAAATGGAGTTGAGAGTTGAGCTAATTTTCAGATTCCTCTCAATTCTTCCATCCTTTGCTTATGGAATTTTGTACATAGCTTAGGAAACATCACAGGACTTGCCAACAGAAATCTCAAGCCATCTTATGTGAGGAAATGAAAGATTCCATCAAACCCTGTGTAACATCCCAAAAATTTTATTCCTTTATTAAATTGTTTATTGGATTTCCTGGATTTTATTCCAAGCCTGATTTGAGAAAAACAAAAATTTCTATTTTATAAAAGCCAAATTAAAACTTGCTGCATTTCATGAGAGTCAAAATAAATGTGTTTCATTTTCCTAAAGTCAAATATGCAATTACTTAATTTTTCAGGAAATTATAAAGATTTAAAACCCTCCCTTTAAAGTCAATTTATGTTTATGTAAAAATCAATTGTCAAAATGAGTTAAAAATATTTTTATTAAGTCTAAATTAGTTCCAGGAGGTTCTTTGAATTTTTCGGGAATTTTCAAAATTTATTTGGTATTTTTCTGAGTTTTCTAAGGCCTTCAAGTCATTTCTGAAATTCAAAAAGAAATTAAAAATCAAAAACCCCTCCCCGGCTGTCAAGTGTCGAGCATCGAGCCGAACCCGCGCCGCTGGTTTCTTTCCCAGCCATCCGATCCCACTTACCCCTTCATCCCGCCTTCTCTCTCTCCGCGCGCGACGCGTGTCACACATCGGACCGTCCCTTCCCCCGCCCAAATCAACCCTAGCCGCTCGTGGCCACTTACCGCTTCACGCGCTCCCCTCTTTCCTCCGCCCGACGCGTGGCTCAATCCAAGCCCTCGCCTGTTGCCGTACCCAATCTCAGCCATCCCCTTCCACTTAATGCACCAATCGGCCTGGATTCGATCCCCGTTGCCAGATGAAATCGTGGCCGTCCCCGTTCACTTACCCCTTCGCATCGCACCGGCGGTCCCGATCATCCCTCCTTGCCACCCGTCACAAATCCGACCGTCCCCCTCGCACCTTCCCCGTTTCTCTCTCTCGCTGACCGGTGGACCCCACTTGTCAGGTTTGTCTTCCCCGCTCCCTTTCCTTTCTTCCCCGCGCGATCGCCGCCCGCTACCGCAATTGAAGTCGAAACCGAAGCTTTAATTGCTTCGGTTTCCTTCCCGTTTACTCCCCCGCGCCAACAGCAAATTCAACCCCCACCTTCACCACGTCCGTTTCGGGCATAATCACGCCTAATTGCGCCAGTTACGCCATCGCATTAATCTTTTCCGCCCGTTGCTCTCCGGCGAGTTATACGCGGCCGTTACCACCCTCCCCCGCCTATAAAAAGCAGTCCCCGAGGACCCTCAACTCACAACGCCTCCCCCTCTCTACTCAATTCCAGCGCTCAAGCCCCGGAGACCTCACTGTGCGCATTTTCCCCTCCGCGGCTCCGACGACTCCGGCGAGCAATCGCCGTCGCCTCGAGCCTCCCCGAGCTTCACCGATGCCTCCTCGACGTTGCTGGTTCCCAGGTGAACCTCGGCGACCACTCCCCCGAGCTTCTGCGCCACCGGAGCTTCTCCGCCGCCGTGAACCCCTTCTCCGGCCGTCGCCCTTTTCCGCCGATTCTCCCCTCCGGTCACCCTCGGGGTCCGCGCCAGGTACCAATGCGTTCCCCGTGCTCCCTTCTACCTTTTGCACCCATCGGCGGCGCCGCCGCCGCCGAGCTCGACGACCATCGGGCCCCGGCGCCACCGCCGCCGCCGCCTGTCGGCCGTCGAGTTGAGGTGGCGGCAGCGTGGCGCCGATTGGGCGCCACGCCGCCACCCGGCGCTTCCGCCACCGCGCGCGCGCCCCGTCGGCTTGATGCCGTGACGTGGCAGCCACGAGGCAGCCACGTGGTGCAAAGTGGCAGCCACGTGGAGACCACGTCACCTCCCCCTGCCACGTCAGCCCTACCGATTTTAATAAAATCCGAAAAATCCCCGCTGACGTCAGGCTGACGCAATAAACCCGATTTTTCAATATAAAAATAATTCGGCCGAAATTATAATTCGGAGGTGACGTCATAAACCAAATTTTCCTTTAGAAAAATAATTCGGGCTGACGTCATAAATGCTTTTCGGTTTAAAAATAATTCCAGAAATTGGGTATTTTTTTTAATTATATTAATACTTTGGAAGGCTATAACTTTCTCATTTTAACTCCAAATTGATCCATTCAAATTTCTAAAATTTTCTAAAATCATGATCTATCCATTTCTGGCATCATTTTGAAATTTTGAATTTATTTGAATTTTGTTTTTGAAATTCTTTTGAATTGGCTCTTTACGTTAGATTTTGACGATTCCGGAGAGTTCGAGTTCGACGATTCCCAGCAGGACTTCGATCAAGGCAAGTTACACCTTTGACCATGTTGAACCTAATATTTTAAATTATTTATATTGTTTTACTGTATATGCATGCGTACTTCTATTCAAATTTAATTCAAATTCAGTTTACATGTTAGGTATACCCATAATCCTTTGAATATGGCCAATTTGAATCTCGAATTCATATACCTTGTCACCCTAGTAGAAAACTAGTTAGTACCATAGTATTGATTAGAACTTTTATAGAAATGCTTAGCCTGGCTTAGTATAATTTTAGGTGGGATTAAATCTTTCACATGGAATGACGATCTGAAAATGAAGCCTTGACTTCGGTGAGTCAACAGTGGTTTATGAAAATTATTTAAAAATAAAAATAGAAACTTATGTTTTGGACTTAGGCTAATGGTTAGGTGGTGGGTGCCGGCATGCCTCGTGTTTGGTGACACCTGGTTGATTGTCGTGCATGTGGGTACGTGGTTGAGCCTAAATCAATTTAAGGACCGTTTCTGTGAAATATTTTACGAAGTCACTTCGTACTACCACAAGTCTGGTATGGGACGGACCTGACTAAGTAATTTGTGAAGTTCCAATTATAGTTTCGCTATAGGCTGAATGTGAGCGCGGCGTAGGCTGTGGAAAGTCTCACATGACACCAGAGGGGGCTCCAACTTGTGGATTTGAGTTATGGTGAAACCTTAGTGGCGGCGTAATTATTTTGGCTATGGATCATTGGAACAGCCTTGTCATGAACTCTCCGCTGCACACCAAAGGAAGTGTGTTTATCGCGTGGCTCAAGTGAGAGAAAATATCTTGTGGGTAAAGTTGTACACCTCTGTAGAGTTAAAAACCTATCCTGGATAGCCGTGTTCACGGTCATGAACATGCTGAGTAAAGTTGTCACAGATTAGACTTGGTTTTACAAAACTTGGTTTTGAGCAAGTGATGGTTTTGGTTATTGTCCGGGTGGATTCCCGTGGTTAGGTTAGTGTGGGTCGGAGCCAACACTAAAGATAATACTTGATGAAATATTGTTTCATATATTGTATTAAATTCATGCTTTCATTCTTATCTGTTATTGTATTAACATTCAAGTACTGATTTTCACGCAAATAAACCGTTAAGCCTTCTTTTGTTATTCCTATGCATGCATTTACTCTGTTAAAATTCCTGGTGTAACTTGCGTAAGCACTTAGTGTGCTTACCTTGGGAGTACTTTTGTGCTCACCTTGCTAAATCTGTTGCCAGACTGTGACGGCGACTACGATGGTGAGGACTACTTCAGCGAGTAGGACGCGTCTTACAGTCATTCGCCTGTGGGAGGCTGGATGGGCTGTTCTGCTATCTTTACTGTTTTCCGCCGTTTTATTTTCTCTTGTTGGCCTTGTGCCCCTATATTGTAAGACTTGGCCTTAGGGCCGTATTTTCCTTTTGATAATAAATTGTGGTGATTTTGCATGATATACATTATTGTTGACCCTGTGTGCACTAGCTTTCCCTGGGATAGTGCGATTTACACAGAGGGACTTGGAGTTGTTGTTCCGGGTCCCGACACCCTGCCAAGAAACCCTAGAAAATGCAAACAAAGGAAATTGAGAGTTTCAGAATTTTTAGCACAAAGAAGACCTCAAGAGGGGAGGCTCAACCAAATTCCTTCTTATCTTGATTCATCACCATGAATGCTTATAGAGGAATGAGAGACCATGTGGAGGTAACCTCGGTTGTGTGATGAGTAATTGACACGTGTCCTGTAAAGTCTGAGTTTGTTCCGGGCATTTTTATGCTAATTACTGATGCGGATATTTAATTATATCATTTTGTGCGGTGTTATGTAATGTGTTTTCTTGTCGGTGATGACTGCAGGACTTTGAGACGGAGTCGTGGCGAGACACGGGTGACCAGACTAGGCACAGGTGGTGCTGAGGTGCTGAGGTCAGAAAGATCGGGATGTGTCGAAGACGGCGAGGACTCGAAGTGGTTGCGAGGCGTGCGCGGTAAGAAACGAGGAAGCTTCCAGGAAGGTGCAGGAGTGGCATTTTGGTAAATGCGCAGGGCTGCACAAAAGGAAGCAAATTTGGTCAAGGAATGATCCATTAGTGGAGAGGTGTTATGACCTAATGGGTAAACTTGTGTGTAAACCCATTAGTGGAGAGTAGGTGTGAGCTAATGGGTAAACTTATGTGTAAACCCATTAGTGGAGAGTTGGTGTGACCTAATGGGTAAAGTAGGCTTGTAAACCCATTAGTGGAGGCTATAAATAGAGGTGCTCTCTAGGTGGAGAAGTGCACTTGAGAGAGAGAGAAAGAAAGAAAGGGGTGTGAGTATTAGGGTTTCCTAATGCTTGTGCTCTAGGAGAAAGTTAGATTTAGGGTTCTATGTGTTTCTCTCCTTGTGTGTGTTCTTGAATGAGACATGGAAGAGTAGATGTAAACATTCATATGTTTTAATCATTCATCGCTCTTCGTCTCGATATGAGGTTCTTGTGAAAATGCTAGTTGTCTTGTATGTTCTTGAGTTGTGTTTTTAGTTCCTTTGCTCTCTCTTTGTTTCTGTTGAATGAATGATCTTGTTGGAGGTATCTTCAGTTTTATGTGCTCAAAAGCTAGGGATCCGTACCAAAGCCAGTTGGCTAAGATGATCTCTAAGGGCAAGTCGTGGTTTGATAATCACATTGTGTTTCTCGTTTGCGCTGCTAAAGTGATTTTCCTTTTGCCTACAAGATTGATCTATGTTTGTTCCTACCTCTACTTATCTAACTACTACTTAGAGGTGAAGCCCAGATCGTAGTCTCTGTTGTTCTTCATGTTTTGGCGAGCAGATTGTCTAGCAAGCCTGTGCTTTTCTTCTCTCTGTGTGGCTGCTGCTATTTTCTGATTTCAGTTCTCTTTTTGCTCTCTTAGTGTATGGTCGGCTGCTGCTAGCTGCTATTCTCGGCTGACTGCAGGCACTACTACTTCTGTTCGGCTGCCTCTCTATTCTCTGGTTTGCAGTCCAAGTACTAGTGCAGTTTTCTCTATTTGGTTGTGAAGCAGCTGTGTTTGCTGTCCCTGCATTTTCTGCTACCTTTGGCTGAGATAAACAGCAGCAAACCTTTCTTTTCTTGCTGATTTTCGGTTGCTAGTAGTGCTGAAAATTATCTAGGCCAACTTGCTATTTTCCAGTCTGTGCGTATCCTCATTTTGGACAGCAGTAACACTCTCTCTCAGGCAGTAGGTACAGATCATCTTTTCACTTTTTTGTGTGTTGCTTTAGTTGTTGATTTTCTGCTGCTTTGTCTGCTGTTTGAGGGGTCGGCCAGCTAATACACCCTGGAGTTACAGCTGCGTTTCGGTTTAGTCCCAGCAGGATATCAGTTCGGCAGTAGCAGCTCCAATCTGATGATTTTGAGGTCTCAGCAGGATCAAATTTTCTCAATTTTTGGTTCTCAAATTAAAATCTGCTATCTGTCTTTGGCCAACCTTTTCTCCCTGTGATATATTTTCGGTTTGATTATTCCTGGTTTTTGCAGCTCCTGTTCGGTTGTAGCAGTGGACTATTTGCTGTGCTTCTTCTGTTTCGGACAGCCCTGCAGAATGCAGGTTGTCCCTGTCGGTTGCAGCAGTCCTCTATCCTTGTGTGTTCGGTTTATAGTAGGACTAAGCTGCTGTTTGCTGTTATCTCTCTTTAAGCTTTGCACAGTACTTAGTCTTCCGGACTAGTCCTCTCTGCAGTCTTCTTTTCAGCAGTGACCAGGTTCACAGGTTTAGATAGTAGCTAGTTTCTTTTTGGTTTGTGTGTTTGCTGTCTTACCAGTGCTATCTAGAGTTGTTCGGCTGTTTTATGTGCTGCATATTACTACTGCTTTCGGTCAGAAAATCAGTTGGTGCATTCCATTTTTTTGGGCCTAGTTTAATCAGTGAAGTCTATTTTATATTTTTTTTATGGTTTTCAAGTGGTTCAGTTGATTATCATCTTTTGGCTTGATCTTTTAATCTGCTGTATCTCGTTATTTCCTGAAGTTTTTAGTCTTGCCAATTTTCTTACTTCATAGCTACATTGCTATAGGAGAAGAAATTGTGTGTGTAAGACTTGTGTACGAATATTCGGGGTAATTTTAAAAAGGGCACCATTCACCCCCCATTTGTTGCCATTTCCGATCCGTCAAGGAATGATTACATATGAGTTTAACCACCTCACTACATGGCTCAAAGAGAAGAACACACACATAAGCACTAGAACTCCCTCTAAAATGCTACTGCACACGCATACAAAGAAAATGACTGCACTTCTCTCAGAATACCACCATCACGCCTTGCTCTCCATCCCCTTTTAACAACTAGGACTCACACCTAAAAAGGGAATACAAGAAGTGGCATACAAAATACACTCCATGCTCCTCAACCAAAAGAAGCAAGGGTCAAAGTCAATACAGGAAATGGAGGGAAACCAGCCCCTCCTCTCATTGCTTGAGTCAAATCTCCAATTTGCCCCTCAAGCACCTTCCCGGAAGCTTCCCGCGTCCGGTACCTCGGCCGTCTGGACCTCGACTCCTCCCTGAGTCTAGTCCCGGTCCGCTCGTCATCACCCGTCGTGTTTGTCACGGGTAGCTCCGGTTCCTCATCTCCCGGCTTGCAACCACCTCAGTAGCCTCGATCATCTTCGGTGTCTCTGACCGTCTGACCTCAGCACTGCCTGTGCCTAGTCCGGTCCTCCTCGCCTCACCATGACCTAGCTCCGAAGTCCTGTAGTCACACAGACAAGCAAACCATCACATAGTACCGCACGAAACAGCATAATCAACATTAGCACAAATAAAGGTACTCAACCCTTGAATACCCAAAAATAAACTCAAACTCACTAAACCAACCATAAATTACTCATCACAAATATGGGGATACCTCCACATGGTCTCTCAATCTCCCCCTTGATGAGTATATTGACAAACACAGAAAAAACATAAGATTGAGTTTGTTTGAGGAGTCATACATGGTCCAAGAGAAAGAAAATGATGCTAATGATCATGTTGACACAAGGAGCAAAACAAAGAGTTTTCCTCAAATGCTCCCAAAGCTCTTAAAAAGTGGTTTTTTCTCCAATATTCTCCCCCTTTTGGCAATAGAATCATCAAGATATAAAAGAGAGAATATAGCATGGTGTGACTGAATTTTATTCAATGCTAAGCAATGGGAGCCATGAAGATTATCCACAATGACCATTATGGATTACACCAAGCCATAACTCATACGAAAGCTATCAAGATCATGATAAAATATGTATAATCAAGCCAAACCACATAAGTAACAATCTGAAGATTAGATGAATTTGTTAGCATGTCAAGCCATTCAAGATTATAGTCTAGCTAAAGGTATCCAAAGATGATGCAAGCTATGTCAATAATCTAAGTGGAACCAAGAAACTAGAATTGAGTCAATTTAGAGTGCTACAAGTTCAAGAATGAATCATTTGTACAAGTATTTGGTTCTCGTGGTAGTTAAGCAATTTGAGCACAATTCACATGTTTTCATTTGAAACTCATGGTTGTGTCCAACCAAAATTTTAGTTATGTGCTAGATCTCAAGCCTTATGCGACAATTCCAAGTGAGAAGCTTAAGGAGATGATCTTAGTCATCCAAAACTTCCCCTGAGTTCATGTCTAGTGCAATGGCAAGCAGTCTCATAAGAAAGAATTGGTAAGATCAGTTCTTTCGCACATAAGAGAGATCTTTTTGCTTTCTTAAATAATTGTACTAACTCATGTTTCATCAAGAAACTAGCATAGCTCAATTAAAGATTCATGACTCAACTTAGCCTATCTGACATGGTATGAATCATAAAAGGATAACTAAAGACAGACTAGTCTCAAGAGCTAATATGACATGTCTTAATTCAAGTTGTGCAATTTTAATTAACTTATCAATGGCAAAGGCTTGACGACACATATGAAGCAATGATAAATCTAGCAAGTAAGTATAATCATGGCAAGATGTAATGTATTGTAAATATGTCATATATGGATAATAGTTAAGGCTCTATGAAGTTATATTACAATGCAGAAAGCTGAAATAAAATGCAGAAAATCTAGTTCCCCCTGAGCAAGTGAAGCACTTTTTAGTTTAAGTTGAGTTATGTCAATATTAAGCTCAAGAAGCTCCCAAATGAACTCCCCTTGAACCAAAGCTATAAACTGAGAAGCTGGCAAAGAAATCAGAAAAGGCAGTCCTTAAAGCATGGACAAGATATAGAGGATACTATGGCTCAGACTGACTCTCATCTACCCCATATGACACTAGGACTATCAACTGCCCAACTAACACACTAAGGAGCAAACACATTCCCTATCTACCCAAGGGTGGCCCAAACCTTGCTAGAATCTATAAGAAGTGAGTGAGCTCAACCTAGTGAAAAGAGAAACAGCTAATAAGCAGCATCCTAGAATCACAAGATGAGAGGAAAAGTCTAAGCAACTAGACGAGAGAATCACTCTAATCTATGCCAGAAAGACTAACCCGAATGCACCCAAATGCAATGCAACAGAAAGGAGCAAGAGCATAATATACATGATAAAGCAGTAAAGCACAAAGCTCCCCCTCACTACAGTGCATAAGGACAAACCACCCCAAGCTCTCCCCGTAAGGCTGAAAATCTAGAGCTATCCAAAGGCTTGGTAAAGATATCGCCAACTGGTGGTCACTCTCCTGGCCCGGAGCACTATGTCACCCTTCTCCACATGGTCTCTAAGGAAATGATATCGAATATCAATATGCTTGGTCCGAGAGTCTTGCCTGGGTTCTTAGCAATGTTAATAGAAGAAGTGTTATCACAAAAGAGTGGAACACTTTCTATAACTTACCCAAAGTCCCGCAGGGTCGAAGCCATCCAGTATCTGCCGCAAAGAATCGCGATAAACATACTCGCTTCTGCGGTGGATATGCAACACCGCATCGCTTCCTAGAAGACCAAGAAACGAGAGAAGTACCAATGAATTGGCAAGTGCCAGAAGTGCTTTTCCTATCTATCCTACAGCCGGCAAAGTCTGCGTCTGAGTAGGCTCTGAGGGAGAGACAGGATGAGGAAGAGTACCAGATGCCATAGTCAATGGTAGCTCGAAGGTACCGAAGGATGCGCTTCACCGCTTGGCGGTGAGATACGCGAGGAGAAGCCTGAAATCGAGCACACAGACATACGGAGAAATGTATGTCCGGTCTCGAGGCAGTGAGGTACAAGAGGGAGCCAATCATGCTGTGATACTCCTTTTGGTCAACTGGCTCGCTATCCTCATCTGGGTCGTGTGAAGCTGAAGATGCCATGGGAGTTGACACTGGCTTGCCATCCCTCATGTCAAAGCGTTTCAGGAGGTCACGAGTGTATTTACCCTGATGCAAGAAGGTACCCTCTCGAGTCTGCTTGATCTGGAAGCCAAGGAAGAAACTCAACTCGCCCATCATGCTCATCTCAAACTCTGAGCTCATAACATCAGAGAACTGAGAAACAAGAGTATGAGACGAGCCACCAAAGATAATATCATCCACATAAATCTGGACGAGTAGAAGGTCATTGCCATGCCTGCGAATGAACAAGGTCTTGTCTATCTTACCCATCTCAAACCCATAACTCAACAGATAAGACTTAAGCCTCTCATACCAAGCTCTAGGGGCCTGCTTAAGTTCATACAAGGCTTTAGAAAGCTTGTAGACATGGTTTGAGTATTTGGGGTTCTCGAAACCTGGAGGCTGTCTAACATAGACTTCTTCCTCAATAAACCCATTGAGGAAGGCACTCTTGACATCCATATGGTAAAGCTTGAAACCCTTAGAAGCTGCGAAAGCAAGCATGATTCTAATGGCCTCAAGCCTAGCTACAGCGGCAAAGGTCTCCTCAAAATCTAGACCCTCAATCTGGAAGAAACCCTGAGCTACTAGTCTAGCCTTGTTTTGAATGACTACCCCATCCTCACTCTGCTTATTTTTGAACACCCACTTAGTCCCAATAACATTGTGACCTTGAGGGGACTCAACAAGTGATCAGACCTTGTTTCTCTCAAAGTTTTCTAACTCCTCATGCATGACATTGACCCAAGACTCATCAGAAAGAGCATGATCAACATCCTTGGGCTCGAAAGAGGAAACGAAGGCAGAGTGGAGACAGAAGTGAGACGTGCCAGATTTTGAGCGTGTGACACGCTCAAAAAGATCTCCAATTATCTGCTCTGAAGGATGATGTTCTCGGACTTTACGGGGAGGTCCTTGATGAGAAGAAGGAGAAATAGCCTCTACCTCATGAGCTGATGAGGTAGGAACAGAGTCACTAGCTCCAGAAGAAGCGGAAGGCATGGGCTGATCTCCTCGAGGTGCGGTGGTAGAAGCAGACACCTCAAGGAGAGGAGGAACTGGATCAGGTAGACAACCCTCATCTCCATCGTCCTCATCATCCACAAAGATGGTCTCGGACTGCTCTACAGAACCTGAGATATCGGGCCTAGTCTCCGGATTGGCCTCATCGAAGGTCACCTCACAGGTCTCTACCAATTTACTAGACTCGCAGTTCCAGACTCTATAAGCCCGCGAAGAAGTCGAGTAACCTAGAAAGATCCCATCACAAGATCATGACTCGAACTTATCTAGGTTTCCAGACATCAGAATAAAACACTTGCAACCAAACACGCGAAAATGAGAGACACTGAGCTTTCGCCCGTATCTCAACTCATAAGAGGTGCGATGCAAGTGTGCCCTCAGAAAGACTCTATTCGAAACATGGCACGCGGCGGCTATCGCCTCAGCCCAAAACTTCCTCGGTGTAGAATACTCATCAAGCATCGTCCTGGCCATCTCGACCAAGGTACGGTTCTTCCTCTCCACAACGCCATTTTGATAAGTGACGTATGAAGAAGAGAACTGGTGCTCTACACCTGTCTCATCGCAGAAACTCTTAAAGTACGAATTCTTGAACTCCGTGCCATTGTCACTACGGATCGCTCGTAAGGCACCCGGGAGCTCAACAGAAAGTCTACGAAAAAGTCCCCGAAAATGTGTAAATATCTCATCCTTTGAGGCTAAAAAAACACCCAAGAGTATCTCGAGAAGTCATCGACCACGACAAGAACATACCACTTCCCTCCCGCTGACTGCACTCGAGCTGGGCCAACTGTGTCCATGTGGAGCAGCTGTCCTAGTGCATCGGTCATAGTCACTATGACCGGAGGATGAGAAGCGGCAACCATCTTGCCGTGCTGGCAAGGAGCGCAAACAAGATCTTTGACCATTTTGAGTTTCGGCAGACCACGAATAAGATCGTGGCTGCTAACTCGAGTCAAATGGTCAAATCCAATATGACCAAGCCTCCTATGCCAGAAAGTACGGTCACGGGACTCAGAAGCAACTAAACACCTGAGAGGATCACCAGAAGACTCAACAAAATCCGCACAAAAGATCCTCCCATAACAAGAAATCCCGCAAACCAGACTCCCCGAAGAATCAAGAATTTTACAAGCATTTTTGTTAAAGCTCACCTCGAAACTGTCATCGGTAAGCTGAGAAATCGAAAGTAAATTGTAATGCAACTTACTCACTAAGGCAACATCTTTTAAAATAAATGAATCATTAACATACACAGTACCTTTAGCGATGATGCGCTGAGACGAAGCGTCTCCAAAGGTGATCGTCTCATCACCTGGAGCACGGGCTAGGGAAGAGAACCAACGAGAGTCTTCGGTCATATGGCGAGAACAACTGGAGTCCACAAGCCAAACCTCTCCTTCCCACCCGCGAACTCGAGTCAAACAGAGTAAATGCTCGATCTTGGATAAATCAAAAGAGATTTTGGCACCCAATACCGAGTCACACGAAGCGAGAAGAAGTTGCTTCGCTCGCTTCGCTTGGTTAACAGGCAAGTACCTGGTAGAGTGGTAGACCTAAAGGTTTATGAAAAATATGCGATGCTTACATGACGTGGTGGTGTTTATCTGGAAATGTGATGTTTAAATGACATGATGTTGCACGGTAAGTGATGGTAATGATGATGGAGTAAGGTGGGCTGTGACGCTTACCTGCTAATGATGTTAATGATGAGCATGGCATATGCATTTGCATTATGTGCACTCAAGAGTGAGGGCGGTGAGAAAGTCTCTAGCTATGAGTAAAGCTAGCGGACTAATCCGGAGTGCTCTTGAGTATGACCTACTTCGGTAGGCCTCCACGGGAGTGGAGAGACCCCCGTGCCGAAATGGGCGGGCCCAAGATTAGGGGTGAACATCGGCGGGTGTTCACTCGGCAATACCGGTATTCGCAATGTGATAAGCAAATGTGCATGTAGAGTAAGTTGGCATTGCATTGATGATGTGATAACGTGGTAACATGAAAAAATGCATGTGGATTACGTATGATCTATGTGGAAGCATGAGAACGATGATATGAGCATGACACTGTACGTAGAGTATGCTATAGTTGGATTCAGTTGATCTCTTGTTGTGTTAGTAGCTATCGTTCTATTATGTACTTGTTGAGTCATTGGATTCACCCTTGCCTTGTTGTTTTATTTTTTTTAGGTGACCATTGTGGACGTCTTGCTTGGGCGGGTGTAGCACATGAATAACTTCACGTACTTGTAGTACTCCACATATCAGCTTTTGTTAGTATGTGCAATTCCACCAGTAAGCTAGCATAGCATTAGGAAAAAGGTATGGTGTAAGTGCTCTGCTTTATAAGTAAGGTGGAGTTTGCTTAAAATGATTAGCAGATGTTTTAGATATGATATCATAATGCAATGATGGTAGCACTCTAGGCCTAGTGGATAGGCGGAGTGTTACAGTTGGTATCAGAGCGGGCATTAGATCCGTGGTAGAGAAATTTGATAACTTTATTTAATTATTTAACTATAAATTTGACTTAGGCCTAATAATTAAATTAAAATTTGACACACTCTGGTGCACAATAGGATAGGATTGGGCGAAACATTGCATTTATGTTTCCGCAAGTCATGTTGTTGATTTGCATTGTTATGAGATAAAGGCTTATGAGTGGTTGGCAAATTGTTGAATTTGCCACTCGTGGGTCCAAAAGGGGAATTGTGATGGTTGCATTGCTTGGCGATACAAAAGAGGCAGGAGCTGTGGCCGCTGTAGTGGTGAGGTTGTGCTACCATTTGAGATACAGAGGAAGTGATGTGTCGTTTTAGGGTAATTTGCCACTTGTGTGTCTAAGTGGGACTATTGGTGGGTAGCGGATCTTTGGATCAGAGAGCCTTGTTGACACCTTATGTTTTGTGTATTAGACAGCCGTGATATTCATGCTATTGGGTATAGCAAGGTAGCAAAGTCCAATGAGTTATAGAGTAAATACAAAGAAATAAAGTATTTGGTGAGTTAGGAAGACCAGGTGAGGGAGACCTTGGAAAGGTTTATCATAGAGTATTGAAAATCAAATATTCTTATTTTAGCAAATTAATGTTTGCTAATTTGTGTAAGAAGTACTGGAGGTATTGGCTTACTATTGTTCCGCGGTAAAGAACTTTGATTGGTTTTCATGGTTAGCATTTAGAAGAGATGCTTTGTGTTGGGGGCGTATATTGTTATTTGGAGTTCATGACTTCAGAGGAGGTCATGTTCAATTTCTAGCAATAGCGAATGGTTGATGTGTGGCAGGAGATTGATAAAATCTATAATTGATATATGTGGTTGTGTCCTGAGTATTGCATAACTTCCCTCACTTCTGCATACGAGATTTCCCGGACGAGTGGTCCGTGGCGCTCCCGAACGCGTAAGTTTCGGGCGTACCTAGGAACGAAGTCCTGGATGTACTCAGGAGTAAGTCCTGAGCGTTTTTCAAAAGCATAATTTGAGTTTTGAGTCGAGTCTAAAGTGTGTCGAACGCGTCAACTAGGGTAATGTAAAATTTGGATTTTTGCTGCACCTCTCCATTTCTTGGTGTTAATTGTCTAGTGTTTGTGCCATGATCGAATCTGATAATCCTCTTGTCTATTAAGGGTTACCGAAGGATCGACATCCCTTGTTCTGGAAAGGAATATTAAATGGGTAACGTGAAGTTTTATGAGGCCTAAATGTATAGTGAGGATAGTTGACATGATTAATATGATGGTTGCAAAGATTTGTATGGCCAATAGCTTATGGGCTGATTTTATGTTATAATCTTTTGTGGAAGCCTGATTGAGAATAGAATCAGCCTTAGGGGCAAAACTGATTGTGTTGTCGCAACCAGTAGCATCCGTAAGGAATGATGGTGACGGATGTCACAACTAAGCTAGGGGATTACGGGTAGCGTTGAGAACGTGAGATTTTGGTGAAAGAGATTCCCGGACTTATAAGTGTCAAGATGGATATCATCACTTGGTGTTGATATATTGGATTGCTTGATTTCTATGACATGGATTAGAGATGTCAATATTATCGGAGTCATTGGAGGAGCATTGGGAACTTAGGCATTGAGCCTCGAATTAGTTGATAGTTACTGGAGGCTAAAAGATTGGGATAAAGTTGAAGTACTGCTATTGGAGGGTTTAATTATCCAATGATAAGTAAAATCCCGATAGAACTTACATCATTTTGTGGATGTGAGAAAATGGAGAGTTGATGTGCGACTTGATATCTGTCGTGTTCGATGATCATGAATTGAGGAAGTAGTCAAAGGACTATGTTAACCATTGACGAAGTTTATCGTAAAGCAAGTAAAGTGTGAGCTGAAACCCTAGGGAATAAGGGCGTTGGGAGAATGAATTGCCGTATGGTAATCTAATGAGTATGTGGAATATTTTGCTATACCGAAGTATGAGAATCCATTATTCTTGCTAGAGAGATGAGAATTATATTTGTGAGTTTAAACATATGGATTTGTGATTGATGTAAATCCGTAGGAAGCATAGAGGAAGATAACTTTTGTGTTATCAACCGAAATGATTTATCGGTGTTTAATGGATTATTTTGGGTTCCTTTGATTTGGGAAATCTGTTCAGGTCCACTTAAAGGAAAGTGGATTAAGTAGGAAGTTGCAGGGTTCCCACGATTCGTATGTGGTTTTTTTTGTTAAGGTAATATCTATTTCCCTGAGAGTGTGCTTTCTTTTCTGTGAAAAGAAGGGTGACAGGGAAACGGAAATTTGCCGCATGTTATATGTGACCTAGAGTTGTTTATTCAGGATGAGGATTGATTTCCTGTCCGGATTTCACCTTTCGGGTGGATCCATTGTGATGGAATGAACTTTTTGTGGGGAAATGACTTCCCAACTTTTTGGGCGTATGATTGTTTATGGATGAGTGGTTGATCCTATGATCAGAATTACTTTTATGAAAGACTTCGCTTTGTAAAAGCAAGTAGATTTTATGAATATTATGTGATACTTCTCTTTTAAAAGAGAAGAGCTCCCTTTGTTGTGAACAAAAAGGAGCGTGGTCTCTCTTGTGCAACCAAGGAAAGATTTTCTTAAGGGATAAGGAATTTTCTTATGCTGAGATATGTGATGCTAATGGTGGTTAGTGTGCGTTGGTCGTATTAGACCAAGCACAAGATAACGTCGAAAATGTAGTCTCGCATGTGCGAGAAGTACCTAGGGTTGTTCTCCATGGGTATGAGTTAGAATTTTTTTACTTAGCTCGTTCTACTTTGTTTTTGTGTAATCTGTCGGGTGCGAGTCGAGGTCGAATTCTATTAAGGGGGTAGAATGTAATACCACTAAATTGCAAAGAGAGAGTAAAGGAAGGAAAGAAGGGTTTTTGCCAATCGGACCCATCGGCTTTTAGAATGCCGAATAAGTAACGCCACGAGGTTCCCATACCACCCGGTGACTGAGTCGGCACCATCTAGAAAGTCGTAAAGCAGCACTTTCAGAGGTTCCCAGACCGTCCAGGGGCGGTCGGCACCGTCTCGCGTTGTGGGTTTTCGTCATTCGGCATAAAATTCCTTTTTACCCGTTACCGATTTACCTACCGCAGTAGAAGAGCACCAATTATTATAGGGCTGCCATTGGACCAGAAAGCCCCTAGTGCAATATCCAGCCAAGGCTAAAGGGGAGGGGTAGAAGCGGCATTTCACTATGAGAGTGATAGCCACGCCTCTTAATTAGACAAGCCACTTCACCTACTCACTATTCAAGCCACTCCCCATTTCATCACCACAACCAGAACCAGCAAGCCCATTTCCTTTCCCCAACCGAGAAACCAAGCAACATTTCACCATCTCCTTCCTCAACCGAAAGTAAGCCAGTCAAATAAGAGCTAGGGGAGGAGAAGCCTGAGGAGAGGAGCACGCAGACGAAGGAGTCAAGGCGGCCGTTGACATGGAACCTTCATCGACCGTCAAGACGCTCTAGGAAGGCTGGACGTCAACCCGACCACAAGCCGACGGTAGCCGGCAAGTGAGCAGGTCTTTCCCCACCTCTCCTTCAAGCACACCCATGTCGCGACTTAGCACAAATCCCCACATAGCACCACCATAGTACACACACCATGAAAGCAAAGGCAGCGGAGGCTAGAACACATGCATGTAGAAAGTAGGGGAGGAAGGTGCATCGCTCGAGTAGTGGAAGCTAGCGCATGAGCGCCGGAGCCCGCCCGGTGGCGCGGCTCCGTTGAGGCAGGTGCTCGGCTCTCGGCCAGCCGCAAGCCGGCAGTGAGCGAGGAGGCATGGCGAGCAGTGACCGAGGGCGAGGCGCAGCGCCTGTGGCGGAGTCGGTCGACGCAGCGGGCCGCGGCCGTCTTGACTAAGCGCGGCGCCTAACGCCCCACCATCGCTGCGTGCGCGCAAGGGACGCGACGGATCTGGTTTGGGCTAGTCGGATCCGAGGCAAGGAAGAAGGGAGCAAGTAGGGGCCCCGCGTGGTGAGCCCGAGGCCGCGAGCTGGGCTCGCCATGCGCCGTCGCGCCACCCGGGAAGCGCTGAGGCGGCATCGCACGGAGAGAGAGAGAGAATGAGAGAGTGGGAGGAGAAGAAGGGAGGGGGGCCGGCGGCGAGCGCCGGGCCGACGAGCCCCGAGCACGGCCATGCGCGGCCGCGCCGCCAGGGGGAGCTCCCGGCCTTTTGGCTGAAAGAAATGAAAGGGAGAGAGAGAGACTGGGTAAGAAGGAAAGAAAAGAGAGGAAAAAGGAAAAAAAGAGAGAAGAAAGAAAAAAAGAGAAAAGAAAAAGAATAAAAAGGGGGGTTTGGTACCCGCTTGACGGATCCATGACCCCGGGCATTTTATGCTAGGACTGGGTTATGCATGCAGAATCGTTGGCGTCCTTTTTAATCTCTGATTTCATTATGATATGTTAAATCAGATTAATTGCTTGTTCAGGTGGAGGTCCTGAGTCGACAACGTCTGCACGTCGCTTCGCTCCGCTTGGTTAATAGGCAAGTACCTGGTAGAGCGGTAGACCTAAAGGTTTATGAAAAATATGCGATGCTTACATGACGTGGTGGTGTTTATCTGGAAACGTGATGTTTAAATGACATGATATTGCACGGTAAGTGATGGTAATGATGATGGAGTAAGGTGGGCCGTGACGCTTACCTGCTAATGATGTTAATGATGAGCATGGCATATGCATTTGCATTATGTGCACTCAAGAGTGAGGGCGGTGAGAAAGTCTCTAGCTATGAGTAAAGCTAGCGGACTAATCCGGAGTGCTCTTCAGTAAGACCTACTTCGGTAGGCCTCCACGGGAGTGGAGAGACCCCCGTGCCGAAATGGGCGGGCCCAAGATTAGGGGTGAACATCGGCGGGTGTTCACTCGGCAATACCGGTATTCGCAATGTGATGAGCAAATGTGCATGTAGAGTAGGGTGGCATTGCATTGATGATGTGATAACGTGGTAACATGAAAAAATGCATGTGGATTACGTATGATCTATGTGGAAGCACGAGAACGATGATATGAGCATGACACTGTACGCAGAGTATGCTATAGTTGGATTCAGTTGATCTCTTGTTGTGTTAGTAGCTATCGTTCTATTATGTACTTGCTGAGTCATTGGACTCACCCTTGCCTTGTTGTTTTATTTTTTTTAGGTGACCATTGAGGACGTCTTGCTTGGGCGGGTGTAGCACATGAATAACTTCACGTACATGTAGTACTCCACATATCAGCTTTTGTTAGTATGTGCAATTCCACCAGTAAGCTAGCATAGCATTAGGGAAAAGGTATGGTGTAAGTGTTCTGCTTTATAAGTAAGGTGGAGTTTGCTTAAAATGATTAGCAGATGTTTTAGATATGATATCGTAATGCAATGATGGTAGCACTCTAGACCCAGTGGATAGGCGGGGTGTTACAACTACCCTTCTGTGCCTACCCATTAAGCACCTATATCCAAAGCAACAACTAGAAAATCTGCATCTACTGAAAACTGAAACTGAAAACTAAAATCTGTAGAGAAAAGAAATCAGCAATATTCTGGAATCTGAGAACTGCAAACTGCTGAAAAGAAGCTCACTGCAGCTCAAGCCTAATTGCTGATTTTTGCTGCCTGAAACTGCTGCAGAAACTGCACTAAAATAGCAGATTTTTGCTGCCTCAAACTGCTGCAGAAACTGCACACAAATTGCAGATTTTTGCTGCCTCAAACTGCTGCAGAAACTACACACAAATTGCAGATTTTTACTGCCTCAAACTGCTGAAATCTGAACCAAAAGGGGCACAGTCTGCATTATTTTGCTGCAGCTGAACAGCAAGCTCAAAACTGAAAATGCTGCAGACTGAAATAGCACAAAAGGCAGAGAAATCAACAGCAAGTGGAAGATTAGAAGCAGCAGCTAAATGCCCCCATTTTGTGTAGACTGAAATGTAGACAGAAGGCAAGAAGGAGCACAAAATGCTGCTGACCGAACAGACTAACTGCAGCAAAGAACCCCTTTTCTTTTTCAGCATAACCGAACAGCACAAACTGCAAACAGTAAGTATCCAAACAGCAGAAAAACTCAAATTGCAGAAGGTTTGATTGCTCTTTTCAGGTTAGATCAAAGGAAATAAGAGCTCAATAGCAAGGGGAACTCAGGTAACAAGAGGAATCAACAAATGAGCAGGGAAATCAAGTTTTAGATAAAATCTGAAAATGGAGTTGAGAGTTGAGCTAATTTTCAGATTCCTCTCAATTCTTCCATCCTTTGCTTATGGAATTTTGTACACTGCTTAGGAAACATCACAGGACTTGCCAACAGAAATCTCAAGCCATCTTATGTGAGGAAATGAAAGATTCCATCATCCCCTGCCAAGAAACCCTAGAAAATGCAAACAGAGGAAATTGAGAGTTTCAGATTTTTTTAGCACAAAGAAGACCTAAAGAGGGGAGGCTCAACCAAATTCCTTCTTATCTTGATTTATCACCATGAATGCTTACAGAGGACTGATTACATATGAGTTTAACCACCTCACTACATGGCTCAATGAGGAGAACACACACGTAAGCACTAGAACTCCCTCTAAAATGCTACTGCACACGCATACAAAGAAAATGACTGCACTTCTCTCAGAATACCACCATCACCCCTTTCTCTCCATCCCCTTTTAACAACTAGGACTCACACTTAAAAAGGGAATACAAGAAGTGGCATACAAAATACACTCCATGCTCCTCAACCAAAAGAAGCAAGGGTCAAAGTCAATACAGGAAATGGAGGGAAACCAGCCCCTCCTCTCATTGCTTGAGTCAAATCTCCAATTTGCCTCTCAAGCACCTTCCCGGAAGCTTCCCGCGTCTGGTACCTCGGCCGTCTGGACCTCGACTCCTCCCCGAGTCTAGTCCCGGTCCGCTCATCATCACCCGTCGTGTTTGTCACGGGTAGCTCCGGTTCCTCATCTCCTGGCTCGCTACCACCTCAGCAGCCTCGATCATCTTCGTCGTCTCTGACCGTCTGACCACAGCACCGCCCGTGCCTAGTCCGGTCCTCCTCGCTTCACCATGACCTAGCTCTGAAGTCCTGTAGTCATACAGACAAGTAAACCATCACATAGCACCACACGAAACAGCATAATCAACATTAGCACAAATAAAGGTACTCAACCCTCGAATACCCAAAAACAAACTCAAACTCACTAAACCAACCATAAATTACTCATCACAAATATGGGGATACCTCCACATGGTCTCTCACCATTCGACATGCCCACAGACAGTTGACTGAGGAGTGAAGTCCTAATCTATGAAGTCGTCAAAGAATTTTCCTTCAAATACCTCTGGTAATATGATTCTTCCTCAGCAACTGAGCAATAATGTGTATAGCTATGAGTACATAGAGTACTCAGCAAGTCGTTTGTAATAAGATGCAATATATAATGATGAGAGGCGTACCATAGAAAGGTTGGGAGGTTATGTTGCAGAAAGCACTAATTTAGAGTAAATACAATAAATAGATTAAAAATACACTTTGAAAATGAGTAATAAATAAATAAATCCAAGAAATTGAATAAACCACAAGTGAATTGCCATTCACTTCCCAAATCAACCAAACCCAAGTTTTATTGAATACCTACCCCTCACGTGAAATCACTGAACATTATTCATAATCAAGGACACGACCACTCAAATAATTTTACACTTTGCAGAGGTTGCATAATTTTACCCACATAATATAATCAACTTGTAATATCTACACAATAATATGCTTCCTTAGGTGTGCTGACCAAAAATATCACAAAAAGAACTTTATAATGTTCAACCTTAACCTAATTTGGCTCGCTAAGGTTTCACTACCGAGTAGGCTTTGACCTAGTTGGAAAAGCCTCCTCTTGTGTTAATGTGAGATAATGGTGCATATACCCACATTCTCAATGGCAGTATCAAAGTTGAAATATTATAAATTAGTTAGCCAAGTCCATTCTATACTAGAAATGTGGTTGTATGGTAAGACTTAAATCAATGGTGTACAAAGTGAAGTCCTTAATCATTACCCAGGTAAAGCATCTACATCCCAATGTGCTATTTGCAACCACTTTACTACACGATCGCTCACCCAAGTGATAACCATTTTGGTTTAACTAAGACTAATGATACACTAATACATTGTACATAAATTTTATAACTATGGATAATGACCACAATTCAATATCTCATTAAGTCAAAATTAATTAATTGATCAACACATGACGATGAGCCCAATGTAACAATAAGCATGGCTGAGCATACTAAATGTACAACCCAATTGAATACTACTATTGTATCACTAGATAGTTACATCCTATGGTAACAATAGAATCATGGCATTTCAGGAGTGCACAACGTCTTTCACATCTCCCAGTTGAAGAAATGCCTCTGAGTACCCACAGAGCAAGCATCAATAGAAACCTTGGATTTTCAGGAAGATCTCATCTACCAAGAGCAACGTCTCAAGATTCTTGAGACAACCGAGCATCAGACCAGGAGGAAGACTATCAAATTTTACAGAGTTCAGTGAAGTAATCACACAGAAGTCGAAGGAACCTGGGAACGAGAAGAAGATATAAAGGCTAACCATCACCATCTGTTTGCTACCTAGTGCAAATCTCGAGGTTTGTAATATCTCAAAAATTTTAATTGCATTTTATTTGATTTATTAGAATTTATTTGGATTTTTCTAGATTTTATTTCAAGGCCTAGAGAAAGAAAACTTAATTTATCTATATTCTAAACCCCAAAAATAGTTTATTTTATTTTTTCTAAGTTCTCCTATATTTATAGTATTTTTTAGAATTCTTACAGAATTTTTTGGAGTTATTTGCTATTTTCTAGAGCTTTTAGAAGTTTCCTAGTATTTTTGAAATGTAAAAATGAATTTCAAATCTCTTTGTCTCTCCTCTGGCTGACAAGTGTTTGGCCCTGATTTAATCCACCATCGCCTGATCTAATCCCAGTCACCCACCCTCACTTACCCCTTCGTTAGCTCCTTCTCTCTACCGCCTCCTCTCCTTCTCTCTCCAGTAGTCATCCACACGCCCGCCTCTCCCCTTCTCTCTCCTTTCTCACCGACATGTGGGCCCACATGTTAGCTCCTTCTTCCCCTACCACTAGCCACCATTAACGCCCATGCCAAGCTTTAAAAAGCTTTCATTTCTACTTGATTTACTCCCGAGAAAAGGCACATTAAACCTCTCTACCACACCACATTCCCGCTGCCCATTATCCCCCTTCTTAACCCTGCCTAATTGCCCGTTCATGGACTGGCACCATTAAGCTCCGGTGAGAAATTACTCTGGCCATTACCCCCCCTTCGCCCAATATAAGGCCCTCCCCTCCATCCCCATTCTTCAATCCACCTCTCCCCACCCCACTCTCTCCTTCCCACCACCTAAGTGCCCCAGCGCCGTCTTTCCCTCTTCTTCGCATCAGCGAACTCCTCCAGCGAGGAATTGTGCCTTCCTCCCTGGCTTTACCGTGCTCGTGTGAGCTCCATTTGCCCCTTGGCTGTGCCCCAGCCCCGTTGGAGAGTCTCCGTCGCTGACGCCCGAATCGGCACCGCCACTATCCTCATTGTTGAACCACCTTCGGCTATCTCCGAAGCTCGAGACCAGGTAGAAATGATTCCTCGTGCCCTTCTCTGTCTTTTGGTGCCTCGTCATGCGCCCACATGTCGAGCTCCGGTGACCATTGGTCCCAGAGCGCGGCGGCCGCCGACCATGCTATGTCAACGCCTAGGCTAACATGGTAGAAGACGTGGACGCCCTATGGCCGCCCACACTAGCCCTAGCCACCCATGCCAGCTTGTGTGCCACCTTAGCTGCATCCTCGGCCCATGGACTCAGTCCACCAAATGCCAGGCCCACTTGTCAATCTCAGGCCAAATATTAAAACCCTAGGGTTGATATCAGCATGATGTCAGAAAAGCCATTTTCTTGTAGAAAATTAAATCGGTCAAAAAAGAAATCCTCTTGTTGACGTCATAAATTCAATTTTTAGTACAAAAATAATTTGAAAAGTTAGCCTTTTTCTTTTTCTTTAGTTTTAAACTTCTAGGAGCCCTTATTTCCTCATTTTAACTCCAATTGGACCCGTTCAAATTTTGTTTGCATTTATTTGCTTTGGTTCTTTGCATATAGGTTATGACGACTTCGGAGAGTATGATTTCGATGATTCGCAGCACCAAGACTTCGAGCATGGCAAGTTATATCTTTGATCATATTACTCTTAGTAATTTTAGTTTTTTTATGTTTTTTTAAATTATTATGCATGCGTACCTTTATTCAAACCTAGTTTAAATCTAATTTAAATTCTAGTTATGCCAATTCCCTTGCATATAGCCAAATTTGACATTGATCAAAAGCATACCTTGTCACCCTAGATAAAACCTAGTTAGTATATTAGTATTAACTAGAAATTTTATAGGATTACTTAGCCATGCTCAGAATGATTTAGGTGAAAATATTTGTTTTACATGAAATGATGATTTCTAAAATATATTCTTGGCTTTGGTGAGTCAAGAAGGTCTACGAAACATCGATAAAATAAAATTATAAAATTTGGTATACTTAGGCATTGGTATGGTGGTGGGTGCTTGCTAGTGCTCATTGTGGTTCGGTGACTCAATGACGATGCCAGGTACAAGGGGTATGTGGTTTGAGCCTATGTCAAATTAAGGACCGGTCTGTGAGCTACTTTTACAAAGTCACACTGTATTACCACAAGTCTGGTGTGGAACAAACCTGGCTAAGTAATTTATGAAGTTCTAAATTTAGTTTTGCTATAAGCTAAATGCGAGTGTGATGTAGACCACGAGAAGTCTCATATGGCACAAGAGGGGGCTCCAACTTGTGGATTCAAGTTGTGCTGAAACCTTAGTGGTGGTATAACTAATTTGGCTATGGAACATTGTAACATACTTGTCATAAACTCTCAGCCGCACACCTAAGGCAGTGTGCTAATCACGTGGCAAAACGAGAGGATATGTCTTATAGGTAAAGTTGTACACCTATGCAGAGTAACAAACTATCCTTGATAGCCATGTCCACAGTCATGGACATACTGAGTAGGGTTTTTCATAGATTGGCCTTTGGTTTTATAAAATCTGGTTTATGAAAACTTGTGAAATTTTTTTGAAAGATGGTCCAGGTAGGATACCCGAGGATAGGTTAGTGTTAGGTTGGTACCAACACTAATGTTAATATTTCAGCTACAATGTGTTTTTACATATTGTATTAAATTCAACTTTTGCAGGTATTTTTATGGTATTTACTTGATTATTACTTTTCGCACAAATAACCATATTGTACCTTCCATTGTGAATCTGTATGCATGTATTAACTCTGTTAAACCTCCTGGTGTAACTTGTGGAGTACTTTGTGTGCTACCTTGCTTTAAATCTATTTCCAGAGGATGACTTCATCGACTACGGTGAGGATTATGATGAATAGGCCATGTTTCTGATCATTAAATGCATGGACAGAGCGGGATGGGCTGCTCCTTTATGATTTATCTTCCGCTGATTTACCTTTTATGTTTGGCTATGAGCGATTGTATTGTAAACTTGACCATAAGGCCCATATAATTGCTTTATAATAAAGTATGGTTGTTTTGCATGATATGTATCACTGTTAACCCTATGTGTACTAGCTTTTCCTAGGATAGTGCGATTTATACAAAGGATTCTAAAGTTGTTATTTTAGAGTCCAATAATGTGGTCGGAAGCTACAGTGTTCGGTCGAAGGCTATATGTGGTCAGAAGCTATAATGTTCGGTCGAAGGCTATATGTGGTCGGAAGGAGAGTATTGTAGTAGTTAAAGAAGACTGCGATAGCAGCGGCTCAGGATGGTGGTCGCCAGCGCTCCAGTGGCCGGCGATGAGCGATGAGGTGCCCAAACAGAAGAGGAGAACATGAGCGATACGTTGGTGGGAATGGGGTTTACTGAAGATAGTCGGAGAGTGGTCAGCAGCTTGCGGAAGACGGCGATGGTGGGGTGCTCTGGTGAGGGGACAGCTTCAGAGGCGGACTTAGATGGTGATGTGGTTTGATATGTTCATTCTTAGTGTGGCAAAGCCGATGGTGTCATCGACAGGCCTCGGTGTTGTCTTGGTGTGCCCAAATTGCTCTCTGGAGTGGTGCGGTCGGCCGAAGTGGTGAGAGTGCGACAAGAGGGGGCTCGGGGTTTGTGTGGGGCTAAGGGGTTCTTGGGGGCACTATTTATAGTATCAGGGGAAGGCACGGTGGAATCCCTCACCGAAATTGTCGGCCAATAGAAAGGAAAGGGAAGAGTGGAAAGAAAGAAGGGGGCACAGAAGGAAGGGAGGGCGTGGGAGTTAGGGGATTTGATCCCAAGCGGTGCTTAGTTTCCAAAACTGAAGAGGACGGGGAAAGAAAAGGCAAGCCGACATGGATTCGGGTAGTCGACACTGATTTGGAAAGAGAAGAGGGAGAAGAAGGAAAGGAAGAAGAAGATAGGAAAAGGGGATGACAAGTGGGGTCGGGTGGTAAGAGCGAGAAAAAGAGTGGAGGAAAATTTGGGCCAGCCACTTGTCACCCGGAGAGGGAGGGAGGAGTTTTAAAATTCAAATTTTATTTTTAATTTTCCAAAACTCCCAAAACAAAAAGGCTTAGAAAATAGCAAATAAAGTCAAACAAATTTAGAAAAATGATATAAATTCCTAAATACATTTTCAACCTCCAAAAATTATTTCCAACTTAATTTGGTCTTTAATTTTTATACTAAAAATACTTTTTAATTTTAAAATTTGATTTTTAAACTTCAAAAATTCAAAGAAAATCTTGGTAAATGCTAAATGAGTTCAAATAATTAATTTGAATTAGGATTTTTATAGAAATTCAAGATATCCATTATTTAATAGTATTTTTGTTGTTACTTAAATTACTTTTCAAAAGGAAAGCCATTTTAAAAGGAAAATCGGGATTGATAAAATTTAAAATTCGAACAACCGAATAACACTGATTTTTATTTTAAACTAAATTATTATTACTATTACTATTATTATTATTTACTGATAATTTTGAAATAAACAGATGGGTTGTTACATCTAAGTTGCCATACATTAAAATGAAGCACTTGCAACCAAAAATTTTAAAATGAGATACGCTAGGCCTACGACCTAACCTCAACTCATAAGAAGCCTTGCCTTAGGACGATCTCAAGAATAGCCTATTAGACACAAAGTAAGCAGTGGAAATAGCATCATCCCAAAACCTCCTAGGAGTGCTATGCTCTTCTAACAAGGTCCCAACCATCTCTAGTAGGGTCCTATTTTCCTCTCTATAACTCTATTTTTTGGGAAACTCGGAAGAAGAGAATTGGTGCTCTAAACCTTGCTTAATATAGAAAATGGCAACATATGAGTTCTTGAATTCGTGCCATTATCACTCCTAATGACTCTCAAAGCTCCTAGGATATCCTCAACTAGTTTAAGGATGAAATCCCTAAAGCAACTGAATGTCACATCCTTGGAAGCAAGAAAATACACCCAAGAATACTTAGAGAAGTCATCTACAATGACAAGCATATACCATGTCCCTCCTGCAGACTAGACTCTAGAAGGACCAACATTGTCTAAGTGAAAAAGCTATTCAGGTGCATCGTTTATCACCATAGTAAGAGGTGAATGAGAAGCAACAACCATCGTACCATGTCTACAGAGTGAGCAAACTAGGTCTTTGTAACTCTTAAGCCTACTCAAACCTCTAATTAGATCCACACTATTGACTCTAGTCAAGTGATCAAAGGAATCTAGAAGGAGCGGGAGCACCATCAGAAGATCAAGAATTCATAGCTGAGTAAGACCAAGGCAAGTTATATCCTTTGATCATGTTGAATATAGTTTTTAACCTATTAATTATCTATTTTGTTTTAAATTATCTTGCGTCGCTATTTTATTACAAACCCTTGTACTTAGTAGTTACCATCCCAATTGATTAATCCCTCATTTGATAATTTGAATGCTATGATTTCATTGTCACTATAGGTTGGGAAGTTATTTAGTGATACCATACTAGTTGTCACATGGGTGGTACGATAAAATTTGCTTAGCTATGCTTATAGTCTCGATGGGTTTATCATCACATGTGATCAATTAATAAATTTGACTTAATGAGATATTAAATCATGGTTGGAGCCATAGTTATAAAATTTGTGTGTCGTGATATTGGTGTGTCATTGGTGTTAGATATACAAAACTGGTTTTTACTTGAGCGAGTGATCATGCAATTAAGGGGGAAGTTGGATTCACTTCGAGGGATTTGGAAGTCTCACTTAAGTAATATTAAGGACTTAACTTTGTGCGCTATTGATTTGAGCCTTACCGTGCAAACCATATGTCTAGTATGAGATAGATTTGATTGATTAATTTGTGATATTTCAATTTTAAACTCGCCATTGTGATGAACATAATTGCTAATTTCCATAAGACGTAAGGGGGGTGTGATGCAAAACCCTAACGGGCGGGATTAATTGCAAAGTCAAACATTAAGTACACAATCAATTATGATAATCGACAGAAACATAGATGCAATGCAAACCCCATTCCCACTATAGTGCTTAGTGTGTGAAATTTAATACTTTGTTAACCACGGACCTACAGCCCGCTCTGGCGTGAAATTTAATATTTTGTTAACCACGGACCTACAGCCCGCTCTGATACCAACTGTAACACCCCAGTCGAGCAATAACCCGGAATACTACTCATCTAGGAATAAAACAAGAGTAAACTAACTACGCTAGGCATAAAAATTTCGGCAGAACCTCCCCTGTATTGTTGTTCAAGACAGAGATTGCAACAAGTATAAATAGAAGGAATGAATGACATTAAGAATATAATAAAATCTAAGCAGATTGGTTTAAGTTTTCTAAATCGTTCACAATTATAATAATTTAATAAAGAAAGGAAACATCATAAGAGAGTTCTAATCCTTTATTACAATTTGAATCTAACAATCAATAATCCCTTACTACTTAAGTAATTCAGGCAAATAGCTTTTTATTTTCTTTCCTCTTCTATTGTGGATAGTCCGTGTAAGGTGAAACAATACTAATCGGTTCTTTCCCTCATGCATGCCGATCTCATAATGGTACCTAAAAAAATACAACAACAGCAAGAGTGAGTCCAACGACTCAGCAAATATAATAGATAGTAACATGTACATTTGTAAACATCACTTCATAAATCCATCCATCAACTATATAAACAAGTCATGCTATGTAGGATGATCAAAAATCTCTTTATCTATTTCTCTTTTGCATCTTACCGGTAATGCAAATGTGCATCCGTCGATGCACACCCATGCCTGTACCACCTGGTACAGGGACCAATTGCCCATACTCCATAAGTATGGGGACCTTTAGCCCATCATGTCATCAACATGACGGGGACCTCGGCGCTTAGTCACCTCGTGACCAAGACTTCAAGAAATCAACATGATGTATATGCGTGAATGTCTTAATAAATAAATCTTGCATTCACATTATTTATGCACCAGGAATTCTCATGAACAGTGTAAATTTCAAACACCCTTAAACAGCACCAAAACATCCTTGCCATAACCATGAGCACACATATATTCATACTATACCATTATACTTGCCTTAACCGTGAGAAAACGGGGAACGCGCAGAAGGTGCCGCCTCCGGGATCTGTCCTCCTCCTGAATAATAATTATAATATTTGCTAAGATATCAGTAGCGGACCTTTGCCCAAATAAAAACAAACACGAACTAGTAAATTCGTCTATCTCGGTTCCAATTCCCAAATCCTACAGGTTATCCCGCCTACCTCTGTGGACAGTCAACTTCAAAAATTCCTATCTATTGGTACAGGAGTCCGAATAGGGTGTTCTTGGGCTTTCTGGAAAGATAATTAAATTATCTGACTAAACCTAGTTGGTGAGCCTCCCTGATTCGGCCATCTTCTACCCGCACCATTCAATTCTCTAAAACATCAATGTTCACGTTGGGTTCTCTAGACAGAGCACTAAAAATACCATAACTTCCAGCCCGAATGTCCAAATCATAATTTCTTGACCTTCCTGGAAAGCTACGATAATTATTACAACTTTCATAATATGGAGATCCTCTGTTTCTCCCGTTTTCTAGTCGCCCAATCCAATATACCAAAATCTGACAAAAACTCCCGATCTACAGAACAGTCCTTACAAGAAAAAATCATAACTTCTGCTACAAATGTCCGATCGACGCGTTCTAGCACTTCATGGAAATATAACGACGTCCTCTACGACTATCTAGGAGAGGTCCAGACCTGAATCCCCACAAAACTAACCCAAAATGGCTGTCCAACGAAATCTGTCCTAGCAGTTCAGAGTAGTACTGTACTAACTTCTTATAACGTAGCAGCCAAGTACAAGAGTGAAGATTCTTCCAATTTAGGAGAGACTAAAACTAGGGTACTTGTCAGATATTCCTTGACTTTCTCAAAGATATCATTGGCCTCTTTAGTCCACTAAAAAATTCCATGCTTTCGAAGAAGTTTAAAGAAAGGCAATCCTTTTCTCCCAATTGTGCTATGAAACAACTTAGTGCTGCCATACAACTGGTCAGTTTTAGTACTTCTTTCTTTGTGGTTAGTGGACGCATCCGTTCGATGGTTGCCATCTTCACTGGATTTGCTTCCCGAAGAAGACTCCAAACACACAAACTTCTCTGGATTGAAATTAAGGTTGTCTTTTTAAGTTAGAGAAAGTTTCTTGTAAGTCAGAGATATGATCTCCAATATTGATGCTTTTTACCAAATCATCAACATAGGGTTCTAAGTTCCTACCGATCTATGAACTAAAGGTTTTTTTTTTGCATTAACCTTTGAAAAGTGGCACTAGCATTTTGTGACCAAATGGCATTTTCACATAACAGAAAGTTCCATATGGAGTGATAAGAAGTTTTCTCTTTATCTTCTTTACTCATACTAATCTGGTGATACCCAGAATATGCATCTAAAAAGCTTAATAAATCGCTACAAGAAGTAGAGTCAACATGCTGATTATGAGAGGAAGGAGAAAGTCATCATTTAGAGAAGCTATATTAAGATATGTGGAATTACACACATTTACCATTTTCCATTACTTTTTTAACCATTACAGGATTGGTGACCCACTCTAGGTGATCAACCTCCAATTGAATCACTTCTTTCCAATTAGGTGTAAAACATCGTACTTTTTACTGGACTAGTTTCTTTTCAGGCTGAAGTGCTAGCCTGTGCTTGATCACCTCCTTGGGGACTTTGGGCATGTTGGATGTCTGCCATGTGAACACTTTCGAGTTTGCTCGGGGAAGGAGACGAGTGACCCTTCCTATTTAGAATTGAGTCCTGCCCAGACCAACAGCTTTTGAAAAGTTGCACTTGCATTCTCATGCCCAAGCGGTGCCTTTCACAATTCCCAATGAACTATCTTTGTCGAGAGGTACCTACTTGACCTGGTCAAAGGGTTTTAGGGTCATCTTTGGCCTTGAGTGTTTTACCTGTGCATGAGATGGGTTAGTAGTCCTAGTTGGTAATTGATCGACTAGTTTGAGGAAATCATAATCACAGGCGTAAGCCATTTTTCTATCTCCTCAAACCACAATAACTCCTATTGGTCCAGGCATTTTAAGACTTTAATAATTATAATGTGTGGCTATCAGCAATTCAGCCAATGCTGGTTGACCAAGGATCTTGTTGTATGTGGTTTCAAAGTCTACCACATTGAATGAGATTCTTTCCATTTGGAAGTTATCTAGACTTCTGAATGTGACCGATAGGGACAATTGTCCTATCAATTTGGACGAGGATCCTAGGACTATGTCATGAAAGGCATACTTCTTAGGCTTCACTTTTGACTTAGGAACTTGAATTTCTTCTAAAGCTTTCGTAAACAAAAAATTGAGAGAACCACCTCCATCTACTAAAACTCTACTAATCTTGCAGTTATTTATGGTAGATTCTACAACAATAGGGAACCTACCTAGTCGAGTTGAGGAAATGGGCAGCCTTCTTGGTTGAAGGAGATGGTTGTCTCTGACCACCTGGATGGCTTGGCAGCGATTGGTGCTTCAGTGAGGTTCACCTCCCACTCTATAGTTTTTAGATACAGTCTGGACTCATAGGAGAAGGATCTACTGAAGATCATGTTGATGGTGTGCTATGACTCATGATAGTCCTCTTTATCACCATTCTTGTCCGTCTTGGAGCTTGGTTCTCCAATCTTCTAAATGGAAGAGAAAGGACCCTTACCTGAGTAATGATCTTTCAGCTTCTTTTGCTAGGCATAGCAATTGCGCAAATCATGCCCTGCTGCTTGGTTGAGCGGACACCACCTTTTATTCTTCTTGGATTCATTGATCAGAGATTTTGCCTTATTCGGACTACAATGATCCTTCTTGCTCTTAGTGTACTTCTCTGAAATCACAAGCACATATTTAACATTGGGTTTGCGATTCTTCTGACCTTTGGGAGACTTCTTGGGTTTTTTCTCTTTCTTCTCCAGGCTAGGTTGAGGAATCTTCTCTATCAGGTCGATGGCCTTCTTCTACTCAACTGCTTTGCTAGTGCTTGCATACTTATCGGCCATATTGAATAGTTCGATGATTGTCCTTAGAGGGTTCATTGCAATGTCCTCTATAAATCGTTGGTTCCTTAATCCAGTTTTAATAGCCTATATAATTGAAGAATCTATAACCTCTAGGATTGAGTTGCAAACCTAACTGACCTCTTAATGTATTGTCAAAGAGTCTCATTGGGTTCTTGTCAGATTCGGTGAAGATCGTCTTCCTTCCCAGGGTAGTCATACGCCACTTAAATGTTAGCGATGAGCAGGTTGCAGAGCTACTATAGAGTATATATTGATCCCTCCCACTAGGTTTTGCAACCACGACCGAGTAGAACCTTTGAGGACTGTCAGCAAGTAATTTGCCATCATGTTGTCATCACCTCCGGTAGCCCTAATAATAGTGGTATAAATCTTCAAAAATTCTAATAGATTTTGCTTTCCATCAAATTTATCAAGATTTGCTGGCCAAAACCTTTTTTAGCCAGCGCACTTATAACATCCTATTTTTAGAGCCTTTTTTGATATTTTAAAATAAAATTTATCAGTTGGAATTTCTTGGATTTAATTAAAGCTTAATTTGAATTTTTGCAAATTAAAAGGATTTAATGTAACTAAGTTAAACTATAATTAAGGCCAAAATTGTTTTATTTGGATTCCTTGTGTTGCAAGGAATTTTTATGAATTTTCTAGGATTTTTTAGATTTATTTGCTATCTTCTAGTTTCTGAAAATAGAAAACCATTTAAAATTTTCCATAATGGCCTTTGGGATGAACCCCTAACTTTGGCCTACTATCTCTTCGGCCCACTTCATGTCAGCTGATTCGATCTTCTATCTGAGCCACTGCTCGTCCGGCCATTGGATCTGGCCACCGTGCCGCGTATCATCCATCGATGCCCCTTGCACTGTGCTTCATCTCCAATAGAAGCCATGCCATGCCTGAGCCGAACTCGCCTCAGTGTTTGCGCCATCACTAATCTAGACTCACGCTTGTGTCCGTCTCAGCCTCCTCAACATCCGTGTATAAAAGCCTTGTGATGCGGGTACACACGTATCTTGTACTTTTCAATTAAATATATTATTCAACTGGAAAGAATTATTGAGCCGCATGAAACATTGCTAGGTGAACTCATTCCAAACTAAATATAATATTGTTATTCATAAGAATGAAATACTATCTCAAGTTATCAAATGATGCATTCTTGAGTTTGTCAATGGCAAAGCAATGAAGAGGCAAAAGGAAGAGGATAACCACATTAGGTGCCAAAGACACGAAGGAAGAAAGCCCATGCAGTGGGAGAGCAAAAAAGAGAAGCCTAAGAACTTAAACTACAAGTTTTGGATAAGATTTTTAAGCTCAATTCATACCTCCCACAAGGCCAATTGGATTAAAACTCGGATTCAGCTCAGAATTCAATTCGGATTCGGTTCAGGATAGCCTGACAGGCAATTACTAAAAATGTCATAACTTTCACAAACGGAGTCCGATTCGGGTGTTCTTGTACTCGTTCCAAAGATAATTTCAAGGTCTACGTAATGGATCTAGTCCCAACATCACATTCATCATTGATCAAAAGTTATGTCTGAAACAATATGATGGCTATAAAATGTAGTTTTCTTTTTGTGAGAGTTCCTATCTAAAACCATATAGGGTTGAGTTGTACTAGGTTTGGGGACTCTATAGATGTTCCAAGGGGCTATATAAGCCATGTATTGGCAGCCTTAGGGCTCAGACCATATTTGAGAATAATCAATCTACTAAAGTTTGTTCAAGTTTATCATTGCTGCCGAAATTCTATAGAGAAGTGTTCTTCAATCAAGATCGTTCAGCCTTTCCGTTGAGAATTGGGTGTATAATAGATCTTCGCTTGGTGGTCGGCGAAATCGACGCGAGTGTGTTTTGGCGGATTATAGAGTGTTCGTCCCTTGCACTGGCATTGGAGGCTCATTGCGATTCATCAAGACTCGCGCGAGTATCCATCCTACATCGAGAAGATCGGGCGACCCCGTATCATCTTGGTATCAGAGTGTATCATCTTGGTATTAGAGCGTGGTTTACTCGATAGGATCTTATCCCTTTAATTTCAGTTTATTACTTCCTGTTCTATAGTTTATATAGCCAAAAATTGCCTTACAAAAAAAATCCAAACCCTAGTTTCGCATATGTTATTTTTATGAGTTTTATTAAGTTTTGATCCATTAGAAATTTTGTTTATGTGCTAATCTTAGTGTCCTTTTGTGTTGCTTAATCATTGTTATTTTAAACCCTTGAAAATCCACTAGTTGATCTTTCAATTAGCATCCAAAAAAAGTAGATCCAAATTAGTTTTTGAAATCTTGTTCTTGCTGTCCACGTAAGATGTTTGCGCATCTCGAAAGAATATCATATCCAAACATATCTGGGATTCATTTTTCTTGATTGATTCAACCACAAAAACCCTAGCTGTTAAAAGTTTGTGCCGCAAAGAATCTTAGTTGGACACATTCAAACACTCTAACGTTTGTCGTGGTTTGAATTCCGAGCGTCTGTTGAGGTTTTTACTTAAATCCTTTGACCCTTGAGACTAGTCTTTGATAATTGCTTTAGGGCTGTTCTAGAATTATTTACACATTACTGAATAACTTTAGATTTACGCAGAATAAAGAAACAATTAAACCTAGTTCGGCTTTTGAGTAAAAAAAGAAGGCATCCGATTAAAAAAAGAAGCCACACCTTTAGAATCAAAAAAAAAAGAAAAGAAAGAGAAAAGAAAGCATTGGTTGAATTTGGGTGAGTTACCTTTAGTCCATAAATTCAGATTGTGTATTTAATTTCTTTGGACAATCTTGTGCCCTCAAATTCATATTATTGCAATTGGCTAGCGTCTCTCCTAGTACTTGGTGTAAAATGAGCTAATATTTACCAATTGTTTCTTTTAGCTTATTCCTTTGTTTGCATTGAGTCACATTGATCATTGTGTGTGCATTCATATCCTTCATTTATATCTTGTGGATCAGCACATAGGCAAAAGTTTTCTAGTTTGGATTATTACTTAATTCAACAATATCGTGAAATGCAGGTTGTGTAGGATAAATACTTCCTAACCAAGCTCCACTAAATATCCTTTGCCGCGCAATTTTGGGTCACTTTTAAATCCGCTTAATCATCACTTGCTATTGTAGCCACCACCAAGTGTAAGTTTCTTTTCGCCTCAATTCACTTTGAAAAGGTAAGAACTTTACTTGTTGAGGAAAAAGTGAGATAGGATGAACTCCACATCTCATATATATGTTGTAGTATTTGTGCGTTCTTTGTGCCACTAATCATGACTGGTGGAGACGATAATATGGGAGAGAGGCATACCCCGGTGGATCGTTTTCAATTCCAAACTTCGAAGGGGACTTTGCGCAATGAGTTCGCCACCACTTATTCCATCTTGAAAGCACAACTCATGGCAAAGATGAACAATTCCGCGTAGAAAGTGTTACGCTCGAACATCGTGAATGATATTGTGCGGGCACTTCATCCACAACAAGCCGAAGATAGCTTTAATCCTTTCTATGGCAGTGAAGATTCAGAAGAGTATCTTGAGTGGGAATGGCAATTGGAGAAAGTATTTAGATTTCAAAAGCATTCCAAAGACCAAGAGGTGATGTGTGCTACTAGAGAATTTGAAGATTATGCTTATAGTTTGTGGCATCAACGATTTGAAATGAATTCATTAAATCTTGGTCAGATTTGAAGGCACTCATGATGAGAGAATTTATGCCATCCTATTATGCACAGAGATTGCTTCGCTATTTGGAGAGTATCACACAAAGGAGTAACATTGTACAAGAATATTATTTTAAACTACAAGATGCATTACGTCGGGCCGGTGTCACCAGTGAACTACAAAAGAAGACATACTTCAAAAGAGGATTGAATTCTAAGATCGCTGCTACACTTTAACATAAATATTTTGGTAGTGTGCAAGATCTTATGAATTATGCTATTGAAGAGGAGAAGAGACTTATGGAGAGATGTATACCACAGTTCTCTCCATGTCCATACTTCAGTTCTTCTGCCCCTACTAGTGTGACACTTGAGAAGTTGACCGAGCATAGGACTTTCTCTTGATCAAGGAGACATACGGTGATATTCCAAAGCTACATATAGCTCCTGAGATACATCACAACCCATGCAAGGATGAGAGCTACATAGCTAAATTGAGTGAGAGTGATAAAAAGAGTGAGCTGTGTGATTCCACCATATGTGAGGTTGAGAGCATCCAAATTGAGAGTGTGAGAGAGACACAAAAAGAAAAGAGTAAAGTAGAAGATAGACAAAGTGCGGATGTATCTAAAACTAACACATTAATATCTTCTTCTAGTGTTGTTTCTCATATTATGCAGGCTGACATTAAAGATGAATAATTAAACGTTCGACAACCGGTGCCTTTGAAGGCAAATGAGGAGGAGGTTAACACGGGAGGGGATGAAGTGTTTGCTGCCCCATGGATACATCCTAATAATCTTGAACCCCCAGTACCTACATCATCTGAGAAGGACGACAAAGGTAACAATACTGGTGTTGAATTTAATTATGCAAAGGTGAGTAATTGTGAGATCTCATATGATCAACCAAAAACTCCATATTCTGAAATTTCTATGCTCAATTTATATAATGTGGAATTGATTACTCATAAGGAAGTTCTTACTAGAATATCTCCTAATGACTCTTTGTGCTATATCATGTTTGATGATCCTAGGATGCCACTAAACCACTCTACAAGCTAGCTAATTTACATGATAACATAAGCTGGCAACAACTTCTAAATCATGATAAACTAAGCGGAAGCATACTAAAACAAAGGTAATGGAACACAAATAGTTAAGAAACAACTGCTATTAATTTTAACCAATTAAAACGAACCACAGCCTAACATTAATAATTATATATGATCAACAATGAAAGTAAAGATGAATGACCGGAGACTACACTTATTTATTACAATATGAAACATCATATGGTGTGTGACAGTGATGTGTCGCTCTACCCTTCCCATGCATGCTCGAGAAGTCACCTGGAAGGGGAAGCAAGAGTGAGATAAAAATCTCAGTAAGCAAACTGTTTAACAAGCTAATTAAACTACAATGTTGTCAAGTATCTACATTTATTTTTCACAGTGACCACAAATATATCTTTAACCATATTTACTACCAACAATAATAAAACATTAGTAATAAATCTTATTTGACTACATCATAATCTCAACTAACTATCACTACCAATGACAGGAAAGCATTAACAGTTTTACCTCACTATCTTTATTATTTCTCGCATCCACAACTACCATCAATAGTTTCCACAACAGAAAGGAATCTCATGCCATAATTTCAACCCCTACCATATCAAATGGGGTGAACCTCATTCCATGACCACAACCACATTCCTCATACCGCAAGTGACTCTCATGAGCTAAATCCACATCACAACTATGAAGTTGCTTTTATTTGCAAAATAACTTCACCACAATACATTGCATAAAAATGCATATGATTTTCCCACAATGCAATGCATATGAATGCTCATGCTCCACTTCACCCTTACCCAACAAGGTAAGAGTGTGCATCGTACTACGGCAATGTACGATGCTGTACCGGTACGGTCGCGGCTATAAGCAGCGACATCCACAATGCAAATGTCATGACATGATATGAATGTTATGATAATCATAAACCACAATAGTTTAACCACGAAGATCAATAATATAATGATCAAGAATACTTTCTCATAATCCACATGTGTCTCAATAAGCACAATGCCAATGATCCTTAAGATCATTACCACATAGCCCACATTCGGCTCACCAAGATCATAATCAATTGATCTATAGGGAAACTTACCACATAGTCCACCATATATTCATCAAGAATGCTACCCCCACAAGTATTCAATAAGAATACTACCACCTATACCACCATATGTTCATAAATAATACTACTCCACAACTATATTTCTTTCATCAAGAACAATTTCACATACCCACAAATAAACCATCAAGATCATAAACAGTTGAGTTCTTAAAATACTACCACATGGACCATATTGAGGAAACATGTAACAATATCATAGCACCTCAAATTAAGAGAATAAATTATTGTGAAGTTAGAATAATTAACAAGTTAAACATGTAGCACAACCGCTACGTTTACTTGCCTCTACCGGTGAAGCGACGAAATCACACGCGTTCAGAAGCAAAACCGCCTGTCCAAAAAAAAGTACCTCTCAGCACACATTACAACAATGAAAACGCGACTCTCGAAGACAAGATATCGCTAAGCCCCAAAATCCCACAACATCCTTCCCCGCGTAACGGTTCTACAATCTTCCCACTGCAGCGGCGCTGCTTAACATTTTCTATCTTTAAAAATATAACACTAATCACAGCAAAAGATATATATATAGATTCCTCACTTAAATACCTACACTTTTCATGTAGATCACATATTTTTATTTTGTCATTAACAAGGTGATATCTAATGCACAAAACAGAGGACATCCTCTGTTCTGAAAGTCTGGACAGCCGACTTGTAACGCGTCCCCAGAACAGATCAAGGTTCTAAAAATTCTGGTTCTTTTACAGAAGCTAGATTACTGAATTCCCTACAACGTTCTCAATGGTGGCCAAAAATATAAAATTCATCTACTATCTCTAATTCCCATCTGAACAGCGGTATGTCCCTGTCTGTAACCCTCACGGACAGCGAGATTCCAGACCCTGGTACATCCAAATTACATGGCCAACAAATCTAAAAACAATACAGTAGATGCGTATCGTCATCCTCTACGTTTTTCCTTTTGGGGAGACCCTTGGAAAAATCGTTTTCGGGGTCTAAACCGCACGAACAGCCGCACTACGCGAATTAATCTACAGACAAACAGTAGGAACTCTCTAATTGGATAATCTAATTGCTAATCCCCCATCAAATCTCGTGCTAAGAACCCTAGTTACAGCAAAATAAGAGGGTAACTGAGATGAGGAATTTACCTAGGGGATCCAATAGGATCACCCCTTCTTCCCTTCTCTTCTTCTCCTCTTCCTCCTCTTCTTCTTGCTCTTCCTCTTGGTTTCTCTTTGCACCAAAGGGGCAACACTTGAGAGGAGGGAGAGGAGCACAAGGGGGAGGGGGAGGTGGCGGCCAAGGGGTGGAAAAGGGGAGGGGGTGGCCGGCCACATGGTTTATAAAGGGGGTGGGGTGGCTAGGGTTAGGGTTGGGGGGTGCGGCCACCCCTTGGGCCTATTGGCCCAAGGTGGCATGCCCACCCTCTAGCCCGCCCGCTCAAAGGTTTTTTTTAATTTATTTATTTCATTCATTTTTATTTTATACTATTCCACTATTTTGTTTTTCCTTTCCGTGATTTACCGAAAATCCGGACGACTCCGCAATTATTTTATAAACCGATGCCAAATTGACGTTCGGGATATTACACTTGTTGAGTTGTACTAGGTTTGGAGACCCTATGGACGTCCCAAGGGGCTATATAAGCTATGTATTAGCAGCATTAGGGCTCAGACCACCTTTGAAAATAATCAATTTACTAAAGTTTGTTCGAGTTTATCATTGCTGCCGAAATTCCATAGGGAAGTGTTATTCAATCAAGATCGTTCAACTTTTTCACTGGGAATTGGGTGCACGATAAATCTTCGCTTGGTGGTCGGCGAAATCAACGCGAGTGTGTTTTGGCAGATGATAGAGTGTTCGTCCCTTGCTCTGGCATTGGAGGATCATTGCGATTCATTAAGACTCGCGCGAGTATCCATCCTACGTCAAGAAGATTGACGACCCCGTATCATCTTGGTATCAGAGCGTATCACCTTGCCATGTCGCTGATAACATAGCGGTCCCACCTGTCAGTACCTACTATGCCGTAGACCCGTGCACTAAGCCACGTCACCGCCGTGCTATTTCTGGTACTTTTGATTTTTGGCCAGTTAAATTTTTCTCGGGGTGCTTTCTGGAAATAACATACCGAAAATTGGTAGTTCCGCAATACCATGTGGTACTATCATTTTACGGTAGTTCCGCCATTGAAAATCTGGTACTACCGATTTCTGTTGAGTCTAAATCCCCGGAAGGGTGCTCTCTGGAAAAAATGTACCGTACAAAACCGGTACTACCGCACTGCGGTAGTTCCACAGGTAAGTACGGTACTACCGATTTTGCTGAGAGAGCACATTGAGTTTTCAAACTTATTTTCAAATACATGCATGATCCAAAGTTGATCCAATATGCACCAAAACATGCTATCAAGCTACTTTCAAGGATCCCTCTTAATAGTATGATATCTAACCTATAATCCGGTCTTCCGTTATTTCTCCTAAGACCAGTAAAATAAAAATGATCCTATATTTCATGTACCTTGGCTCTTGGTTCTTTTCGAGTCCATTTCTCATGCGGCTTGTTCTTGTCTATTGCACATATGAGACTTTGTCTATACAATCTTAGTACACGCATTAGTCCCATATTCATAAATCATTATTAATTACCAAAACCCTAAACTTAGAGGCCTAGATGCTTTCATCTGCCCCATACTACCACGGTAGGGCTAGTGACGACGACCCTTTGCCTTCTTATGCGCAGTGCCCCCAGAATGGCCCCTCCTCACACTCTGACCTCGAGGCTAATCTCCTCCAGAGGCCTTGCGGGTGTCCTCCATGTATGCCTGCTGCATCTCGATCTCCAAGGCCTGCTCCACCAGGGTACGGAAGATTGTGATCGGAAAAACACACAGCATGTGACGAATCGAAGGCTTAAGCCCCTAACGAAACTGCCTGGCCTTCTCCTCGTTGTCCCAAGCGGACTATCTGGTTGAAGCCCACTTCATACTCTGCCACAGACTGCTTGTCTTGAGTGTACTTGCTTAGGTGATTTTCATCTTGTCCAGGAAGGTCTCTGGGTAGAACATCCTCTCGAACTGCCGAACAAACTCCGCCCACGACAGCGGTCCATGTTCAGCCGTGCGAGCAGACTGCACCCTCTTCCACCAGATCTAAGCCTCTCCCTTCAGAAGTTGCGCCACAAAGCGCACGCGGTCAGAGACAACCACCTCGAATGCCTCCATCTTGTCCTCCACATAGGACAGCCAGTCAGCGGCCTGTATTGGAGTGGCCACCCTGTCAAAGCTATCCAACCTCAACCCTACCCACTCACGAAGCGAGATGCCGCTAACCGCTCTGGCTGTCGTAACCTCAGGCACCGGAGCAGCTTCAGCACCAGGGGCCATCTGCCCCTGCTTCAACGCCCTCAGCTCTTGCTGCATGGCCCTCACCGCGGCCAACAGCTCCTCCTGGTTACCACCCGCTGGTTGAGTATCCTCAGGCTCCACGACCGCTGGCTACTCTACTAGCGTAGCTGCACAGCCACGGCCACTACCCTTAGGCAACATTCCTGCAGCCACCGCAACCCACAATCAAGCAAAGACATCTTCATCAAGCAAATAAAGCACAAGCAATAATTCAAAGAATTCAACAAGGTATATGCAAGATAGGCAAACCCTTCCCCATCCTACATGTGCAAGTGTGTCAATTTTCTTACTTTTCCTAGAATCTAAAACTTGGCTCTGATACTAACTGCAATACCCTAGGACCCACGTTACCCTGGGATGCCACTAAACCACTCTACAGCTAGCCAAATTTACAAGATAATACAAAGTGGCAACAATTTCTAAACACGATGAACTAAGCGGAAGCATGACCAACTAAGGAAACAAAGATAATGATAACAAGTTGAACAATTTAAAAGAACCTCTAGCAGTTTAACTAAAAGAATAGTCCACAAGTCCAACATTATTAAATTAAAATAAACATCCACGAATAGCTAGCCAAATGGTTAGAATCCTTTCGACTTTATTACAGCATAAATTGATGAACAAAGTGTATTATTGTAGTGCCGCTCTACCCATCCTATGTATGCTCAAGAATCACCTGTAGGGGGAAAAACAAGGGTGAGATAAAAATCTCAGCAAGCAAACTGTTTAACAGGCTATTCAAACTAAAAACAAATATACAACATCATTAATGTTACCACATGACCAAATCCACAATATACTTCCACATTTATTAAACCTCCAAGGATTCCCACGAGTCAAGCCACATAGGATTTTAAACAACTGGTATATGTATGTAGTTAATCCATCCACAAATGAATGCATATGCATGCTATGATCCACTGCACCCTTATCCAATAAGGTAAGAGTGTGCATCGTACTAAGGTAATGTACGATGTTGTACCAGTACGGTCACGGCTATAAGCGGCGACATCCACAATGTAATGTCATGACATGTTATGAATGATATGATAATCATAAACCATAATAATTCCAACCTCAAGGAGCATCAATATGATCCTCATGAATTTAACCTCAACGAAACATCAACATATTCACCATGCATTTATTTTCATATTCCGCAATTGGCTCATTAAGCAAATTACCACATGACAACCAATACTCATCCAAAACATAACACTTGATTATTATTTTGCTACCACAACCTTATTTAGAAAAATGCAACCATGGTATATCATTTTGAATTACGTAAATCATGTATATTGCAAGTAGTAAGAATAACGGGTTAAACGGTAGCACATCCGCTATGTTTACTTGCCTCTACCGGCGAAGCGAAGAAATCACGCGCATTCAGGAGCAAAATCACCTGTCCAAAAGGTACCTCTCAGCACAATACTACAGCAATGAAAATGCGACTTAAGAAGTAAAGATATCGCTAACCCTCAAAACCCCACAACATTCCTCTCCGCTTAACGGTTCTACACTATACTCGCTGTAGCAGCACTGCTTAATTTTTTTATCTTTAAGATTATTAAACCATTTATAGAGAAGGATATATTTTTGTATTCCTCACTTAAATACCTTCACTTTTCATGTAGATCACTTATTTTTATTTTGTTACTAACAAGGTGTAACTTAATGCGCAAAACAGAGGATGTTCTCTGTTCTGGTAATCTGGGCAGCTAGTTTCTAACGCACCCCAACCACGGTATAAGGCTCTAAAAATTATGATTTTTATACAGTAGTTAGATTACTGAATTCCCTATATTTTTCAAAACTATGACCAAAAACATAAAAATCATCTACTACTTCTAAATCACACCCGAACAGCAAACTGTCCTAGTCTGCACCCTTGACAGACATCAAGGTTCCCGACCATGCTGCGCCCAAATCCCGCGGCCAAAAATTCTGAAAAACATACAGCAGATAGATCTAGTCGTCCTCTACAATTTTTATTTTGGGCAGACCCATAGGAAAAATCGTTTCGTAGATCTAAACTGCGCAAATAATCGTGCTGCATGGATTGATCTACAGGCAGACAGTAGGAATTCTCTAATCGGAGAATCAAATTGCTAAACCCCATCAATTCCAATGCTAAGAACCCTAATTACAGTAAAACCAGAAGGGTTTGGGATGAGGGAGAGTTACCTAGGGGATCACCCCTCTTCTTTTCTCTTCTTCTTCTTCTTCCCTTTTTTTCTCTTCCCTCTCTTCTTCTTCCTTCTTTCTCGCTTTCTCCTAGCACCAAGGGACAGCAGGAATGGGGGGAAGGTGGGGTGGTGCAATGGGAGGGGAGAGTGGCGGCCTGGGGTGGGAAAGGAGGGAGGGGGTGGCGGCCACAAAGAAATAAAGGGGGGCGGCTAGGGTTAAGGGGTGGGGGGTGCGGCCACCCCTTGGGCCCTTTGGCCCAAGGTGCCAAGCCCACCCTCCAACCAGCCCCTAAAAGGTTCTTTTTTAAAAATTATTTTCATTCATTTTTCAATTTAATGCTATCCCACAATTTTATTTTTTTCTCTTCCCGCACTTTACCGAAACTCCGGACAACTCCGCGATTATTTTTAAAACCTACGCCGAACCGACGATCAGGATATTACAGTATGCATATTTGCTCAGTTGGAAAAGGGGAACCATATCAATTGGAGCTATCTGAAGGAGGATACTTCGATGACTTCTTGGATTATGGTCTTGTTTCCCAGTTGATTACCTGTGGACATGTCGAAGGGCCACTTAATTTTCGTTGTATTTCTACTGCTAGATCTGTTTAGCCCTTCTGGCTATTAAAGTGTAAACATGGCTATAAGGCCACAACTCTGATAATTAATAATATTTAAATCTTTTTCTTCGTTAATCATGAATATGGTTGATATTCCATCTATATTTTCATTATGTGCACTTGCATGATCCTGGATTAGTGCAGTATGTACGGATAGTCTGGGTTTGCATATTCAGGTCTCGATAGAGGTGGTATTAGAGCCATATCGGCTATAGGATGAAGTTCTAGTTAGAATGGTCGATTTAGCAAAATTTTCCAAATATATTTTCTAAATCAAACCAACTAAATTGTATATTTAGTAATTTATCTATTTTTTCGCCATTCTTAAGGTTCTCTCTTTTCACCTTTTTCTAAAATTGTTTTCTAATTCCTAATTTGGCTTCTCTCCATTGTAATGCTTTAGATGTCTTGAGTTTCCCACTACCAGAGTGGAGGTTGGTCTGGACTTCTCTGAGTTTTTGTTGTGGAGTTTTGGATCAAAGAGATAGCCTATGTTCACCAAGGATGAGAATGCAATGGGTCAATGCATTAGATTTATCACAAGATTGCGCTTCACAACAACTATTGGCAGTCAAGTACTTCACTATAGCTTGAAAAATACCAGTGCTCATGAAGACTTGTCCATGCAAGGAGCTGTGCTCAAAGCTATTTGACGCCTTTGCAAGCTGTACAGAATCCTTTTGTCAAAGCTTATATGGAAGTTTGAAGAGCAATATGTAGCTACGCCTAGTGTAGCAGAGTAAGAGGAAGCGATGGAGGAACCACCACCCAGTTCGGAGGAGAGATGATGCATAATAGGCAATCATCAGGAGTATCTCTAGCGCTTCATTCCAGTCAAAGCGATTTCATTTGGAGTTGCTTATGATGTGAGCTGCAGTTTTGCTTTAAACATTATGTTGTAGTCATGTCAAAGATATTTATTTGAGTAATTTAATGCTTCTTTTGTTAGCCTTTTGGCTAAATGTTTACGTAGTTTAGGTTGCCATTAGTATCCTCCTTAGATGAGCTTATCACTTATCTATGCTTCCTCCTCTCTTCTTACAGACCTATTGAGCCAATCTTTCAGCAGTCGTAACCTTTTAGAGCAGTTAAAAGATGATTAATACTCGTAACTCAACTAGTTGATACTCATAACTTAGCTAGTCGCAGCTAGATGAATCAAGAACTGGGCAGCAACACTGCAAAACCACCAACACAAGGGCTGCAAGCAATATTGTTGGGGTAGGATCCAATCCTAAGTTAGTTCATGATAGCTCAGACTTAGTTGATAAACACCGTGATATAGAACATGAATGTCGTGATGAACCTACAGAATCAGGAAGCTCTTGCACATCAGCCCATATGGCAACAATCAAAGTTCACTGAATTCATGAGGACAAGACCGTCTACATATTCTTGGTCTTCTAAACCTTAGGAAGTTGATGATTGGCTACGTTTTATATAGAAGAAGCTGAATCTTGCCTAACGCACAGAACGAGAGAAAGTCCTCTACACCGCACATCAGTTAGAATGTGTCACTAGAGGTTGATGGGAGAACTACTGTGCCACTCATGAGAAACAAGATAGCATCGCTTGGGCTAAGTTTACAATAACTTTTTTCCATACCCATATCTTGGATGGGGTGATCGAGATGAAAAAGGAAGAGTTTCAAGAGCTGCAACAAAAGAACAAGTCAATGAGTGAATATCTCAACAAGTTCACTCAGTTGGCTCATTATGTACCTGAGGATGTTGCCACAAATGATGCACGCCAAAAGCGATTCAAGAAGGGACTAAATCCTGGATTGAAAGTTTAAGTTGTGGGCAACGATTATGCCAATTTTCACAATATAGTAAATAAAGAAATACTTATTGAAGAGAGTCATTGTGAGTTGGACAAGTCACGTAAGACAAGGATAATGTAGCAAGGAGCTCAGACACATCAGTCCTAGAAGGCTCGCTTCAATGCTTATCAATCGGCACGAGTACCTTAATCATGTAACTGCCAAGGAGGCTCAAACAGTGCCAAATATTGTGATGGGTAAGTTTGAAGTAAATTCAATACCTACTACAGTTTTATTTGATTCTAGAGCTTTGCATTCACTTGTTTCTCAAAGTTTTGCTATTAAGCAACAATTGAAAATTATTGTTCTTGTATCTGTTCTTTTGGTTCAAACCCAGGGCTCTGAGTTGAGTACAAATTATGGATGTTTTGGAGTTAAGATAACTATTCAAGGAGTGGAATTTCTCTCTAATCTCATTGTCTTGGAAATCCAATCTTTGGATGTAATCTTGGAAATGGATTGGCTTAAGAAACACCGTGCTATGTTGGATTGTAGAAATAGAGCCGTTACAATAGTCAATTCAGATAGAGGTAGAGTAAAATTTGAAGCTACCATGAACTAATCAGGGAAAGCTATGGTTTGTCAAAATAAATGTATCATGTTAGAGGATGTGCTAGTTGTCTGAGAGTTTTTCAATGTGTTTTCAGATGATCTTCAAGAATGCCGCTTGACAGAAATTGAATTTTTGATTGAGTTAGTACCTTATACCTTGCCTATATCCAAGAGGTTGTATCGGATGCCTTCTAATGAGTTGGCAGAATTGAACAAGCAAATTTAAGAGTTGCAAGATAAAGGATATGTTAGACTTAGTTCGTCATCATGGGGAGCGTCAGTGTTGTTTGTCAAGAAGAAGGATTGTAGTAGCGTATGCACGTAGATTATTGAGCACTCAACAAGGTTACTATCAAGAACAAATATCCATTGCCTAGAATTAATGACATGTTTGATTAGCTTAAAGCGGCTGGAGTGTTTTCCAAGATCGATTCAAGATCATGATATTATCAGTTAAAAATTCATAAAGAAAATATTCCCAAGACAGTGTTCTCTACCAGCTATGATTTTTATGAGTTCACAGTGATGTCTTTTGGTTTAACCAATGTCCCAGCCTATTTCATGTATCTGATGAATAATGTGTTCATGGAGTACTTATACAAGTTTGTCATTGTGTTCATTGATGACATTTTGATTTACTCCAAGGATAAAAAAACATGAAGAGCATTTGAGGTTAGTGTTGCAAAAACTCAAAGGGCATGAGCTTTATGCTAAGTTCAGCAAGTGTGACTTCTGGATGAAGGAAGATGCTTTTCTATGTCATGTTATGTTTGCAGGAGTTACAGTTCATCTTGAAAAAGTTAAGGATATGCTTAATTGGAATTCACCTACTTCAGTGTCGTAAGTCAGGAGTTTTTTTGGTGTGGCAGGTTATTATCGTCGCTTCATTGAAGGGTTTTCTAATGTAGCGGGGCCACTTATACAACTATTGAAGAAAGAAAAAAGTTTGTTTGGACATCAAAATATGAAAAGAGTTTCCAGATATTGAAGGAATGTTTGACTACCGCACTAGTGTTGGTATTGCCAGATATTAATAAGGATTTTGAGATATATTTTGATACTTCCCTCGAACGTTTGGGATGTATGTTGATGCAGGATAGAAAAGTAGTAGCTCATTCTTCGCATCAGTTAAGACCACATGAGAAAAATTGCCCTACGCATAATTTGGAGTTAGCAACTATGGTGCGCACTCTAAAAATTTAGGATCACTACCTTATGGGTAATCATTATGAGATCTATATGGAACATAAGAGTCTAAAGCACACTTTTTACTTAGGATATCTTGATCTCAAGCAAAGAAGATAGTTGGAGTTGACAAAAGATTATAACGTTGGGATTAATTATCACCCAAGAAAAGCCAATGTGGTAGTAGATGTCTTGAATAGAAATAATTATTGTAATAATATAATGATAAAGGAAAATCAGCCAGCTTTACATGATGAGTTTAAAAAGCTTAGTTTGGAGTTGGTTGAAGAAGAGTTCCTAGATACAATGGAGTGCAGCCAACTTTGGATGCCTAGATTTGCCAAGCTCAAGATGGTGTGAAGGTATTCAATGTATTAAGACCAACCTAGAAAAAGGTAAAGCTTTGGGTTTTACTAAGGATCATCAAGGTACCTTGTGGTTCAAGAAGCGTTTGTGTGTGCCAAGTAAGAAGTTGTTAGAGCAGTTGTTGCTCAAGAAAGCTCATGAGTCTTTGTATTCGATCCATCTGGGTAATACTAAGATGTATCAGAATATTAAGAATAAGTATTGGTGGCCAAGTATGAAGCAAGAGATAGCAGAGTATGTTGTACTTAGTGATGTGTGCTAGAGTGAGCATCAAAGACCATCAGCTTTGTTGGAACCATTGGGAATTCCTGGATAGAAGTGTGAAGAAGTCGATATGGACTTCATTACAGGATTGCCTAAAACATAGAAAGGATTTGACTCAATTTGGATAATTGTGAATCTTTTGACGAAAGTTGTGTATTTCATACTAGTCAAAATAATCTATGTAAGTGATAAGTTGGCAGATTTATACATGTCGAGAATTGTAAGACTCCATGGTGTGCATAAGAAGATTGTGTCATATCGTCGATCGTAGTTTACTTCATGATTTTGGAAAAGTTTTTATGAAGCTATGGATACTCATCTGAACTTTAATACAATGTATCATCCTCAAACCGATGGATAGACTAATCGTGTGAATCAGATTCTTGAGGATATGCTAAGAGCTTGTGTGTTAGACTATGGGGCTAAGTGGGATAGATGTTTGGCTTTCGTAGAGTCTTCCTACAACAACAATTATTAGACTAGTTTACAAATGTCACCATTTGAAGCTTTGTATGAAAGAAAATGTTGAACTCCTCTCAATTGGAAAGAAACTGGGAAATGTCAAGTCTTTGGTCCGAAATGTTTAAAGGAAACTAAGAAAAAGGTTCGATTAATCCAAGAAAGGTTAAGAACTGATCAAGTTAGACAAAAAAGTTATGTAGATACTCATCATTGAGAATTGAGTTTTCAGACAGATGATTATGTGTATATCAGAATCACACTATTTAAAGGAGTTAAGAGATTCTAGATGAAAGAAAAACTTGCACCAAGATATGTTGGACTATTGAAGATTTTGAAATGTTAAGGAGAGATTGTTTACCAGCTGGAGCTACCTATTCTTTCAATGGGATACATGATGTCTTTCATGTGTCTCAGTTAAAGAAGTATTTGAGAGTTCTAGAAGAGACAATGCCAATGGAAGCTGTTGATCTTTAGGAGGATCTCACCTATAAGCAGCACACCATCAGAATTTTAGAAGTGTCAGAGCATGTGACCAGGAGTAAGGTCGTTCATTTTTGTAAAGTTTAGTGGATCAATCATTTAGAAGAGGAAGCAACTTGGGAGTGCAAGAAAGATCTTAGAGTGGAGTTTCAAAACCTATTTTCTTAGTTAACCCAAATCTTGGGGTAAAGATTCCGTTTAAGGAAGGGGGGTTTGTAACATCCAATTTTTTAGAGTCTTTTTGAGCTTTTAAAATAAAATTCACCAGTTGAAAATTTCTAGAATTACTTAAAGCTTAATTTGCATTTTTCCAAATTAAAAGGATTTAATCTAACTAATTTAAACTTCAATGAAGGCCAAAATTATTTTACTAGGATTCCTTGTGTTGTAAGGAATTTTTCTAGATTTTCTGGTATTTTTTGGATTTGTATGCTATTTTCTAGAGCTTAATTGAATTTCTTCTAATTTATGAAAATAGAAAACTATTTAAAATTTTCCCTGAAGGTCTTTGGGCTAAAACCCTAACTCCAGCCCACTCTCTCTTAAGCTCACTTTGCGTCGGCCAATCGATCTTCCACTTGCCATGAGTCACTCATCTGAGCCGCCGCTCGTCCGGCCGTTGGATTTGACCATCATGCCATGTGTCATCCATCGGTGCCCCCTGCACTGTGCTTTGTCTCTGATGGAAGCTGAATCATTCTTGAGCCAGACTATCCTCGATGTTTGCGCCATCATCGATTTGGACACTCGCTTGTGTCCATCTTGGCCTCCTCGATGTCCGTGTATAAAAGCCTCACCTCGGCTCTCATTTTTTGCACCCAAAACTGTTGAATCCTCATCATCTTTGCCTTGCACTGCCATTCTCACACCATGGACATCGTTGCTAAAGTTTTCATCTTTGCTGCCCACTACTTCATCGTCTCTGACATCGAATTGTTGTCACCGTCTAGCCCTTTGCTGTTGGTCGCTTCACTGTCCCACACACACCGCCAAGCTGAAGTCGCCTGCTCCATCGCTTCATCCGACGGCCACCCGCACTGCATCATTCACCAAAGGGTCGCTTCGGTCCATGTGCGTTGCTGACACCAGCCCGTCCGTAAGCGCTGATGTCATGATGCACCAGCCGCCCCTTCATTTCTCCGTAGAACCAGTCCACATGAACTGTGTCACTGACAATATAGCGATCCCACCTGTCAGTAGCAACTGTGTCATAGGCCCATGCATCGAGCCTCGTCAGCACAACCATGCCACCACACGCAACCTCAGTAGCCTCGTTAGCTCTAGCTCACACGTGTCTAGCCACGTGTTGCATCACATCAGCCCCAGGCACCACATCAGCAAGTCGCCTGCACGCGCACTATTCTGTGAGCCGAGTTCACCATATACTATATACTATTGCATAGACCCGATCCACAGCATGGTAGCTTTTTTTAATTTCCAGTATTTCTTCAGCCAAATAATTTTTGAAGAGCCTGTTCTTCTCCGTCCTAACTCTGATGACCTGATTCTTTTTGCTAAATTCATATAAAATTGAGCACTATCTTTTAGTTCTAGTTTTGAAGTTTTTAGAATTTATTTAAATTTTATTTGATTTTATTTGTGATTCATTCATTTTCTATCCCATTAGATAACATCTTTGAAGGAGCTGAAGTAGGATCTCAAGACCAAGTGTTGGTAACTGAGTAAGGTCAAGGTAAGTCGTGACCTCAAATTATGTTGAACCTAGTTTTTAAATCTATTTATTTATTATTTTATTTTAAATTATGTTGTATTTCTATTTTAATATGGACATTTGTACCTAGTAGTTATTGTCCAACTTGATTAATTTTACCTTGATAATTTGAATGCCATAATCCCATTGTCACCATAGGATGAGTATTTTATCTAGTGATGCAATACTAGTTGTTACATAGGTTGTACATTTAATATGCTTAGCCATACTTGTAGTACGTTGGGTTCATTATCACATGTCAATTAATTAATTAATTTTATCTTAATAAGATACTGAATCATGGTGATCAGCCACTGATTATTTTTTAAGGTTTCAATCTTGATGTTGCCATTGAGATATTTTGTTGGTGCAAGAGGGGGCTTTATCGACTAGGTGGTTAGCTTACTCGGTAGGGAAACCTTAGTGGGCAAGATCAGTTTAAGATTGAGTATTGTATAACTCTTGTTATAATCTTCTTGGTCAGCATATCTAAGGAAGCGTGTTGCTCTAGTGTCACTATGAGATGATCATATCTTGTGGGTAAAATCATTCAATCTCTATAGATTATAAAACTATTCGAATAATTGTGTCCCCGGTTATAGACAATGCTCAATTATTTTACATGAGGGGTGCAAATTTTATGAAACTTTAGGAAGGTTAACTTTGGGAAGTGAATGATTAGTTTACTGGTGGTTCATTATGTGAGCAGTTAGTTCACACGTGTTTCATTGGATGAATGCTTAGTTCACTTGTAGTTTATTCTATTCATTTTGATTATTTACTTATTAGTCAATTTTCAAAGTTTGCTTTCAATATATTTATTGTATTTACTTTAAATTATTATTTTCTAAAAAATAACCACTCAACCTTTATTTGGTAAGCCTTGCATAATTATATTGCATTCTTGTTACAAACGATTTGCTAAGTACTTTATGTTCTCACAGCTATATCCATAAGTTGAAGAAGAGGAACTATATCAACCAGAGGCACCTGAAGGAGGATACTTCAACGACTTCTCAGATTAGGGTCTCATTTCCTAGTCGATTGCCTGTGGGCACGTTGAATGGCCAGTTGCTAGTTCTATTCAGCTCTTCTAGCTATTAAAGTGTAAACTTGGCCATAAGGTTATAACTCTAATAATTAATAATATCTACGTCTTTTTCTTGGTTAATTGTGAATATGGTCGATATTTTATCCATGTTTCTACTATGTATACTAGTATGACATTGACTAGTGTAATATACACAGAGAGTCCAAATTTACATATTCAGGTCATGATAATAGCGCTTGAAGGCCTGCTGAGAAAGCCCGACAGCTAGTGATCAGGTCATGGTGCCTTCTCTAGAAAGGAGCTGGATTGTAATCAGTTGGAGACCTGTTCCTCCAATATTCATCATGGCAAACTAGTGCTCCTATCTGGCTATGGACACTTATGTTGTGTCTCTAACTTGATACATGGTTTAGATGATGTCAAAGATCATCCGAACAGTATCCCTGATGTCATCTTTTGGGACAAGGGGGAGGATGTGCTTCATTCTCAAAGAGGCTTCTCCCCTCATGACCTGCTTGATGAAATCTCTGAGATGGTCTTTGACTTGCTGATGGAATAATGTTAGCCTGGCCATGCTGGCATCTATCATGTGGAGAGTCCATGGGAGAAGTCAGCCTATGTCTTTGAGAGCGTCTTTGCTCTTGGTACATCTTTGTCCAACTTATGGTCTATTGCAGAATCTCTGATACCTGTCTTGCAACGTGAGCCTAGGAGCATGTTTGTTGAACGAAGGGGAATGATGACTCAAGCTTCGCACCAAGTTCTGTGCTCATTCCACATTACTCATCAAGTGCTTGATGTAAGGGTAGAAGCAAGCGGATTAGATGCTTGATGTAACATCCCATAAAGGAAGTTCAAAAGTGAGTGAAATTTAAAACTTTTTTCTTGCATCTTAATTCCATGGCTTTTGTTTGAAGTACCTTTGGAGGCATAATTTGAAAGCACTAATTTTGGAAAGAAATGTTCAATGGGTAAAATTCGAATTGAATTTAAAATCGAATCTAAAAAAAGATGATCCATAAAGTGGCATAGGGGAATTTAATTAAAAACCATTTCAAATACTCAAAAATAGGTTCATAATGCTAGAAATAAAAATTTGAACATTTTTAAGCATGTTTCTAAAAGTCACCAAATCAAATAGTGCTTTTTAAATAAAAACAATGACCTTTGAAGAATTTTCAAGAACAAATAGGATAGATAAAATCTTGGAAAAATTTCACAAGGTTCTACATTGAGTCTAGAGCCTACAAAAAATTTCCAACCTCTTGCCCTACACCACATTGCACCCCTTCTCCCTCCTCCCTATGCCCTCTCTCTCACCTCCACTATAGCACTGCACCGGCCGCTAGGTGCTCGATGCCACGTGCTCAACCCCGGTCATCATGCCACTGCCTTATTTTGTCCAATCCATTCCAAAGCTCCTGCACACCGTAGAGGCAAGCTGCCATGCCCTAGAATCCTGCGGCGCACAAGCCTTCTCGTCACGACCCTAACAAAACCCTCACCATCGAGATGCTGCTCCACCACCACCAATGCCCATCCCTGTCTCCCTATGCTATCTCCACACCTCCGTCACTCCTTTGCAAAGCCCTCTGACATGCTTGTCCCTTAGCTCATGGCAGCAATGGCACCATCGATTCCACACAAAGTCATTGCTCAAGGCCAGCCTCTCTGCTCCTATATAAGCCAGTCCAAGGTGAGCTCAACCACTCCCCATCCTCCCCCCTTCTCATACTAGAGCAAAAATTTGGCCATGATGACCTCTTCTTCCTCAGCTCTGGCCGCACCCAAACAAAAGGCAATTCATCATGTCGGTGAGCCATTTTTTGATTGAATGCGCTGTAGTACCTCCACACTCCCCTAAACCCCTACCCCTCCTCAATTTCAACTTTGCTTCACTGGAACAATGCCGCCATAAGCACCCACCTCTACCTCCATTGACGAGTCACCCAGTGAGTCTCCGACTGTGCCATCATCCAAAATTTAGTTCCCTCGGTCCCTATATGCTCATGTCACCCTTAATTTTACCTTTGCACCACATCTCTTCCATCTTTGCCATCAACTATGGCCACTGCCGCCACTGCTACACCGCCAACAACCACCGGCCATGCTCAACCATAGCAAAACCCACCTAGAGCTTCCACATGCTCCCCTTATGCTTTTCTATGCCTCACCTCCACAAGCCTCACAATAGTTCACCACCAGTGCTCACTGGATCGAAGCTCCACCTTGGGTCACCAACAAGCAAGCCCTACCTGTCTCGTGCGCACAGCACCCCCTCCTTTCTCTCGTTTGAGCCACTAACCACCCATCCCCACATGTTAATTTTTTTAAAAAACTGATTTCAAAAATGTGTCGTTGACACATGGGCCCTCCCGCACTACGGTTTGGTTTAAAATAAAATTGGTTCAACATGAACCAGGCCCCACATGTCAGCCACTTCATTTTTATTTAAAAACCCACTGACATCAGTAAGGTGCAATAAACCAGAATTTCCTTTAGAAAGAAAAATAAAAATAAAACAATCTAAGCATAGTAACATTTTTCAGCCTTTTCAAAATTCAAATGCATGTACCTTTTGCATATGAACTCCAAATTAAATGATTTTTGTCTCTAAAATTTTCTAAAATCATACCCTTTTATATTATACAAAAAATATTTAAATTTTATCTATTTTTGAATTAATTTGGATCTTATTTGTAATATTTAGTGTTTAATTAGATACCGATGTTCCAAAGAACTTCGCTAACAAACCCGAGCAAGACCAAGAGTTCAAAAAGTAAGGCAAGCATCCCCTTTGATCATATTTGATCTCATATTTTAATATTATGTATATTGTGTTTAAAACTACTGTGGATGCGTAATTTTGGTAAAAACTAATATATTATTATAGCAAGTAGTTATACCCAATTGTTGCACCAAATCCCGCCTTGACAAATTGTTACCCTACTATTGTCACCATAGAAAAAATACTCCTTGATAGTAAAATGTGGAACTTAGTAATTTAAACAGAGTAGTTGATGCTTAACCATGCTCATAACGGTACTACATGTGCTAGATTGGAAAGGGGTCAAAATACTCAAAAATGGGAAACACTCAAGATTTGGTCTAGAGGAGTTTACCTCTATTATTTTCGATAGCAAATAAAAAGGAAACATTTTTTAGACTTGGTCAAGTGGTTGTGGAGATCGGTGCAGTTCACACAAGAATGTGGGTCTGTGGATGTCCTTCCTATGTCACTAATAACCAATTCATGTTGTGCTATAGACCCAAGTACAACCGTACAACTATACATGTATTTTATAGGAAGGCCTTATCATAATAAATTACTAGGCCAGGAGTTTCACCATAGATGGTAGATTGTAGGTGATTTTTTGGCTACTAAGGACATAGTGCAGACTCCATGTTCGGAGGAACCTTGCCTGTAACGGAAGGTACCAAAGACACCGTATGAATCTTAGGACACTGGAGGGCACTCCCCATCCTAAGAATGTAATCATAGTACGGTGTTGTTAGTACCAGTAATGTAAAAACTTTGTCATGAACTCTAAAATCGGGTATCAATGGTATCGTGCGATATGTATAACATGGTAGGATGTTTATGTCGTATGGGTAAAGTGTACAACCTCTATAGAGTGCAAATCTATTCAAATAGTCGTGTCGCTGGTTATGGACAAAGCTTGATGAAATCACATAATAAGTAGCTTTATATTTTACAAAATGGTTCTAGGAAGGTATAGATGGGATATCCATGCATGGTTTGATTTGGCAAGGTTATGCTGCTATTTCAAGATTTTGGGGAAGAAGGCATGTTGTTCTAAATTATACAATTTATGCTTTACTATTATTTACTTATCAAATTTAAATGCTCTTACAACTTCCACTTGCACTCTATTACTCATTATTTCAATTAAAAGCATATTTTATAAATTAAACTAGACTAGACAGCCATCTTTAACTCACCCTGCATACTATATATCTTTACTTAAAAGTCTTGCAGAATACGATTTTCATACTCAACTGTTGCTTGTTGAACATATTCAGATAATGCAAAAGAAGACAAGTCTTGAAGGAATTATTACGTAGCAGGTTTTGGTGATGAAGATGCTGATTTATTGGATTATGCCCTAGTCAGTTGCCAGTGGTTAGGATGAGGCATACTTGCTGGTTTTTGGCACCTCATTTATCAGTTGCTTCCGCTAAAATTTGTTATTGTATGTTTTATTTGGCCAGTAGGCCCTAGTGTTGTACATTCCACCATTTAGGTTTATTCACTACCTAAATGCACTACTTGTTATAAATTGATTATGTATGGATGTGATATGAATATTATTCAATATGTGCGCTAGCCACTGATCATAGGACTAGCACATTAAACACATAGGGTGAGAAATGCAAGTTTCATATCCTGACAGTAGATGTCCACCGGTTTCGTTATTTCTATTCTCTGGACGATTTAGGAGCGTTTGTACCATTCCGACCAGTGGGTCTTGGGGGAGTGTACCCTAGACAATCTGGCATGGGATTTGTAGCAGTATCTCTGACTGCGTTAACTTCATGTTTCGAGCATGAATCTCCTAATGAACTCCCATCAAAACTGAGGGAGAGCCTTCCATCGCTTCGGTCAACAACCTTACTATTGGTAATGGTTGGAGACTACCACTTCCGAAAAGCCGTGTGGTGGACTCAATCTAATCTAGTGGATTGCAGATCGGATGATGACATTTTATCATCTTCTCTTGGCTTCTCATCAGAGGAAACTTTATCGATTCCATGACTAGGTGTTGTTTGGCTCCCGCTATACGCAGGAGCCGTTGGCAAAGAGCGCTCGCCCACGTTAGAATTGAGAGTACTCTAAGCCTCGGGTTGTGGTGATGCGCTCTTATCACTTTGCCGGTCAGAAGTACCAGGCTTGCCGCATTGCTTGGGCTTTCCGACGAAGTAGGAAAGACCGGATCCCTAGGTGATGCTGATGATGTGAGAGGCATGTCTTCTTTCATCTGGTCGATCTCGCTAGTCTTAGGGATGGGCAAATTTGGGATGGAGGATGACGATGAAGAAGTGTCGTGTGTCCATGGTGCGGATGCATGCATCCATATCAAGGTCAGCGTAGTCGACCAAATCGAACCAGTTCTTCCTGCCATGATCGCATGGGTGATATCATTAGGAGAAGAGCGGGATGATGTTTGCTGATAAAGAATGATTCAAGGAATCAACACCTTCTTCCACACAGACGATGCCAGCTGTCGACTATTGAGTCATTGATCTTACGAAATAATATGAGAAAGATGGTTGGATTCCTAGGAATGGATTACCAAAAGAAAGGGGTGATCTTTATTGCTTATGAACTGGTTACAAAGAGGCTTACAAAGGGGAATTAACTAGCCCTGATCTATCTTCTTCACTGATCAAAAGATTCTGATAGCCTTGCTTTGTTCTTTGAATTGAATTGTTCCTCTATTTTCTCTCATCAACCCTTAAATACCATTGAAGGGGTACTAGTTATCCATCTGAGGAGATGTTTCATTGAATCAACGCATCCGATCGAAGGAGAGGTTGCTGTCAGAGAGAGATACCCGAAGATAACTGACCTTCGGTTGTTGTCAGTGGCACAACTGCATGGTAGTTGTTTGTTAGAGACACAGGGCTAAAACATCATGTTGTTTGGGTCGGATAGAACATGTGTCTTATTCATCGCACAGAAGGAGTTCTCTAGAAGCGAGCCCTCAAAACTAGTTCATGAATCCACCGAGTGGTTTGCTTGCTAGGCAGAGTATACAGTAATCCTCCAACCAGGATAATTAAGAAGTAGCCACAAGAAGTTTACGACAACAGAGGTCTTAGGGTCTTAACTAAATAATAAAGCTGTATTTAAGTATTTATTCAATCCTCGTCAACTCTCATCTATAATCTCATAATTAAATGATGGTGCTGCTTTGATTAATCTAACTACCAAATGACGTTAATCACAAGTGTTTCTCATGGCCAAAGGATTAAACTCATTTCTAAATTAAATATTATCCTAGAGCGAGAGTTACTAGGAGTAGGTTTGTTTTAATGTCTGTATCAGAGCCATACATGACACAAACACAAGCTTTACAATGAGTATGTAGCTAAACCTTTTGTAAAAAAAAAAAGAAGTTTGTAGCTAAACCTTATCCAAACATCTGAGGACGGGGATGCATTGGTATTAGGTAGTTCTGAGTTTTACTAAAGCTATACAATTTTTTTCCGAGGGCTATACAAATTTATAATGTCCATTTTCCCGTGAACATGGGTCCACGATAATTGAAAACCATCCGTACTTTAATTGGAAACCTAGCTTTATTTAGAACGCAGAAATTTTATAAGATTATTATGAGTTATACTGTTTCACATCGAATTACTGCAAAATGAATTAAATAATTAGCCATGGTATTCATCTTAATAAATAGGAGTTTCACACTTTCTCTCTGCTTGAGAGTGTGCTGCAGATCGGGATGGCAGATCGGATGGCTTCTCTGTATGGAATAAAAGGTATGCATTTTAAGGCCAGGGCAGAGGATTGAAGCCCACCATCGAGTTTTTGGCAGTGATGATACTGTTGAGCATTGTATTTGCCATAATAGTACTCTGCAGATGGAAAAAGCAAAAATAGCATATGCACTGCACTGGCAACGCCGCATGGCCACTTGCGGTCCGCATGGTTCCCATGCGGGGAGGGGCTGCCCCGTGCGGCAGTGCACTATGCAACCTAACTGGTAGGGTCATTAATGTTAATTAGTGAATTTATTTAAATGTACTACTTATGCTAATTTTTAGATATAGAACATGAGCTAAAAAATTTATAAATTTTTTTATAGAGCCTCCCGACATAGCGTAGTTTGTTGTGTAATTTTTCTTAATTTTATTCATTGTGAATTTTACTCAAAAATTCATTTAAAAAATTATTTGTAGGATTCTTTTAATATATAAAATGAGCTTAAAAAATTATGAAATCAATTCTACTGTGCAAAGATCCTTCAAAAAAAATTCATACAAATAGTTTACTTAAATAAATATTTAAGTAAAATTCACAATGGATAAAATTATGAAAAAATTACACAATAAACTAAGCTGTGTCGGGAGACCCCACAAAAAAATTTGAAAATTTTTGACCTCATTTCCTATATCTAAAAATTCATATAATTAGTATACCTAAATGAATTCGCTAATTAACATTAATGACCCGACCTAATTGGCTTCCACAGTGCACTGACGCACGGCCCCGTGCAATAGGCCCCCACTGCATGGGGACCATGCGGACCGCATGGTGACCATGCGGCACCGCCACATGTAGCCTCCTTGTCTAATCCGCACGGTAACTATGCAATGCAGGTGCTATTTTTGCTCTTTCCGTCCACGTGGTGCTACTATTGCAAATACAATGCTCAACAGTGCCACTACTGCCAAAAACTTGCCCACCAACTATGTGTACGGCCAACTATACCTAATCCACCTGACCAGACATGCAGTGGGTACACTGGAGCCTGATTATTTTCGACTTATGCCTTATAGATTCTCTCAAACAAATAAAAAAGATGGTTTCTCTGTTGCCGTTTCAAAAACGGCTTATCAACATTTGACTCATTCATACAAGCGCTCACATTAGGACCAAAAACCACCATCCACAGGTGAAAAGAACACGATGCGATGAACCAATCCACATGTTTACCATGCATATTTCCTAAACTCATATGTACAAACTTGCATCATGCTTACATATAAACATAGTACGCGATGTGATGATACTGATGTAAAAAAATTATGGGCTCATTCACATTGGTTTTTGCTGATGGATTTTGGTTTTAGCTTATGAACAGTAACATCTTGTAAAAAGTCGTACGGAGAGAGAAACTCACATGTAATTTTGGCTGATATAAATGAAGTCACCATAATATTGTGAGACTCGAATATGCAAATTTGGACTCTATGTGTATACCGCACTAGTCCAGAATCACGCTAGTACACACAATCAAATATAGATGCAATATCAACTATACACACACTAAAATAAAGGAAAAACTCAAATATTAATAATTATCAAAGATACGACCTTATAACCAAGCTTACAATCTCACTAGCCGGAAGGGCTTAAAATCTAGCAGCAGAAAACAGAAATAAACGTGGTAGCCATTCGACATGCCCACAAGCAATCGACTAGGAGCAAAGTCCTAATCCGCGAAGTCGTTGAAGTATCCTCCCTCTGGTACCTCGTGCTGGTATAACTCCTCCTCCTCGACTGAGCAACATGGGCATAAAGCCATGAGTACATTGGTACTCAGCAAATCATTTGTAACAAATGAATGCATATAATATGCAAGGCTTACCAATGAAGGACTGAAATGTTACTTTACATAAAATGACATCTTAAGATAAATACGATAAATAGATTGAAAGCGAATTTCAATGAAAAAACAATAATAAATAAATAATCAACAGAATTGAAATTAAACCACTTGTAAACCTCCCATCCACAAGCTAAACCAACCGTGAACTACCTGTTCACTTCCCGACTATAAACCACAAGTTTCTATGAAATCACTACCCCTCGTGTGAAATTACGAGCATTGTGCATAACCGGAGACACGGCTATTCGAATAGTTTTACATTCTGCAGAGATTGCACAACTGTACCCACGCGATGTGATTAGCCTCGTACTAAGAAAATCACAACAAGGCATTTACAATATTCAATCTCAACTCAATCCCGCCTGCTAGGGTTTCACATCACACCCCCCTTGTGTCTCATGGAAATCAACAACAATGTTCATCACAATGGCGAGACTGAAATTGAAATATTCTAAATTAATCAGGCAGGTCTATCCCATACTAGATATGTGGTTTGCACGGTAAGCTCAAATCAATAGTGCACAAAGTTAAGTCGTTAAATCTACCTGGGCGAGACTTCCACATCCCTCGAAGTGAATCCACATTTCCCCCTTTACTGCACGATCTCTCGTCCAAGTGAAAATCAAGTTTGTATACCTAACACCAATGACACACCAATGCTATGGCCCAAATTTTATAACAGTGGTACCAATCACGATTCTATATCTCATTAAAACAAATTAATTATTCACATACGATGATGAACCCATCGCAACATAAGTATGGCTAAGCATACTAATCGTATCACCTATGTGACATCTAGTATGGTATCACTAAATAATTTTTCAACCTATGGTGACAATGACATCATGGTATTCAAATTATCAAGAAGAGATTATTCAAATTGGGACGGTAATTACCAAGTACAAAGGTTTGTAATAAAATAGCGATGCAAGATAATTTAAAATAAAATAATCAAATAGTAGATTAAAAATTAGGTTCAACATGATCAAAAGACATGACTTGCCTTGGTCATGGTCAGCGAGGTACTCGGGATCTTCTGGCGGCGCTCCTACTCCTTCAAAGATGAGATCTAACAAGAGAGAAAATGATCGAAACAACAAAAATAACATCAAATAAAATTCAAATGAACTCCAAAAACTTTAAAACCTGAACTAAAAGGTAGAGCTCGATTTTAGATGAATTTAGAAAAAAGAACAGGGGTCAATCAGAGTTAGGATGGAGAAGAACGGGTTCTCAGAAAATTAAATAGGCTAAAAAATACTAAAAATCAAAAAAGTTAATGTGTTGTGGACTCGGTGCACGGAAAAGCGGGTTCACAGTGGACTCGGCTCACGGAACAGTGCACGGGGGCGGTGCTGACGCGACAGGCGCAGCTGATGTGGCGCTGACATGTGGTGGTCTAGGGCTGACATGGCACTGACACATGGCCATCTAGGGCTGACGTGGCACTGACACATGGCGCTAATGTGGCATGCTGACGTGGTGGCTGACGTGGCACCTGGGGGTTGGTTAGTGCTGACGTGACGCTGATGTGGCACAGACACGTGGCGTTGATGTGGTACCTAGGGCTGACGTGGCTTGCTGACTTGGGCAGGGATCGGTCCACGGATCTATGGAATAGTGGCTCTGACAGGTGGGGTTGGGCTGTCGACGACTCGACACATGGTGGATCGCTTCCATAGGGGAGGCAAACCGTCGGCGGGGGTGTGGTGCGTGCTGACATCAGCGACATCTGACGGCGTTGGCTAGGACGCATGTCGAGATCTGAGCCGTCGGTCCAGATTTGGATCGATGGTGTGATCGGAAGTGGTGACCGTTGGATTGTCGACACGTGGCTGGCACGCTGTGCGAAGCGTTGCGGCGCGCGGCGCGAGCATGGGTTGCGGGCACGGGGACCGAGGGCGGGGTGACGTGAGACGGCGGCACACCGGCGGTCGTCAGAGGCGGTGGAGAACGGCGCGGAGGAGCGGGCTCCGAATGCGATGGTGCACTCCGGCGAAGCTAAGAGGCGGCGACAGACACAGGGACGGGCGCAATGGCGATGGCGGCGCACGGCGGAGGAGGAACAGCGACGGCGGGGCGGCGCTCTTTATGCACTCGGACCAAGGGGAGTTCGGCTCGGAGACTGGCGGGCGGCGGCGGCGAGTCCCGATCGGAGACGATGCATGGGACGGCGACGCGTGGCACGCGGGAAGCGATCGGATGGCTGCGAGCTAGTCCAGAATGTGGAGCGGAGCGCGGGGCTTGGGCGCGCGAGGGTGGGAGCGCGGTGATTGACATGCGGCCGCCCGGAATCGGACGACGGGGAGACAGTTGGGATGGGGATAAGGGTGAGCGGGTGGCACTGTTCACAAGGCTTTTTTCCCAATTCTCTTTTTCCAAAAAAACAAATAAAAAATAGCTCTAGAAAATAGCAATTAAATCCAAAAAATCCACCAAAAATTTCAGAAAAATCCTTGAGACATAAGGGATCTAAATAAAATATTTGCAGCTTATTTTAATATTTCTTTTAATCATATTAAATCAATTTTAATTTCTAAAAATTTATTTTAAGCTTGTTTAATTCAAAAACTTTGAAAACACTGAAAAACAGGGTGTTACAAATATGTACTCGATTAGTAAACCTCGCTTTGAAAAGACACCCTATTTAAAAATTAGGTATTATAGAAAAAACTATTTATTAAAAAAACCGTCTTTAGAAGTTAATATAAACATGACATATCGATACAGTATATGCAGGAGGTCAGATGGAGCATCAGCTGCGGCCGTCGCCATCCAGAGTACTTCATAGAGAACGGGCTATCAGCGAACTAAAAAAATGCATGTTTAGTTAGCTCATGTCATATTATCCTACTCTCATACTGTCCTCGGCTAGATTTCAGTCACATGTTTGTCACTATGGATTTGTTTTAAACAGTTTCTGGTGTTTAGCTTTGAGAAGTTTTTAAAAGTGATTTTTATAAACTGTTTGTTAGAGTTACTGTAAAAACTATTTTGAATGAAGTTACTTCTTAACGTAAGTGTCACTTACTCTCTTAATCTTTGTTACAAAGGAAAAAAATCAAAAGCTATAGCCTAAAGTTACAACACTTTTAAACAGAGCTTATATATCACCGTGTGTCTGTATGATGTCAAATTGGTAGAAGATCAAGGAAACTACCAAAAGCAAAAACAAAAATAAGAATAACTTATTTGTATTCGGGTTTGTCCATTTTGAAGCAATTCAGTTTGACGTTTTGCTTTCTTAATTGAAATGGACGTTCTCCTAAGTCACAGAGATGCATTTTTCAAAGAATGTTGTTTGTTTGCTCCATCAACGGATGTATTTCCACATTAATTAACAATGTATGTTGCGCGGGTGACGGTTCAGCGACACAGCCTGAGGAATCCGGTTAGTTTTTGACTTTTTGGGACGACGATTAGTAGCGGGGATGAGGCGGTGGAAGAGGAGTGGCAAGTTGGGTCTGTGATAGAGGCAGAGACGACGACAGGGGTAGGGTGGGCGTAGTGTTACTGTTGACATAGGAGAGAAGATTATACGAGCAGGGAAAGGAGAGATCGAGCAATAACAAAATCCGACGGTTTTCTGCTAAAAGAAGAAAAGGTTAGCTAACCCATACGTAGACAGCCAAAACAAATACGTCCAAATCCACAGGAGAAGGAAAACGAATTGCTCCAAATAAAAATAAAAGAGAGAAAGAAAAGCAAAGTTACCATACGTGACATTCATTCCGCGGGAAAGAAAAGCTATGTTTCACGTTTAATGGATCTGTTACCATTTTGTTTCTTTTGGGTGCGAGGAGATTTGTTACCATTTCATCAGCCTGGGTGGTAGAACACGCATCTATAAGTCGGGAGGGACACAGGAAACCAGAGGAGAGGCATCCCACAGCGTAGAGCGAGAGAGAGAGAGAGAGATCCTGCGTGTTTCGGCGCTCCTGGAAACAGCTGTGGGAGAGCAGGAGCCAGGAAGCTGGAAGCCCCATCCTTTTTTCCCGGACACCTCATGAAACATCCCTACGAACCAAGCCGTATATATACACTCGCACACGTCGATCTCCATCCACATACCCATCCCCAGTGTCTTCAGCATCAGGAGAACCGCATCTGCTCATCCATCTTTCAGCTTGGCCACCATCGTCAGTCGCTAGATTCAAGGAGACAACTACCAGGTGACTGAATCCATCGATCTTTTTTCTGTCTGTTTCATCTGCACTTTGCAATGCTAATATGCCGCATCTTAATTTCTTTTCCTTTCGCTTGTCTGTGATGTGTTGCTTGCTCTGATCGGCTCCCCGAGTTCCGGTTGGCCTGCTTGTGCAGTCGTGCTCTTGGGTTTTATTGCTTTGTGGATAGTTTTGGTCTTTTGTTTCTGTTCTTGCTTTCGATTTTGCGGGGATATCGTTCTTACAGAGAAAGCGCAGTCGGGTGCGGAAATTTGGGGTGCCTGTTGCTGCTTCTCTGGAAACACGACCGGTTAATAACAGAAGAAGCTTCATGGAATCTGAATAGATGAGAAAAAAAAAGACTAATTGTTCCTATATGGAGTAAGATCCTACCAGGTTGCGGAAAGCACAAATTGGAAATACATGGCTTAATGATTGTGCGGCAGAGTTAAACTAACTGCTTGATCAGTGCTTGGGGAAAAACTAGTAATCAGTGCTCGGGGAAAAACTAGTAATCCTTGTACATTTTCGACACCTAGCATTAGTCTTTAACACTGTTCTTTTGAGTTATGGCTGATAGCTTTTGTATATAGCTGATAACTTTTGAGTGCACTTTTGAGACGGTAGTGACCAGCGGAGATACTTACATGGACGAGGCACGTGCCGACTAACTTGACATATTGTCTGGAGAAGTAACTTTAAGAAGCCGCTTGAAGAAGATGTCCTACTTATTTCGGTATCTGAAGAAATCGAAGCCAAAAAGCCTAAAAAACATAGGTTTTTCCTGGATAATGCACCTTGAGCAGTAGTCAGCTTAATCACTCCTTAGTTAACCCTGTCTGTCACTCTCTCTCAAATGACCGTAAATTGTTATAATTGAAAACTTTGTGTTGGCTGACTAGCTGTTGCTATCATAGGGTATTATTATACCCTCAAAAGCTCAAAAATATATACTGAGAGGAATTCTGTGGTAATCGTCAGGGCAGGGGAAGCCCAAAAAAGAAGAAAAAGACGAATCAATGAATGGGAGTCCATAATGTGTCATGTGTGTAGCATTATCTCTATTCACCATCCGTTTGATCTTTACAGGGCTTCCATAATATATTATAGTCACTTTAAGTATGGATTTTTCACGGGAATCTCGCAACAAAGATGTTCTTGAATCGACAAAATCAAAATTTTAGTGGCGGAGGGTGTCCTGGCGGCGCTTCGAGTCTGGGACAGGCAGTGTAAGGGAAGGAAAAATCCTCATTTGTATGAACAGAATCCAGCTGCAGATTTTATCTTCAGTAGATCTTGCTGGAAATAATTGCGGCGAAGGACTAGTTGTTCCCTTCCACGACATGCAATTGAACGTCAGTCTATGATTCCATAATGTCCATACTGAACCTACCAGAGTGGTACTTGGCAACTTGTCAGTGGTCATCCACGCGCGCGGCACAAAATCTCCGGCGATCACCTGCCCCCTGAGCCCTGCCCTACCACGTGGCCCGGCATCTTGTGTTTGTAGCCGCTTAGGGTGCGCCTCTATGTGATCTCTAAAACACAAATTAATTTTTATTATAATATATTTTAAAATATAATATAATTATAGTGTTATGAAATTATTTTAGAAAAAACCTACACATAATATTATGGACTTACTTCTAGAAAAATCTACCCATATGATTTTTATACATCTAATTTAAATATTTAAAAAGATTGATAGTCAAAGTTTTAAAATATTGACTGTACTTATATACAAAATGATATGTATTTATTACTAGAGTGGGTATTTAGCAGGGATTTTGGAGATTTTCTTGCAGAATTTTTATCACAACCCTGTGGGGTTGTTACATTCCAAATAGGCCATCAAATCTCGACGCATATGTAGTTTTTTTTTTCAAGTATGGATCCGACCTGGCTCACCCCATCATCCTATTCCTGCCGCGCGCCACCTGCGTAGCTTTTTTTCCGCGTAATTTAACCCCCTACGGCCGTGCCCCATCCATGGCGCGCGGCGGCGGCGACACCGTCGCCGGCCAGGTGGCTCTTCCCTGTTATGGTCCGGATCATCATCATTTGTCTTCGGTTGATTCTGCGGTTAGTTAGCAAGCAAGGCGATTTGTACCGCTGCTATGTTCGTTGTTTAAGATGCGGACGTTAATCTTTTTGTATTGGATTGGGACGTGCGCGTCAAGTACACCTGGGCGGATTACGATCAGAGATTAATTAACTTGCCAGGGATTACGGCGTCAATGATATTTCTTTAAGCGACCCCAATGTCTCACCAAGAATAAGAACCAAGACCGAGTATACATGTACAAACTCCCGTTAATTATCAACTGTTTTATGTCATATTGATCATAGCTGGTTTCCCCATAAAACAGGAAATAACAAAAAGAACAGTGCTTTATACGCTTTTCTTAATAGTGATTTGCACAACCATACGGCTACAACTATTTTTTTCTCATGAGTTTTGACCTCAACTCTATAATGGATTGGATAATGTTTTATACTACTGTTCTATGACCTGTCGCCGCTTGCTGGCAATGGCCAGACAAGAGCGATCTGTCACAGAGTCTACTTGAAAGAAACTAGTACCGAGGGTTTAGGGTTTAGTTAGATAATTATCACGACGGCTCGCGCGGTCGATCGACTGCTGTTTCAATTTCATGAGAGCGACGGCTCGATCGACGTGAAACTTTTCCATGCCCGATTGGATCGTATCCACGCGATATATGTACAAGTAATAGCAAAATTCCTGCCTTTTTATTAGGGAAATCTCACACACAGTGATCCTCTATCTGTGGACTGTGATTTTTTCCCTAGTTCCTATCTTAATTGTGACACTTGGGTCTCTTTTTGAAGCATATATAGCTATATAGCTAGCCGGAGCATATAAGAACATTGAGGACCTGGGAACTGACAGGACACATAACATACCTATCGTCTGTAGAATATAATCTGGTGAGAGTAAACTCTGTGGTAGTAGGCAGGCAGAGGAAAAAGCAACGAACAGAATAAGGCGAATCAAATTAGAATGGGATTCCATCGACGGTGTGTAGTGTACTAGCAGATAGACGCGTCAGATCGTTACGCACCGTCCATTTGTTCTTACGGGGTCACTATGCTATAGTAGAACAGTATATCCGCCACTTCAAAATTAGATAAGTGTTAAACAGCACTTAAGTATTTTTCATGGCTGTAAACACTTAAATTTCTGATCTTTAGGTATGCGTGAAGATTCATACGAATTCCTCTCGGGCTGTTAAAATTTTAATCTAACGGTTATAAATCTGAGTGCTTGTAACCACAAAAACACTTAGCGTTCTATAGACACCACCTAAATATTAACTAGATACAGTTCTGTTTACCAAGGAGCAAATTTCATAGGCATCGGTTTAATTCCTTGCACGAGTAATGAAAAACTTGCCGGAAAGCTGATAAGATCTTGAAAGAAGTGGTGCATTTGATGCATCGTTGCGACCGAACATGGATATATATATATAGATGGGCTGGCCGACGGAGCGACGACCAATTTTATCCTGCTGTCTTACCTCTGCACGGTAGGACGCGAGAGGCCTGGCTGGCTGGCTGGTCGCCATGTTTAGTAACTCCAGACCAGTCCAACGCGGCACACATCCAACCTGGCCTGCCAAAGACCCTCGCCGCCGCCCTCTATAGCTACGGCACCCACAGCCGTGCCCATGGCTGGCTGGCTAGCTTCTCTGCTAGTCCCGGTGAGCCTCCCCTGCCACCCGCCAACATCGCCGCCGGGAGGCTCCCGCATATGTTGCATGCCGCCGCCGCGGCCTCCTCCGAGTTCCCAGGTGACCGTCCAACTTGCGCCGTTTCTTTGCTGTGCTCTGCTTCCGGTGGCCGGCGAGGCGGATTATTAATTAATTTGCCTAGCCACGGCGCCCGTACGTCTCGGCGATCAAGATTTATTTGTTTATGTAATGTAATGCGGCTACGTTCTTTCGAGATGTGGAACGCGAGATTTTGGTTGGATTCTTGCCTTGCGTGGGTTGATTAGGATCTTGCGTGGGTTGATTAGGATTGGCGATTAGTACATCATTAAACTTGTATTAGCGGGCCGGGGATTAAGGCGTGAACTATGTTCGTTCGTGGAAGCGGCATAGCCAGAGTTTCGTATTAGGAGATCATGGAATCAATTACGTCCTGCATGCGAGTTTTCTCTTCGATTTTGAAGTGTGCATGCCCCCACAAAACCAGGGGTGGTGCCACCTAATACCTATTAGGGATTGCATTGAGCAGGATTCCTAGCTAGTGAAGTAGGATCAGTTCCGGATGTTTTGGTCCTGTTCTTCTGAGCTTTGAGGGTAGTTTTTGACTTGATTTTTTTTGCAAGCCGAAATAAACAGGGTAGTTTTTTTAAGTAGTTTTCTTGAAACCATTTCTCCAACTAGTTCTCAAATCTTTTGGCTCATGCGCCCATTTATATCAGCGTTTTTATTTTCTACCATGTCTTAAAAAGTACGATGAAAAACCATCAGCCGCAGACCAAGATACAGTTTTGTTGTATATTGCTGGTGCTAGTCCACCTTTACCCATTTAAAAGGCCACACAACTCGTTGCTTGCCTTTACCCATTCTGTCCCCCTCTTTCTTCCCCCATGCCTTTCCTAGATTTCTGTCTGTCTAACAGCACAACTGTCTAGAAAATCTCCTAGATTAGATTGGAATTTGTCTGAGACATTAATTAGCACATTACACTTAGCTTCCTGCTAAATCCATTGATCAGGTTTCTTGTTGAAATCTGTTGGTCCAGCTGGACGTCGACAGTTGGACACCTGCAGTAAGTTCGCAGATGATTGTTCTGTTGATTTGCTCTGAATAGTTCGGCTGGTGACTTGGGTGCACACTTTATTACTCCTAGTTTTTTTTTTCTCGTTTTCGTAGCAAAAATCTTCTTACCATTTGGTTCCTATAAGTTCACACTGCTCCGTGTTTTTGTGTGAATCGTGCAGGTGCCATCTGAGCAATGGAAGCCAACAGCAGCAACCCCAGCGACGTTCCTTCCCTGCTCGCCGACGTTGAGGTGTCCAACCTCGTCGGCTTCGATGTCATAACCCCGAGCCCAAGCCCGCGCCCTCAACCCAGTCCCCGCCCTCAGCTGCACCCCAACAAGCCGTCCCGCGCACGGGTAAGTCCTCCCGTCGCATGAGCTCCGTTCCATCGAACATGGCTGAAATGGAGATGGACGTGGACATGATCGTTTCTTTCTTTGCAATGCAGGTGCCGCCGTTGGACCGCGTGCCGCGGCGCAGCGAGGTGGTCATCCCGCCGCTGGACTCGCCGTTCCAGCAGCCGGGGTTCCGGTCGGTGCAGCCCGTGTCCATCAGCCTGCCGGCGTCGCCGAGCGGCTTCGGCATGCCCAACCCCGTAGCCGGCGCCGTCGACTCGGATGACCTCCGGAGGCAGGCCATGGCGAACGCGGCGCGGGAACCGCAGCACCCACCGGCGCAGGACAAGGGGAACAACAGTGTCCGGTTCGTGCAGCCGGACAAGGTGATGTTCCGGTCGCAGCCGATCCCCGGCGGGCTGCACCCGCGCGCCGGGAGCCGGATGACTAGCCGGGGCGGCCGGGCGATGAACCGGGACAAGCGCTACGACACGTTCAAGACGTGGTCCGGTAAGCTCGAGCGGCAGCTCACCCATCTGGCCGGCGGCGGGCCGGAGACCCCTGAGGTGGACGACGGCGACGACGACGCCATCAGCAGCCACCACACCTCTTCCTTGCCCAAGGTAGATCGCTTCTTCGCCGCATTGGAGGGCCCCGAACTGGACCAACTCAAGGTAAGTTAATCCTTGAGCTCTTCGATCACATTGTCCATTCATGTCAGCTTGGTCATACGCACCCCATTGCTTTGCTTGGAGGCTCATCCAGCTGTGAAACTCGTGTCGTTGCTTACAGTCGTCGGAGGAGCTGGTGCTGCCGTCCGACAAGACGTGGCCGTTCCTGCTGCGGTTCCCGGTGTCGACGTTTGGTATCTGCCTCGGCGTGAGCAGCCAGGCTATCCTGTGGAAGACGATCGCGACGTCGGCGCCGACGACGTTCCTGCACGTCACCACCAAGGTGAACCTTGTACTCTGGTGCATCTCCGTCGCGCTCATGTGCGTCATCTCCGCCATCTACGCCTGCAAGGTCATCTTCTTCTTCGAGGCCGTCCGTCGCGAGTACTACCACCCCATCAGGGTCAACTTCTTCTTCGCGCCGTGGATCGCATGCCTCTTCTTGGCCATTGGCGTGCCTTCCTCCGTCGCTACGAAGCTGACCCCGTGGCTCTGGTACGCGCTGATGGCACCCGTGCTGTGCCTCGAGCTCAAGATCTACGGCCAGTGGATGTCCGGCGGGCAGAGGCGGCTGTCCAAGGTGGCGAACCCGTCGAACCACCTGTCGGTTGTCGGCAACTTCGTCGGCGCGCTGCTGGGCGCGTCCATGGGGCTCAAGGAGGGGCCCGTCTTCTTCTTCGCCGTCGGGCTGGCGCACTACAGCGTGCTGTTCGTGACGCTGTACCAGCGCCTGCCGACGAACGAGACGCTGCCCAAGGAGCTGCACCCGGTGTTCTTCCTCTTCGTGGCTGCTCCGAGCGTCGCGTCCATGGCGTGGGCCAAGATCACCGGCGAGTTCGACCTCGGGTCCAGGCTCGCCTACTTCATCGCCATGTTCCTCTACGCGTCGCTCGCCGTGCGGGTCAACTTCTTCCGGGGATTCAGGTTCTCGCTGGCGTGGTGGGCGTACACGTTCCCGATGACCGGCGCGGCGATCGCGTCCATCCGGTACTCGACGGAGGTGGACAACCCGTTCACGAAGGCGCTGTGCGTCGGGCTGTCCGTGCTGGCCACGCTCACCGTGACGGGGCTCTTCGCCACCACCATGGTGCACGCCTTCGTGCTCCGCAACCTCTTCCCCAACGACATCTCCATCGCCATCACGGACCGCAAGATGAAGCCAATCATGGAGCTGCACGAGCGGCGCAGCGATGACGACAGCGTCCCCGGTCGCAGCAACGACATCGAGGCCGGCACCGCCACCGCGGCCACAGCAGCAGTAGAAGCTTGAGTCGCCGTGTTGCACGGTATATTTGGATGGAGGATGACACGATCGAGTTGACATCAGGGTTTAAACTTTCGGCGCCAATAATTTCAGTGGCCAACAAAAGGAGCGAAATCCAAAATTTTGTCCATTTCGTTTGAAATTTCGGACGAAAATTTTAAATTTTTGATGAAATTCAATCAAAATTTGAATGAAATTTGGACAAAATTTAAATAAGGATAAAAATTTAAATAAGGATAAATTCGGAAAAAATTTGACCAAATTAAACCCTGGTTGACATTAGCTAGTGGGACACTGACACAAAGATTAATTGCTGGTGGTGTAAAGTGGAGAGGAGCTTTCGATTCTAGCGAGTCGTATTCAATAAGTGAGGGTCTATTTGGAATAGCAAGAATCTGATGGAAAAATTATATAAATAAAAATAACCAATGATATTTAAGCCATCCTTTTCATTTTAAAGGTAAAAAATCTTACAATAATTCTAAAAAAATCCTAAAAATTTCAATAGTGTGAAGCTCGGCCGATGGCAAAGAGAGACCGGGGAGGTAGTGAGAACTAGTAAAATGGGTTTCTTAGGAGACAACAGTTCCAATGGTGTTGGCGGTTTGCTCTGCGGTGGCTTGTGTGAGCTCACAGCGGCAGGGAATGATGGCTCGGTCAGGTGACGGTGGTGTGGCTCGCTGCAGAGGAAAGGGAGGAAAGAGAGGTGTGTGTGAGTATCTAGGGGCCATGGGGAACTCATTGGACCACTCAACGGAGGTGGAGGATGGCTAGGGTGGGTCGTCCGTGGAGCTCCAACGGCGGCAATGGTGACGCACGTGGAGGGAACACCTCGACGATGGGAGCTTCAAGCTGTCCCTTGGAGGAGGTAGAGGGGAACAAGGGGAAACTTAGCAGCAAGGAATCAGGGGGGAGCTCTCCATGAGGAGTTGCAGCATCGACGACATTCTCAGCCAGTTTTGGCCGGTGTTAGGGAAGCCTCATGTTCCCAGGGATGCGCTGCATGAAATCCAAAATTAACATAGGGCTTTTGATCCTTAAGGCTAAGAACACAATGTGACATGAAATGTCTTAGCCAAAATCTCACCAACGGAGCGGGAACAGTAACATCTTCATGGTGGCTGCGGTGAGCGTGCTCGTTGGTGTCGGGAAAGACATACGCATTCTAGTCAAGGTAGTGAAGTTCTAGGGCTGAAAATTGATCATAATGGAGAGGGGAGGATGGCACACAAAGTGACACAGTTGGTTGTGCTTAAAATACAAAGGAGGTGTCTTTAGTTCTTTATGGTCAATGCATGGGAGAGATGGGAATCCTACTAGCAGCAGTGGCTCCTTCGCTGGTTGGACACGACGGGATGAGTGAGGATGACAAAGGGCATCAAATGTCCTTGGGCAAGGCACTCCAAGAAGGGTAAGAGCTTGGCTTTTGCAGGTGGGTATTGTTCCCTATCATTGCTTGTTGTCTGTAGCCATGGAGGCATCTAGAAATGGAAGATGAAGTCTACAGTCAGGCCCCACATGGCTATGAATAGAGGAGATGAGATGAGCTGAGGGTTTGGGGAATTTTTAGACATAGCAAATTGTAACATCCCAAAAATTTGCTTTCTTCAAAACTAATTCCAAAATAATTATTTAAAAATATTTGGAGTTTATTTGGATTTTCTGGAGCCTAGTTGGATTTATCTGGATTTTATTTAAAAATTTAAAGCAAGAAAATGTATTTTAAATATTTTATTAAAGCTAAAAAGAGTTTATTTTATTTTTCTTAGCCTTCCCTAAATTATTAATTAATTTTTGAGAATTTTCTCGAATTAAAAATCAATTTCAAAAGTTAAAAAGTATTTTATAAAATTATTAAATGCAAATCTGAAATTAAAAATATTTTTACTAAGTCTAAAATGTTTCTAGGAATATTTTATGTTTTTTTCTGAAATTTTTAGACATTAAATATTATTTTTCTAAGTATTTATAAAGTTTCTAGTATTTGCTGAAATTTATTCCGAAAATAAAAATCAAATTATTCCTAGCCGCCACGTGTCGCTCTCAGATTAAATCAATCTCTCTCCACGCTTTAATCCTAGCCATACAAAGTCACTTACCCTTCACATTCATCCAAAGGCTTTGATCTATTCACTTGCCACGTATCTCAAATCCGACGGCCCGTACCTTCACTTCCTCCTCTCTCTATTACACATGGACCCCACATGTCATATGTTTCTTCAACCTCTCCTTCTTCCTCCTCCCACTCTCTCTCTCCTCCACCATTAGAGCCGAATGAAGCTTTTGAAACTCCGCCGTTTCTCCTCTTAACTCCCGATTAAAACATGGAAACGAACGCCCTAATCACCTCATCAATCTCCCGGCCGCTTCCGTCCTTTAACCTCTCAAACCGAAATCTCTTCCTCCCTTATCTTCCTATAAATTGGCCTTCCTCACCATTCTCTTCCCTTTCCTACTCATTCTCGGCCGGCTCCGCCGCCGGCCACCTTCCTCCGGCCGCCCCATCCCAACCGCCGCCACCACCGCCGCCGCGCGCGCCGCCGCCCGGCCGCCAACCCATTTGCCCGGTGAGGTGCGCCGCCGCCCTGCTACTCCCGCCGCCGCCGCCGCCCGCCTCGCCGGTCACCGGTGAGCTCGCCGCGAGTTCTTCCCGTGTATTCTCTGTGATGTTGTTCATCTAATCATTTTCTCCTGGTTTATTTGGTCTTGTGTTGCTTCCTTGTCATGAAAGAACAATTGGTTACTTGGTTAGTGGAGGCATGTTAGTGCATGCATGCATGAGGTTGTGGGTTCAAATCCTAGGCATGTCATTTCGGTTGGAATTTAGCCCCCATTTTTGTTACCCTTTGTTCAATGACAAGCGGGACCCACTTGTCATAAAATAATAAAATAAAATTCTACACCCAATGACAACCGGGCCCCACGTGTCATACGCTCCAAAATACCCCAAAAATCAGCCAAAATAAGATTCCAGAGAATATTCCCTCGGTTTGCATTTTCTGGAATTTACAAACCGATCAAACTTCCAATCGCCCGTTTTCTCTCGTCCGACCTCCGAATCCAGTGATTCAAATTTCTAAATTTGTATAAAATTATAATCTAAGTTGCAGTATATATTTTATATTTTTGTGATTTTATTTACATTTATTTATTTATTTATTTTGTCGTTTCGCGCGTTAACCTTAACCCCGCCGACCCGAGCGCTGCTCCTATCGACTCCGCCGCCGGAGCCGTCGTTGGACTCGTCACTGCCGGAGCCGCCACCGTGAGGAACCCTGCAGTCGCGCCGCGCTTTCGCCGCCGGACCGACCGCACCCGCTTTCCACCGCCGTGCCTCCGCCCCGGTGAACCGTCACCCAATCTTCTCGTATTCCCGATTTTCAAGTCATGAGAGAGGCTATAAATTGGTATACCAACGCGTTTTCTACCCTTTCTATTTCCTCAAAATCTCAGAACCTATGGAGCTTTGACGACGATTTAATTTCACATTTTCCGAACGTCGCCATCAACATCGATTTGGGCATTCTTAGTTCCGATGATCTTTTCAAAATTCCTTGGTGTCACATCGCACTCCAGCATCCAAGCATCTGATTCACCATTTTTATTTGATTTTCCGTGCAGCCAATTGACGGAATTGAGCTTTGTGCGAATCGCCGCTTCTTGGTTTTTGACTTCGATTCGCCGCCTCGGTGAGCGCTTTTCCAATTCCTCACCGCTGCACCATCTCTACCACGCCCTCTACCTATTCCATATCTCTGTTTGTCCGCGCCTACCGAGGAAGTCCCGCCGGAGCACCTCTATTCTCTGTAAATGTCGCCATGGCTAGGCCAATTGGATTGTTGTCCGCCAAACCGAGCGCACCATTGTGTTCCCCGGGCTTCCATGGTGCCGTTTTGCCCTCTCGCCATGCCACCCAATCTTTCCTTAGCTGGAGAGCTGCCTTGGGTAGAGAACGCCCAAGAGCTGTGCGTGCCGCTGCTCTATTGCTCTTTACAAAGAACTCTTGAGTTGCTTCTAAGTCACGTGTGTTAACACGGTGTGGTGGTGAGAGCCTTGGCTTTCATTTCTTTGTGTTCAAGTCCTAAGAATTTCAAATATTTCCACACAAAAATTCTTCTTTTGCTCCTCTCTGTAAACCATCCGATCAGTATGAGTCCAATACAGGATTTTCGGATTTTTCGTCATTTGATGTGTTAACTAAACTTCCGGATGTTCGTTCTCCTCATACGAACTCCGAATCCATTGATTCTTTTCCTAAATTCATCTAAATTCAATATCTTCCTTCCAGTACATATTTTATATTTTTGTGATTTTATTTATATTTATTTATTTATTTGCATTTGTTGTTTCACGCGTAGAACCCGACGTCGCCGAAGAGTTTGTCGAGACGCGGCAAGAGGGATCATATAGCGCAAGAAGGCAAGTCTCCTTTGAACATTTTGCTCCCATGTTTTGCAAGTTTCCTTTGATCAACTTGCTCAAATGATTTGGAAAATGTTTAGGTAGTTATTTTAAATTAATGCATGCTTATGTTATATCAAGTGATAGTTTGATTTAGAAAATTTAGTTAAAGACCCAATTTGTTATACCTTCCATTGAAAATTGTTTACCTTGTACCATTGTCAACTTAGGATATCCCTTTGACTCAATAATGAGTTAGCATTATATTGGTTGAATGTTTAAAATACTAGCAAATGCTTAGCGTAGCAAATCAATGTAATAATGTTCAAATGAGTAGCATGTTTATCAAATGTTTTGATGAATGATTTGTTTGAACATTGGTAATGGATGTTACCATTGTTAAATATTTTGTTTGAAAAGTGGTAATGGATGTTACCACTGTTAATTTGAAAATAAAAATGAAATTCAAGGAAAAGTTGACAAGGGTGGATGGAAGGTTTGGTGGTGCGATTAGCACGAGAATTGTTGGGTTTGTGAATGAGCCACCCTGGTCGATTAAGGACCGACGTTTGTGTTTGTCCAAACTGAGCAAAAGAGTACAACCACAAGTCTATATGGGTACGACCTAGCTAACTAACCTATAAAAGTTTAGCTTAGATATCACCAGTGGTGTATTGGGTGCCGTGGTATACTGTTACTCATAGTGAGGAACAGTGGTTTATCAGTACTCACATGGCGCAAGAGGGGCTCCAACTCGTGGATTCGAGTTGTGGTGAAACCTTAGCGGGTGGTATTTAAACTATACCGAGTAGGCGAAAGGCTTTGTGATAATTTATCCGGGTCTCATGCCAAAGGAAGCGTGTTGACTATTAAAATAATTTATCTCTTGTGGGTAAAGTGTACAACCTCTGCAGAGTAAAAACTATTCGAATAGCCGTGCCCACGGTCAAGGGCGGGCAAAGAATGCATTCACATGGTAGAAAGTTTGATTTTGTTTTCAAAATAAAATGATTTGGAAAAAAAACTCGGGAGTGGATGGAACTCTCGTGATCTTTAGACTGGTGGTGTAACTAGCCTGTGGATTTAACCCGAGGTTTTGGAAAAGTTAGCGAGATAGCCCGAGATATTAGTGTTGGTGGTTTAACCTTCACTAAGATTATTTATCTAATTTTAATTATTGAAAACGAGATGTTTAACAAATTGCTTTTGAAATTATATATTGGTATTTGAAATAAAATGCTGATTTTCGCAAAAGAACCATATGACCTTCCTTTGTTAAACCTTGCATCTATGCATCTTTCCCAAGACTTATGGAGTACATTCATGTACTCACATGCTACACTTAAAAATAAATCTCGAGGAGGTCGAAGCTCAAGAGGTGGACTACGACTACTTCGTGGATGGATTCGCCAAGGCTTTCCGAGAACTAGGTTATGCTTTCCCACCAATTGCCCGTGGCGTATTGATGGGTCTTGCTTTAGTTTCTTTTGCTTCCGCTGTAATTTTCTGTTTGGTGTGAGGTCTTAAAACCTCATTTGTAATAAAGGTTTGAGGCCTATATTCTCGATTATTGAAATAAAGCGTTGTTGGCAATGTATCATCTTTTCTGCTTGAACTGTGTACTAGCATTGATCTCTGGGACTAGTACAAGAATACACAGTGGTCCGGGAGTTTCTACTCCGGTCCCACGTATGGTATCGAGCCAATTTGATCAGAGGACGAACCTAGTTAGAATGGTCATTATTAGAAAAGCTTCAAAATTTATTTTATAAAATAAAAATTTAATAATGTGTTTTTCTCATCTTTTCTCTTCTTTCTATCCTTACCTTCATTGTAGTATTCTGTCTTATCTATCTATTTACTCACTTTTAAGAATGATAATTGTATCCACTTTCCTTTGAATTTCTATAGACGGGTTAGAGAGATCAAGTCCGAGAAGCACCAGAGGACCGTGTCGTCATGAAGATTGAAGAGTAGTTCTTTAGTGCCCAAGTAAAATCCTACGATTTTAGAACGCTTATATATATTATTTGTTGGTGCTAGATAAAATGTACCAAGTCTTTGTGTACTTGTAGTACAGCCATCTTTAAAACTATTTTGTTTTCAAGCTAAGTTTCTCCGGTTGGAGTTTGCTTTTCTCTTGTGTGTTTGTTTGGGATGTTATTTAGTTGTTCTCCCACCTCTTATCTATGCTTTTCCTCTTACCTTGTGCTAACCCTAGTTGTCGCTTTTGGATGGTGCAAGTTCTAATTATTCCATTGTAGTCTAAGCTTGAAAAATATTTGAGAACCAAGAATATATGGAAGATTACAAAATTTTCGAAAGTACTTTTATCAGAAAGCCATAATAATCCTTAGATATCAAGTTAGGTAATTTGGAGGATTGTTGCTAGTGTGATATATTTGGATTTAGAATTGACAAGATGGGATAATACCGGTGATTCGAAGTAATAAAGGCATATTTGTGGATACAAATTGGTTATGAATAAATCTAAAGACTGAAATATTTGTGGATTGAATAGATTTTAGAAATGAAAACATTATTGAACTTGGTGGAGCTAATTAGATCATGGTAAGTATCCAAACTTGATGCATTCGATATATTATCTAGGATTGAAGTAGAAATTGGATGTAAAATGAGATTTTAGTTGAAGGGATTATTTGTGATCGTTGGATAATTAGCAATAAGAGATTGAGCAACTAAAGGAAGAGATTAAAAGATGAAGATAGATTATCGTAAATAATTCATGACATCAATTGTAGGTGGTTTGGTTGAATCATGAAGAGCGGATAAATTTTGTAGAGTTAATTAATTATCATAGTTTGGTGGATCTATTGATGATGGGGGATACTAGTGGAATTCTAGAAGGTAACACACTTAAATATCTTGGTGGATTAATTTTATCATTGCAAAGTGGACTTTGATATGTCAATTTGAATTTGGTGGATTTAATAGATCATTGCTAGATTATTGGATTTTAACTAATGGGATTAACTAGATCGTTTAAGAATGTTCAAATGGATAATCTGGAGGATTTAAAATTAATTATGGGAGTTAGATTGTCCAATAAGAATTTATTTAGAGATTGTCCGATAATAATTAATTGAAAGATTGTCCGATAAGAAGTAATTGAGAGATTGTCCGATAAGGATTAATTGAGTTCATTCAAATTTGGTGGAATGGAAATGATGATTATTAAGAGATTGATGTTGGTGGACAAATCAATATAAAATTATGGCTTAGATGATCTTAAATTTGATTGATGAATACTAAAAGGTTGGATTAATCTGATATTATTTGATCAGAGTTATGAATCTGTTGGATTAGATAATGATCATAAAACAATTGGTGGAAATCACAAATTACATTGTTATTGGATTTTTGTTAAAAAAAAATTTCTATAGTTTATTGCTGATTCAAATTAGAACAGAGAATAAAAGTTTATGGGATTATTTGTTGAAATCAATGTGAAATCAATAAGGTGCAATGGTGGTATATGATTTTGGAATCAAGCACCTTTGAAAAGTTGAAACAATTATGTCTTTTGTCAGATGAACACTTATAGAAGTTAAGCCCTTTTGATGGAATTTTGAATTAATCGATATGATAAGGGTAAATGAAGTTAGTACAAAGATTATAGGCAACTAAAGATGTATTTTTCCGGTTTGTAGTTGTCTTCCATATATCTCGATTAAAGGAATACTTCAGAGTACCAAAAACAAAATAAGTCAAAATGAAGGAGTCACTGAATATCAAACAAGAGACAAGAATATCGAACTCTACAAAGGATAATGAAGTAACCCTTCGTAATCGAAGCAACGTAAGAGCGCAAGGAAGATCTAAGAGTTGAGTTTCCTCACCTTTCTTTTTCCTAGTCGTCCGAATCTCGAGGACGAGATTCTTTCTAAGGGGGTAGATTTGTAACATCCCAAAAATTTGCTTTCTTCAAAACTAATTCCAAAATAATTATTTAAAAATATTTGGAGTTTATTTGGATTTTCTGAGCCTAGTTGGATTTATCTCGATTTTATTTAAAAATTTAAAGCAAGAAAATGTATTTTAAATATTTTATTAAAGCTAAAAAGAGTTTATTTTATTTTTCTTAGCCTTCCTAAATTATTAATTAATTTTTGAGAATTTTCTCGAATTAAAAATCAATTTCAAAAGTTAAAAAGTATTTTATAAAATTATTAAATGCAAATCTGAAATTAAAAATATTTTTACTAAGTCTAAAATGTTTCCAGGAATATTTTATGTTTTTTCTGAAATTTTTAGACATTAAATATTATTTTTCTAAGTATTTATAAAGTTTCTAGTATTTGCTGAAATTTATTCCGAAAATAAAAATCAAATTATTCCTAGCCGCCACGTGTCGCTCTCAGATTAAATCAATCTCTCTCCACGCTTTAATCCTAGCCATACAAAGTCACTTACCCTTCACATTCATCCAAAGGCTTTGATCTATTCACTTGCCACGTGTCTCAAATCCGACGGCCCGTACCCTTCACTTCCTCCTCTCTCTATTACACATGGACCCCACATGTCATATGTTTCTTCAACCTCTCCTTCTTCCTCCTCCCACTCTCTCTCTCCTCCACCATTAGAGCCGAATGAAGCTTTTGAAATTCCGCCGTTTCTCCCTCTTAACTCCCGATTAAAACATGGAAACGGACGCCCTAATCACCCTCATCAATCTCCCGGCCGTTTCCCGTCCTTTAACCCTCTCAAAACCGAAATCTCTTCCCCTCCCTTATCTTCCTATAAATTGGCCTTCCCTCACCATTCTCTTCCCTTTCCTACTCATTCTCGGCCGGCTCCCGCCGCCTGGCCACCTTCCTCCGGCCGCCCCATCCCAACCGCCGCCACCACCGCCTTCCGCCGCCGCCGGCCGCCCCATCCCAACCGCCGCCACCACCGCCTTCCGCCGCCGCCGGCCAACCCCGCCGCTGCCGGTGAGGTGCGCCGCCGCCCCTGCTACTCCCGCCGCCGCTCGCCGCCCGCCTCCGGCCGCCGGTCACCGGTGAGCTCGCCGGCGAGTTCTTCCCCGTGTATTCTCTGTGATGTTGTTCATCTAATCATTTTCTCCTGGTTTATTTGGTCTTGTGTTGCTTCCTTGTCATGAAAGAACAATTGGTTACTTGGTTAGTGGAGGCATGTTAGTGCATGCATGCATGAGGTTGTGGGTTCAAATCCTAGGCATGTCATTTCGGTTGGAATTTAGCCCCATTTTGTTACCCTTTGTTCAATGACAAGCGGACCCACTTGTCATAAAATAATAAAATAAAATTCTACACCCAATGACAACCGGGCCCCACGTGTCATACGCTCCAAAATACCCCAAAATCAGCCAAAATAAGATTCCAGAGAATATTCCTCGGTTTGCATTTTCTGGAATTTACAAACCGATCAAACTTCCAATCGCCTGTTTTCTCGTCCGACCTCCGAATCCAGTGATTCAAATTTCTAAATTTGTATAAAATTATAATCTAAGTTGCAGTATATATTTTATATTTTTGTGATTTTATTTACATTTATTTATTTATTTATTTTGTCGCTTCGCGCGTTAACCTTAACCCGCCGACCGAAGCGCTGCTCCTATCGACTCCGCCGCCGAGCCGCCGTTGGACTCGTCACTGCCGGAGCCGCCACCGTGAGGAACCCTGCAGTCGCGCCGCGCGCCGCCGCCCTTCGGACCGACCGCACCTGCTTTCCACCGCCGTGCCTCCGCCCCTGGTGAACCGTCACCCGAATCTTCTCGTATTCCCGACGATTCAAGTCATGAGAGAGGCTATAAATTGGTATACCAACGCGTCTTCTACCCTTTCTATTTCCTCAAAATCTCGTAACCTATGGAGCTTTGACGACGACTTAATTTCACATTTTCCTAACGTCGGCCATCAACATCGATTTGGGCATTCTTAGTTCCGATGATCTTTTTCAAAATTCCTTGGTGTCACATCGTACTCCAGCATCCAAGCATCTGATTCACCATTTTTATTTGATTTTCCGTGCAGCCAATTGACGGGAATTGAGCTTTGTGCGAATCGCCGTTCTTGGTTTTTGACTTCGATTCGTCGCCCTCGGTGAGCGCTTTTCCAATTCCTCACTGCTGCACCATCTCTACCACGTCCTCTACCTATTCCATATCTCTGTTTGTCCGGCGCCTTACCGAGGAAGTCCCGCGTCGGAGCACCTCTATTCTCTGTAAATGTCGTCATGGCTAGGCCAATTGGATTGTTGTCCGGCCAAACCGAGCGCACCATTGTGTTCCCCGGGCTTCCATGGTGCCGTTTTGCCCTCTCGCCATGCCACCCAATCTTTCCTTAGCCGGCGAGCTGCCTTGGGCAGAGAACGCCCAAGAGCTGTGCGTGCCGCTGCTCTATTGCTCTTTACAAAGAACTCTTGAGTTGCTTCTAAGTCACGTGTGTTAACACGGTGTGGTGGTGAGAGCCTTGGCTTTCATTTCTTTGTGTTCAAGTCCTAAGAATTTCAAATATTTCCACACAAAAATTCTTCTTTTGCTCCTCTCTGTAAACCATCCGATCAGTATGAGTCCAATACAGGATTTTCGGATTTTTCGTCATTTTATGTGTTAACCAAACTTCCAGATGTTCGTTCTCCCTCATACGAACTCCGAATCCATTGATTCTTTTTCCTAAATTCATCTAAATTCAATATCTTCCTTCCAGTATATATTTTATATTTTTGTGATTTTATTTGTATTTATTTATTTATTTGCATTTGTTGTTTCACGCGTAGAACCCGACGTCGCCGAAGAGTTTGTCGAGACGCGGCAAGAGGGATCATATAGCACGCAAGAAGGCAAGTCTCCTTTGAACATTTTGCTCCCATGTTTTGCAAGTTTCCTTTGATCAACTTGCTCAAATGATTTGGAAAAATGTTTAGGTAGTTATTTTAAATTAATGCATGCTTATGTTATATCAAGTGATAGTTTGATTTAGAAAATTTAGTTAAAGACCCAATTTGTTATACCTTCCATTGAAAATTGTTTACCTTGTACCATTGTCAACTTAGGATATCCCTTTGACTCAATAATGAGTTAGCATTATATTGGTTGAATGTTTAAAATACTAGCAAATGCTTAGCGTAGCAAATCAATGTAATAATGTTCAAATGAGTAGCATGTTTATCAAATGTTTTGATGAATGATTTGTTTGAACATTGGTAATGGATGTTACCATTGTTAAATATTTTGTTTGAAAAGTGGTAATGGATGTTACCACTGTTAATTTGAAAATAAAAATGAAATTCAAAGGAAAAGTTGACAAGGGTGGATGGAAGGTTTGGTGGTGCGCTTAGCACGAGAATTGTTGGGTTTGTGAATGAGCCACCCTGGTCGATTAAGGACCGACGTTTGTGTTTGTCCAAACTGAGCAAAAGAGTACAACCACAAGTCTATATGGGTACGACCTAGCTAACTAACCTATAAAAGTTTAGCTTAGATATCACCAGTGGTGTATTGGGTGCCGTGGTATATCGGTTACTCATAGTGAGGAACAGTGGTTTATCAGACTCACATGGCGCAAGAGGGGGCTCCAACTCGTGGATTCGAGTTGTGGTGAAACCTTAGCGGGTGGTATTTAAACTATACTGGAGTAGGCGAAAGGCTTTGTGATAATTTATCTGGGTCTCATGCCAAAGGAAGCGTGTTGACTATTAAAATAATTTATCTCTTGTGGGTAAAGTGTACAACCTCTGCAGAGTAAAAACTATTCGAATAGCCGTGCCCACGGTCAAGGGCGGGCAAAGAATGCATTCACATGGTAGAAAGTTTGATTTTGTTTTCAAAATAAAATGATTTGGAAAAAAAAACTCGGGAGTGGATGGAACTCTCGTGATCTTTAGACTGGTGGTGTAACCAGTTCAGGTGGATTTAACCTGAGGTTTTGGAAAAAGTTGGCAGATAGCCTGAGATATTAGTGTTGGTGGTTTAACCTTCACTAAGATTATTTATCTAATTTTAATTATTGAAAACGAGATGTTTAACAAATTGCTTTTGAAATTATATATTGGTATTTGAAATAAAATGCTGATTTTCGCAAAAGAACCATATGACCTTCCTTTGTTAAACCTTGCATCTATGCATCTTTCCCAAGACTTGCGGAGTACATTCATGTACTCACATGCTACACTTAAAAATAAATCTCAGAGGAGGTCGAAGCTCAAGAGGTGGACTACGACTACTTCGTGGATGGATTCGTGAAGGCTTTCCGAGAACTAGGTTATGCTTTCCCACCAATTGCCTGTGGCGTATTGATGGGTCTTGCTTTAGTTTCTTTTTGCTTCCGCTGTAATTTTCTGTTTGGTGTGAGGTCTTAAAACCTCATTTGTAATAAAGGTTTCGAGGCCTATATTCTCGATTATTGAAATAAAGCGTTGTTGGCAATGTATCATCTTTTCTGTTTGAACTGTGTGTACTAGCATTGATATCTGGGACTAGTACAGTAATACACAGGGGGTCTGGGAGTTTCTACTCCGGGTCCCACACAAATGAGCTCCAAAAGTTATGAAATTTTTTGTAAAGGTTCTTGACACAGCATAGAATGTTTTGTAATTTGTCCAAAATTTTATCTACTTTATATTTTCCTCACACATCTTTCAATATTACTATCTTGCACTATTTGAATTTGAAAATTTTCCATTTACCAAAAAAATTTGGGAGACTTTTAAATATAGAAAAGGAGTTCCAAAATTGTGAAAAATCTTTGGGGATGCTACTGGATTAGTATAGTTTTTAATAAAATTTAATCTCATCATTTACCAGTTCCCTGTTTTATCTCAAAAAAATAAATAATTGCTTGAGCTTTTAGGTGGGATTTCTAGTTTTCAAAATGCAAATAAGGTTCAAAATTAAGCCAAAAATGCTTTTTCATGCACTTGCAATAGAGAAATCAATTAAATTATCAATATCCTCTATTAATAATTTAATTAATTTTAGGAAATCATTTCTAGCTGTTGAAAATTAGAAATTTGTTTTGAAGAATGCTAAATTTTTTGAAAATGCATCAAAATGCATAAAATGATTATTTGAACACAATTCAATTAGTAATTAGAATTTTAAGATGTTATAGATGTATGGATCATGGAGAACAATACCAAAATTTGCACCCTTATCCAAAACAATAAAAGTTGCACTAAAATGGGACAAAAGAGATAAACATCATTTGATCTTGCTCATGAGTTCTAGATGATATAGAAGATCTTAGATGAATTCTCACATGTCATGGCAATTTACATCATAGCACGAACTCAGCCCAACACACCCATACGACCAAAACCCCAAAATCACCATTCTCTTGAGCAAAATCGAGCAATCATAAAAACTTGCAAATAACATATGCCTAGATTGATGAGATTCGGTCTCCAAGAGATGTCATCATCATATTACACATCTTTGGCACATAGCAAGATCAAGAAGGAAAAAGGAAGCAACAAAAACCAAACAAAATCAAGATTTCATCACTTGAATAGAAGAGGGAAATATTCGGATGAATTTTGATCTCTATTGATACATGAAAATGAATGTTTATAGACACTCTCTAACTATACAAAAGTCCTAAGGATGATAAAAAGCTCAACCATAAGAGCCTCTAATATCTCCTACAAGGCTCTCTCTAAGGACCCTAACTACTCTCTACTTGGCATGGATGACTTCACCCTAAGCTACTCCTCTCCACCCTTTTATAGTGGAGGCACATGGGCTAACTTACTAACCCAACACCATTTCTAGTTTTACACTTGCATTTGTATGCTTCTCAAAGCGTATACCTATTAACCCATTAGTGTATCAACACTTGATCCACATCATATTTAATTTTTAGTATAACCATGACCTAAACTACTTAGGCTATGTCTGGTTTCGCACACTGCCACTTTTCTGGTATTGGATAATTTACTAAAATGCCCCTCCACCACCTTCCACGAAGCTTTGTGCTTCCTTCAGCTTTACCGTGGACCTCACCTCTTCTTCAAGCCTAATCCATGGTCATCTTCTCCATTTGCAAGCAATCTCCATGGTTGCAACATATAGGTTTACTAATGGCTCACGCATCGGCAAGTCTCTCCATGTCGGTCCCCCCAACCACGCCTCAGTTGCACCGACCACACCATTCGATGAACTATTGCTCGACCTTTCCTTCAATATCCCTTATCTTCTTATGTGCCTTGATTGAGCCTAACCATCCCGGCTAGCTTTCTTGATAGCATCTCAGCTCATCCCTAAGCTTACTCCCAGTCCACGCTGTTGACCATGGCTACCTCCAAGCACCTTGTATATGAAAAATTAAGAAACTATTTTTAGACATATGTTCTTTACAACTTAACTCATGTTAGTCCGAACATGCTTCATACACCATAAGTACACCTAAATCACTGATCCTAACCCCCTAGGACCAAAGCACATGCTACATTGCACTCACCCAATGCACTGCCGTTAGCATTGGTCAGACCGCCAAGTCTAGGCCGGTTTGACCGCCCCATTCCACCCCGGGAACAGGGGATTGGTTCGACCATGGCCACCAAGCTAGTCAGACCAATGGCACTTTAGCCAATATGACTGCCATCCAAACGCTGGTCATACCGCTGCCTCCCTAGTGCAATACCTGAAAACACGCACTTTGAAAAATAGCTATCGCAAACTAGAATATGATTCTCACAACCCATGTTTTCATTTCGAATAATAGTAATAATAAAATAATAAAAATAAAATTAGTTTAATAAAGTAAAAATAAAAATGTTATTTTGGTTTTCCTAGTTTCAAAATTATTTTCCCTAATTTTCTGCACCTTAAAATGGTTTTCATCTTTTCCTAAAATTAAAAATAATTTCTATATAAAATTAAAAGCCAACTTTAAGTTGGAAATAATTTTTCTAAATCCAAAATAGCCTCTGGAATTACTTTGAATTCTTTTAGAAGTTTTTACTATATTTGCTATTTTCTAAGCTTAATTGGATTTTCTTGTATTTTCTAAAAATCAAAAAGGAATCTGAAACCCCAAAAATCCATTAGGCCAAAACCTTTCTGCACGGCCCATCTTTTCTAGCTCAACCAACTCCTTTATGGCCCACATGGCCCATTTAATTTCCTTCTTGGTCCATTTTTCCTACCCCGTGCACCTCGGCCCATGGCCCACTCCCACTCACGTCGGCCTACTTCTCCCGCGTCTTGCCTCCATCACACTGACACATAGGGACTACTTGTCAGCTCCTCCTTCTTCCTTGTGCCACAACTACGCAATCATCGTCGCATTCTTCACCTCCATCCCAGATTTCCTTCCTTTTTCTCCCTCTTCTCCCATGCGACATGCGCCTTGGTGTCCTTCCTTTCCCACCCTCGTCTTCCTTCTTCCCCCTCCGGCAATCTCACCGCCATCATTTTTTATGCCGATTCCTTGCATCATGTGCCCTCTCCACCACTATTTAAATCCCATAGGAGCACCATGTAGCCACTCCACATCTTGCATCGCCTCCCAATTGCTCCCTAGTGAACCCTAGCCCTCCTGCGTTAGAAATCTAGCAAGCAATTGCTGGCATTACAAGCTTCCCTGAGCCACGCGTATGCTAGTTTGAGCTTAGTTGTGCCCCTGCCCAGCTCCTTTGCCTCTCTACCATTAAAGAAAGCTATCATAGCCACAAATCTTGTTGCGGCTCCCTCTCATCGTCAGCCGCCTCCACTCACTCCTAAGCACCACAAAAGAGGTAAATCAGGTTCCCAGCATCAGTGATAATAGGATCCCATGCGCCACTGCACCGGTAGGCCACATGTAGGCCACGCATATGCCATGCCTAGTCAACAACCACATGTACCACCGAGTCAGCGCATGCATGTTTCTATTCCGCGGGACCTGGTCCATGAGACCCGATCCCCTTGTCATTAACCCAATTTCTTTCTCTAAAAATCCAAAATCCTTGCTAACATCATAATTCTGAATTTTCTTGAGAAACATAAATCCAAAAAATCTATAAATTCCAAAACAATGTTTTTCTCCCTCTTTTCCTAGATATAAATCTTTCGAGAACCCATTCTCCTTTGTTCTAGCTCTGATTGAATGTATTCTTCTTCCTAAATTTATCTAAAATCCTAATCTACGCAGTTTTGATCTCTTTCTGAATTTTTGGAGTTTATTTGAATTTAATTTGTTTTGGCTATTTTTCTGTGTAGACTATAACATTTCCTAAGAGTTCTGCTTTGTCGATGACTCTCACTACCAGACCTCTGAGCAAGACAAGTTTCACTATTGATCATGTTGAACCCAATATTTTAAATTATTTATATGTTATTTTAAATTATTGCACATGCTTATTTTTATTCAAGCTTTGTTTAAATTTTTGTTTAAGCTTTAGATAATTCCCAATTTCTTGTATATGACCAAAATTGACATTGATCACACAAATACCTTGTCACCCTAGAATAAAACTCTAGTTAGTACACTAGTATTGCCTAGAAATTTTGTAGAAAAGCTTTGGCATGCTTAGAAATTATTCTAGGTTTTGGGATTACCTTTATCATGTGAAATGTATTTTTGACTATGATGAGTCAAGAAGGTTTATTTAATGTGTAAAATAAAATAAAAACATGGTTTAGACTTAAGTAAATGGTTAGGTGGTGGGGTGTTTGGTGGCACAACATGTGTGCTTAGTAGCATAAGGGGGTATATGAAAAGTTTGTCTAAGTCAGTTAAGGACCGGTCAATGAGTTACTGCTATAAAGCCACATCATACTACAACAAGTCTAGTATGGGACAGATCTAACTGATTAATTTATGGGTCCCAACCTTGGTTACTCTATAGGTTTAATGTGGGTATGGCAAGGCCATTGGATACATGGCACACGAGGGGGCCCTAACTTAGTGAATTCTATGTTGTGGTAAAATCTTAGTGGGGCATGGCCAGGTTAAAGATTTCACATTATATAGATCTTGTGATAATCTGTTAGTTGCATACCTTTCAAAGTGTGTCAGATGGACATTATAAGTTGATTATCTCTTGTGGATAAAGTTATACAATCTCTATAGAGTGTTAAACTATCCTGAATAGCCGTGTCCACAGTCATGGGCAAGCTAAGTAAAGTTTTTCATGGATTAGATTTGGTTTTTCAAAAAAAATTGGTTAAATGTAAGATGAGATCTTTTTGAAAAAGATGTTTTGGGTGATATGTTAGTGTTAGGTTGGACCTACACTAATGGTATTATTTAATTAAAATGTTGTTTTGTTTACTTATTGTACTAAATTCAACATTTACAACTATTTACTATATTTACTTATCAATTTGGCTTTACGCTTAAACAACCATATTATGCCTTCCTTTGATAATATCCATTTATGCATTAACTTTGTTATTGGTGTAACTTGTGGGGTACATTATTGTACCCACCCTTTTTTAAAATATGTTGCTCAGAGGATGACTGCATCAACTACAGTGAAGATAAGAATGAGTAGGCCACATCCCACAACCTTTGCCTGTGGGCGGACTAGATGGGTTTTTATGCTTTATTTATTGTCTTCCATTGTTATTTTCCTTTATATTTGGCTTATAGGCTATGGAAATATAAACTTGTAACATCCTGATATTTAGAGGTTATTTGAAGCTTTTAAAATAAAATTCATCATTTGGATTTTTCTAGATTTAATTAAAGCTTAAATTAAAATTTTATTAATTAAAAGGATTTAATATGAATAAAGTAAACATTAACAGTGGATAAAAATATTTTATTTAGGTTCCTTGAGTCCTAAGGAATTTTCTGAGAATTTTTTGGGTTTATTTGCTATTTTCTAGAACTCCTTTTATTTTATTTGAATTTTTGAAAAGAAAACCTTTAAAAATCCCTGCCCATTACTGTTCATCCCAGCCCATCCAACCTCAGTCGTCCGACTCTTCCTTGCCACGTGTCAGCCATCCAAGCCGAGCCATTCCTTGGCCGCTGGATTCGTTATGGAACGTGTGTCAATCATCCGATAGCAATGGTACTGTGCATCTATGTCGTATGCTGTGAACCGTTCGATTGCTAGCTGTGCCACATGTCATCCATCCATCGGTGGGGCTACTGTTCATCGTCATGCTCTGGTTGAACTTCGTCATCATCTTGGTTCACGTGCTCGAGTCGAACTCCACCACTGCACACCGTCTCCACCGCGGACTCTAAGTGGTGTCTGCACTAGACTCCCTCGGCGTCTGTGCTATAAAGCCCGCCGCCTCCCTCATGTTCTGTGTCTCGCAGCTGTTCGTCGTTTGTGCCGAGCACCGCCGCCTCTGTCGTCGCCCATGCCGCCGCCTGCCGCCATGGTACGCCACTAGCTCCCCGTCTTCTCCGCGCACGGCCGCGTCCACTCTGCCGTGCCATCCGTCGCGTCAGCCACGACGGGCTTCACGTCGCCAAAAGCTCTCACACCCGTGCCTTCGCCTGTAACAGCGCCCTCTCCTGTCGCCAGTCCGCTCGTGTCACAATGTCTTGAATGCCCGTGCTGTAGCCTCACCGTTGCCATCATCACCCGCCATGGCTGCCCTACCCACCCCGCGCGGGCAGCCTGTTCCGCTGGCTATAAAAGCCAATTGAGGCCACCGATGGACTCCTCGCATCCCCCTCTTCCTTCCACCTAAAGCAATTGACCTCCTGTGCATTGTAACTTGCCGGTGCCCATTTCTTCCCCAGCTCCGGTCGAAGAGCTCATCGTTCGGCAAGAGCATCTCTGGAGCTTGGTGAAGCCACCCTGACCCTCGGCCAAAGCTCCCATTGCTTGAGCTGCTCCCTCACCGTGAGCTACCCTCGGATAGCTGCCGTCGCACGTCGACAAACCACCTCAACCATGCTTGAGCTCCGCCGACCTCAGATATAGCACTGTGACCACCCCCAGGTACTCCCCTAGCCCCTGATTGAATGCAAACACTGTCTGCCACTGTGCCCACTATTGTCCTAATTTGCTACCGCTTGAGCTCACTGCCGACCATGGCTCTGGCCAAATTGGCTGGCGAGACCTCGCACAGAGATGGGCGCAAGCTCCAGGAACCCATTTTACTTATGTTAACGTCCGGCCGCCGCCTCACCGCCGGCGATAAGCTTCGCCGTTGTCGGGAGGAAGGGGATGACACTGTTCATCCACGCCATTTAATTAGCACGTGATTAATTAAGCTAATAATGGTCGTTAGTGTTAATGAGTCACAGACATGTGGGCCACGCTTTAATTAAACCGTTATTAGGTCCCACTTGTCAGCATCTGGGAAAATATTAATCCCCATGGGTCCCACCTATTAGTGACATCGAGAAAAGTAAACAACCCGTAGTGTGCCCACGTGTCAGCCACTGGAAAGTTAAACAAATTAATAAAGCCAGTGGGTCCCATCTACGAGAGAGTAAAAGAAAAATAATAAAACCAATGGGCCCCACCTGTCAGTCACATGCACTTTCTCTCTCCTCGGATTAATTATTAATTTCTGATTTATTTTTAATGAAATAAGGATGAAAACTTTAAATAATCATAACTAATTCATTTTAACTCTAAATAAAGTGATAAAAAATGCAAAATTTGTCTAAATTCATCCTCTATCCAATGGAATCAAAATAATGAATTTTTGATCTTGTTGGAATTTTTGTGAAAGTTTATTTGGTTGTACTTATTTGTATTTAAATTCTAGATCGACGAAAGTTTAGTGTACAAAGCTCAGGAGGAGGAATCTGAGGTAGTCGCAAGCTAAGACCAACAAGACCAAGGCAACTGTGATCCAGGCGAGTTAATACCTTGATCATTTTGAATCCCCATTTTAGCAAATTATTTACATTTAAATTATGAAACTACATACTGTTATTTTATGTGCAATCTTATGTCTGTTTTAATACTTTAGTGAGCTGCTCTTTATTTAAGTGCTACTATTAAACCATCCCAACACATTAAACAGTGAGCCTTATTTATCTCCCTAGGAAAAATTATAAGGATAATATTTTAAAAATAAATTACATGTATGCGTGTAGCTTAGCCCTACTTAGATACCCGGGTTGCTGAAATACCCCGACCCTCACATACAATTACAAAGAGCAAATTTGAGAAGTTGTAAAGGAAAATAGTCGTATATTTTCATAAGAATCATTATTTTTTGCCCAAACACCCTAACTTGCTTACATATCTAGGCGGATGGTTCGGGGGTGTGGTGCGGTAAATGCACAAGAGTGTGGAATGTGGTAGAACCGCCCAGATAACCTTGATGATCGAATCTGGTCAGGACCTTCCATTGTAAAATAGTACAGCCACAAGTCTTGAAAGTGCAACTTGGCTGAGTAAATCTTGATAATCTCGAACTCATCTCACAGGTAGGGGAAAGGAGTGAGGTAATGTCAGGGCCTGTTGTGGCTAAAGGGACACCGAGTGGAGGGTGACTTGTTTTCGTGTCATACTAGCGCTATGGGGAATGGAGACTGGAGGCGCTAGTATTAGTGGTTAACGTCCCGCGCAACGTATGGGACCCAACGCAAGTAGGAGCAGCCTATAGGGTGAGATGAGACCAAGAGGCCAGATGGTTTGAAAGGTTACTGTGATGGTCTACTCAACTGCATGACTAAGGAATCATGTGGGGGCAACGAGCAGATTGTCTCTTGTGGTGAAAGTGTACACACTCTGCAGAGTCAAAACTATTCGAATAGCCGTGCCCACGATCAAGGGCGGACATAGGAACCTAACCTGGATATAGTTCTATTTCAAAAATAAATTTTTTTATGGGAGGGAATTAGATGAAAAGAAAAAATGGAGGACGATGAACAATCCTGGTATTATGTTGCCCTAGGTGTCGTCCCAGTGATATTGTAAGTCGCTATAATGCTGAAATGTCAATATATGGTGCAGATGACATGTAAAGGTGGATGTAATCTGTACCAATACTATCATCATATTTCTTTTTCAAACACTATGATTTTAGTCCAATTGGCTAAGTCTTAAGGAATTTTTATATATGTATCTTACATTTTATTAAAAGTAATTTCTGGCAAATAAAATAACCTGAGCTTATCCTTTGACAACCCATGCATGTTAAATTAATTACATACTGCGTATTGGCTCGCCTACAACGACACACCGGCCCTAACGCCTGGAGTCGATGATAATTAGGGCGAATTTTATAATGTTAAGTCCTAAGCAAGTAGACTTGATGAACGTCTGGAAGGGTGTGCACCTATATTACCTAAGGTTAGGCAATATAGTCTACACATATTTACCCCTCAATCGCTTGCTTGTGGCTATTGGTCCCACTTTTGTTTGCTTTTCTGCTGCTATCCTTTTGAATTGTAAGTATTTGACCTTGGTGGACCATTATGTAAAACTGTTACCTAATGTGGTGTATTTTAAAACTCTAATGTATAATATTATGGCTTGATGAACGTCTTGCGATGTATGAGTTGATATAGCAATGTACTATGAGCACTATCTACTGATCCAGAGAATAGTGCGGTGGAATCATAGAGAATTCTAGATTTCAAATCCAGGTCTGACACATGTGACTTAAATTTGCGAATATATTTTGCAAACTGTCGAGTCCATGCCCCTAATCTTTGTGGCATGATTCTAAAATGTGTGAATATGTTTTACAACTAGTTGAGAACCATGTTTTGACCTTTGTTTCAATGATACTACAATTTGTGAATGTGTTTTACAAGTTGATTGGAGTATATGCATCTTGACCTATGCTGACCTGCACATTTAAATCAATTTTTGAGAAAACATTTGCTGCACTAAGCTCATCTAACATATAATCAAGCCTAGGTTTAGGGTAACGATATATAAAATTGAAATTACTGATAGCACGATAATCAACACACATTCTCCACGTACCATCTTTCTTAAGAACAAAAATAACAGGGACAATGTAAGGAGAAAGGCTCTCGTATACATACTCTTTGTCCAAAAGCCCTTACACTTGCCACTGTATTTCCTTAGTTACAGTTGGATTGGTGCAGTATGACAGTCGGTTCGACAGTGAGGTACCTGGTATGAAGTCGATCTGGTGCTCAATCCCATGAAGTGGTGAAAGTCCGAGTGGCGTCTCCTTAGGAAAAACATCGTCGTATGCATGTAACAACAACAGGACAACACTAGGTAGAGTGTTTAGATCATTAGTTGTAAGCATAACCTTAGTGTCCTTATAAATAAGAACAAAGTGCATAACACTAGGATCATTGCCCACCTCTTTCAGATCTATTTTCACTAAAATCAGAATCTTTCCAGTGCTTATCTTTACCTTACCTTACCGAATAACAAGTTGTGACTTCTCCTAGCGTTTCTATTCAGCAACTTGTATTTGAGAAGAAGTAAACAGTAGTAAAACCCTATTCTTACCTTCCCACTTGAAGCTATATGTATTGTCTTGTCCATCATGTTATATATTGCAATCAAAAAAACATGGACGACTTAGCAGTAATGACATACCATCATAGGCGCAACATCGCAAAAAATAGTATTCTCATATTTATTAACCTTGAAAGAAACTTCCACATGATAGTGAATTTTAACTTTGATTCCCTCACAAAACTATTGCACATAATATGGATCAGGACGTTTAAGCAATTTTGGGTTAAGCTTTTCACATATCTCAACACTAGCGAGATTTTGGCATGCACCAGTATCAATGATCATTTTTAGCATTAGTATCTTTCACTTTAGAACTATTTATTAATAAATTGCACCATTGAGATTGGTTGCTTTCTTTAACAAGCATGGATAAATATGAAGTAACAACCAAAGAAAATTCACCTTCACTAGGATATTGATCATTAGAATAAGATTTATTCTTAGTGTTATTATCATTACAAGGAGTAGGTTCAGTTTCATAATCAAAAGAAGAATCATAATTAGTTTTAGTGACAATCATAACCTTAGTATTAGGGCAATCATAAGAATAATGACCACGTTCTTGACAATGCCAACATTGAATTGTACTTCTTTTAGTGTTAGAACTAGTAGAAGATTGGAATGATTTAGATAAACTAGTAGGTTTAGTACTAGGTGATGGAGCATATTTCATATTCGAACCATTACACATAGCATGTGATTGTGTATTGGAATTTAAAGATTTGTTGAATATACCTTTGCTGATGTCTATCTTAGGCCTATCCTTGAGCGCGTACGATAAGGTAGATGGACAGCTCGTCTTGGGTGTGAAAGTGCTGCACCTGGATTGCAATAGCACCACTTTCTGAAGTTGCTTTTTTGCTTTGATCATTAAGTGTTGTAGTTCAGTTATAGTAGAATATGGCTAAAAGTTGATTAGCTTGTGAATATTGTGGTTCAGCCCATGCAAGAATCTCCCCATTACGAAAACTCGGCTCCAAATCAAGAGTTACTCCATCTGCTTGTAGTAGTCTTCCATGGATTGTGCACCTTACTTTAGCTCATGCAATTGAATAAAAACATCTTGACGAAAACGTACAGGAATAAAACAAGTATGCATCTCTCGCTTCATTGCTTCCCACGTTGTAATAGTAGGGTGTCCGTTGTCCCTATAGTCATTCTGCACTTTCTCCCACCACATCAGTGCATAATCCTCAAATTCCAAGGAAGCAAGCGTGATTTTACAGTATTCGCTGAAGTTGTGCATACGGAATATCTTATCCATGTGCATATCTCATTTTTATATTCTCCTGGATCAACACCACCAACAAATTTTGATACAGGGTCGCCCAATCTTCTCAACATAGGATGGATACTCACGAGAGTCTTGATGAATCGTAATGATTCTCCAATACCAGTGCAAGGGACGAACACTCTTTAATCCGCCAAAACACACTCGTGTCGATTTCGCTGACCACCAAACGAAGATCTATCGTACACCCAATTCCCAGCGGAAAGGCTGAATGATCTCGATTGAAGAACACGCTAATTCTCCTTAGAATTTTGGCAATCACAAAGAACTCGAATGAGAACTTTCAGTAGATTGATTTCTATCAAAGGTGGTCTGCCCAACAATGAGAGAGTACAAGGGTTTTTATAATGCCTTCCCTATCACACCTAAGGAAAGCCTTGTCCGAGCCAATCTCTTATTTGGTCAAGGTTTCCTAATCCAATTCCTCAAATTTAGCTATTCGATCTCCTTCAATTTTGGGTTAAACCCCTATCTGAGTACAAGACCAGAATTTTAGATGGATTCGGTCATATTTTGGCATGTTGGCTACATCTTTCTTATTCCATGAAATTTGTGATCATGTGGCTGCTTAGTTTTGAACTCCCCTGACCGCATGACAATTTGATGAACTCCTCCTCTATGTTTCCCCTAAAGCTTTGCTTCTCAAGTCTTCATGTGAATCATACATAAGAATACACAAAATACTAGCATAAGATAGTATTCCAAGCTCATCATCAACTAAAGAAAACTCTTTAAGAAACAAAAACACCTGTTTGTTAAAAAGTTTGGTTGTTTCCTTTGTCATTTGCTTGGAGTGGAAGATGTATATATAATGAGGATGTCCTCATCAAATTTATGCATGGTAATTTTTACCTTAGTGAGAGGATCCTCCTCGTGTGGTACTGGAACATGTCCAGCATGACCGCGGTGATGACCGTGATTGATATGAGGTCACATGATCTTCTCGACGTAGAATGGATACTCACGGGAGTCTTGATAAATCGTAATGATCCTCCAATACCAGTGCAAGGGATGAACATTCCTTAATCCGCCAAAACATGCTCGCGTTGATTTCATTGACCACCAAGTAAAGATCTATCGTGCATCCAATTCTCAACAAAAAGGCAGTACGATCTTGATTGAGGAACACGCCTAATTCTTCTTAAAATTTTGGTAATCACAAAGAACTCAAATTGGAACTTTTAGTTGATTGATTTTTCTCAAAGGTGGTTAGAGCCCTAAAGGCTATGAATACAAGGCTTATAAATCCACTTGGGACGTCCATATGGTCCCCAAAAAGCAAACTAGATTTTATAGCCGTCATATTATTTTGATCAAACAGACAATCCATGACATATTTGGAGATGGGGTCTTATCCATTGCATAGGTATTGAAATAAACTTTCCAACAAGTACAAGAACATCCAAATCGAACTCCGTTTATGAAAGTTATGGTCTTTTTAGTAACTGCCTGTTGGGCTGTCCCGAATTGAATCCGAATTGAGTTCTGAGTTGAGTCCGAGTTTGAATTTGGTTGGACTTGTGGGAGGTTTGAATTGGGCTTGAAAATTTTATCCAAAAAATTGTACTTTAAGTTCTTAGGTTCCCCCCTTGTGCTCTCCCATCGCATGAGCTTTCTTCCACCATACACATGGATCTTTCTCTTGTGTACTCCAACCAGCCATATGGGCTTTATTCTTATTGGCTCCATCCGCTTGGGCTTTCTTTTTTCATGTCTTTGGCATCTAATGTGGTTATCCTCTTCCTTATGCCTCTCTATTGCTTTGGCCCTAGCCTCCAGCTCTTCCCTCTCAGTTCTAATATCTTCCATTTAACAAACCTGAGCATGCACCATGTGATAACATGAGGTAGTGTTCCATCCTTATGAATAATAACATTAAGTTTAGTTTGGAATGAGTTCATCTGGCCATATTTCATGCGGCTCAATAATTCTTTCTAGTTGAACAATATATTTAACTGAAAAGTATAAGACACATGTGTATCCGCATCAGCGATCTATCGGTGTCCAGTTGGAGCCGTAGTCGTCCTTAAAGGCATCAATGTAGTGCCCATCATCATCATCAGAGCCTGGCTTGCAGCGACCAAGCCCTCCTCCACAGGTGCCACCACGTGCTGTGGCTTGCCCATGTGCGGCTCCCTGGGGAAGAAGACGTACATCATGCGGTACACGACGTAGACATGCTTGTCGTTGTGGGCTTGCTTGCTCTTCATGTTGGTGTTGTCGAGCAAGATGAGCATCTTCCTCATGCTTGTGGACTGCTTCATCCTCTCGATGAACTCAGGCAGCCATCTCTGCATCGGTCTCATCGAGTTCGCATTCCACCATTGTGTTTTCACCTATAACAAGGTTAGTCATAGAATTGGTGCGTCATTCTTTTAGTTCTTGCAAGTCAGCATGAATCTCTTCAAGCACTTCATTAAACCCCTCCACAATTTGCTTTACGTCATCCATGTTAGCTAAACGATCCCCTAAATATGCTCCTCAACTGATTTGTCCTTTGATATTGTTAGCATAGTAAGAAACAAGACAAACAATATATACTACACAAATAAACACCTAATGCTACTACCAGCTAAGTATCTTGTCAATTCCTACGAATAGTAATATCATGTACCTGGGCGGTGAGAGACGAGCTAGAGGTGTCACTAGTTAAAAACCAACCACAGAAGCTGCACTCACAAAGTTTATGTTGAGCTGGGATAGAGTTAATTATTATCCTACCATAGTTCAAATGCTTAAGATGTTGTAAAGATAGTAAAAAGTCCACAAAGTAATAAAAAACGTAGTTGTAATGGACAAGATATAAGTGATGCACACACACGCAACAACTAATGAGACTCAATGTAAGCAAAGCAAGGTCTCACACCAAGTGCTAGAACAGACATTAGCACACTACTCAAATTTCTATCTAGGGCACAAGATTTGTTCATACGATATAAAGCACAAAGACAATATAACGGTACAATATAAAAAGCCTTATAGTTTAAGCAGTAAAAAGTTGCTAGTCACAAAAGATAAAATATCAAAGTTTTATATGGCTTATATGTGCTCATTTGAAAGGTTTCGATGAGATCTACAACTTTGCAGTTGAGGTGAACTCCAAATTCCGAAGGGAAGACGAAATTTTTTGTAAAAAACAGAATCTGAAAATTTGTAACGCAAATTCGGGGCTAAAGATGGTAGGTTTTGGTGGTCTTAAACAAACGAAAAAGATACACCTCATTATTAGCTTTCCAATGAGTACAAAAAAAGTTGAAAACAGACTCTATATGGAAAAGTTATGTGTAACACCTCAGGACCCACATTACCCTGGAATGCCACTAAACCACTCCACAACTAGCCAATTTACAAGATAAAATAAACTGGCACCAACTTCTAAAACATGATAAGCTAAGCAAAAGCATAACAACAAAGGTATTGTAACACTATTAATTAAGGAACAACCGCTAATAGTTTTAACCAATTAAGGTGAACCACAGTCTATCATTATTAATTAAATAAGCGATCACAATGGGGGAAAAAGATGAATAACTAGAGACTCCACATATTGATTACCGCATCCTGCCAATTCCAACAAAAGAGGCTTGAAGACCACAACTCAAGGTTTAATTAAAACCAATAAAAGCATTCATCACGCCACTTTGCTCAAAGTAATTTTCAGCTACCACATAAATCATAAGGTCCAAAAAGAAGACCCCAACCGCGAAACTCAAATCCTTTAATTCAATTAATAACATGGAACTAACAAATTTCTTCATTTGTAAAGCATTCAACACTATAACCACAACTATATGCTATCAATTGTATTAACAACAAGATAAAACATTCTTTGCAAGAATCATCATATCCTCTTACTCCATATTTTTCTAAAGGAACACCATAAATCACTTTATCATGTTCTTATTATCTAAATAAGATTCCAACTACTTAATCTAGAAGAAACCTAGTGCATAAGCCACCATATTAAAACAGGACTCTTTAATAAGATGATATTAGAATATGATAACCTCACAAACATGCTAGTATAAATCTCTTATTAGATTTTATACATTTTATTCTTACTGTTGTTCAACTCTAATTTACCAAAATTAAATGCACTCTAGCTATTACTGTCAATAATTGAGTATTATTTTTCATCATCGTAGCATCAATGATCCTATCTTTGTTTTGCAATTGCAAAAATAATTATCACCACAGATTCAATATTCTACCTTATGTTCAGAAATTAGAGCAAAATAAATTTAAACATCAATAATACCAGCTTTATAAGACAAGATTCCACAAGTCAATTCATCAACCTTCATCTATTTCTTTATACATATTTCAACAATTTAGCATGGCAAAAGTTACATAAATTTAGCAGTTGTATATGCTCATCAAGTATGTAAAGAGATGACATATTAAAGAGTAATATTATTAAGGTAATATTCCAACATCTCCTTATTTAACCATCCTAAATATTCAGGTTAATTACTTGAGACCAATCAATCCAATCTATCCAACAAGTTGGAAAATTTAAACAACTACAATAATCAAAACAATTGTTTTTCATATTCCTTAATAACGGCATGAGTTCTACACATGAATCAACAAGTTCTTAACCACAATTCTTCAAGAAACTACAATAGGATAACACCATATTAATCAACCTCACTTCTAAGGATATTGATAGAAATTAATTATGTATCACGCTAACATTTCAACTTGATGATTCACAACCTATCAATTATTTACATAATTTCCACCACCTACTTAAACACAATAAAACATCACAAAGGGGTTTTAACACCTCCTTTTAGAAAAGGGAGAAAATCAAACTTCAATAGTCGAAATAACTCGAAAGAAATGCATAGAGCCAAGGCTTCCACCAGTTAAGTAACTTCCAACATAAAGCTTTGATTCCTTTTCAAAATATCAAACGAATAAAAGAGCCATATTTTTCAGTAAGAAAGATGGAACAAACACGAAAAATACCAGTCTCTCCAAAAGCACTGCTCACGAGCAGTAAAACAACCCATCAATCAGAAAGAAACAATATTTGGTCTCAAGAACAATTGGAGGCCTATTGGCACCCACCAACTGCAATAAACCGCTAACCCGAGAGAAATTTATTAACCGCAATAAGCCAAGAATCGGCCAGAATCAACTCAAAGAGGATAACACTTTTCTAAGAAACTTACCCACGGCATCTGCAACTAAGTTACCCGTGGTAATTGCATCACTATCCCTATACTACGAACGGTAGTATAAACTGGCAATGCCCAAGGCAACAGCTGCAAACCCTACCTCTTATCATTGACTATCCTCACTCATAGCAGTCATAGAAACAAATCATAAACATACAAGATTATCTCATAGCATGAATCATCAATATAACATGTCAAAGCATGAATGCAATGCTTGACCCATCCCATCCTACTGTGCACCAGTGTGTCAATTTAATATTTTTAATTACCACAGACCTAAAGCCCACTCTGATACCAACTGTAACACTCCAGGACCCACATTACCCTGAAATGCCACTAAACCACTCTACAGCTGGCCAAAAATTTCAAGATAATTTATTCCGGCAATAATTTCTAGACATAAAGCATTAAGCGGAAGCATAAACAACTAAGAGAATAAAGATAACAATAACAAGTTCAATAATTGAATCAACCTCTAGCAGATTAATCAAAGAATAGTTCACAAGTTCATCATTATTAAATAAAATAATCATCCACGGTTAGCTAGGCATTTGGCTAGAATTCCATCGACTTTATTACATCATGAATTGATGAACTAAGTGCATTATTATGGTGCCGCTCTACCCATCCCATGAATGCTCAAGAATCACCTGTAGGGGAGGGAAACAAGGGTGAGACAAAAATCTCAACAAGCAAACTGTTTAATAGGCTATTCGGACTACAAGCAAATATACAACATCATTAAAGTAACCACATGTCCACATCCACAATGTGCATCCACATTCATTAACAAGCTAAATAAACTACAATGATGTTAAGCATCAATATTCATTTCCCATAATGACCACAATTATAGCCTCAACCACATTTACTACCAACAATATAAAAACATTAGCAAATGAATCTTGATTAACTACTTCATATCATCCACCGCTACCACCGCTGCTAATGATAATAAAGTATTAACATGTTTTATCTTACTAACTTTATTATTTCTCATATCCACAACTACTATCAATAATTATCCTAAGAGAAAATAATCTCATGCCACAATCACAACCCCTACCATATCACAAGGGATGAAGTTGCACATAGTGACTCTCATGAGCCAATTCCACATTACAACTATGAAGTTGCAGTTATTTGTAAAATAATTTCACCATAATATATTGCATAAGTATGCAAATGATCTTTCCACAATGCAATGCATATGCATTCTATACTCCACTACACCTTTACCCAACAAGGTAAAAGTGTGCATCGTGCTACAGCAATGCACGATGCTGTACCGGTACGGTCGCGGCTACAAGCGGTGACATCAACAATGCAAATGTCATGACATGTTATGAATGATATGATAATCATAAACCACAAGAATTTAACCACAAAGATCAACTACATAACCCACATTCGGTTCACTAAGATCATAATTAATCGATCTATAGTAAATCCTACACATAGACCACAATATATTCATCAAGAATGCTACCACCACAACCACAAGTATTCACTAAGAATACTACCACCAAGACCACAATAATACCAACTTCAAAGGAATCAATATGATCCTCATGAATTTAACAACAATGAAATATCATTATATCTACCATGCATTTACTTTCATATACCACAATTGGCTCATTAAGCAAATTACCACAATACTACCAAAACTCATCCAAACATGGCAATTGATTAATATCTTGCTACAAAAATCATGTAACCATGGCATATCATTTAGCATTACAAAAATCATGCATATTACAAGTAGTAAGAATAACGGGTTAAACGGTAGCACATCCGCTACGTTTACTTGCCTCTACCGGCGAAGCGACGAAATCACACGCGTTCAGAAGCAAAACCGCCTGTCCAAAAAGGTACCTCTCAGCACACATTACAACAATGAAAACGCGACTCTTGAAGAAAAGATATCGCTAAGCTCCAAAACCCCCCACAACATTCTTCCCCGCGTAATGGTTCTACAATATTCCTATTGCAGCGGCGCTGCTTAACATTTTCCTATCTTTAAAAATATAAAACTAATACAGCAAAAGATATATATCTAGATTTCTCACTTAAATACCTACACTTTTCATGTAGATCACATATTTTTATTTTCTTCTTAGCATGGTGTAACTAAATGCTAAAAACAGAGAACATCCTCTCTTCTGTCAGTCAGGACAGTCAGGTTCAAATTCTTCCCAACAACAGAGTAGGGCTCTACAAATTTTGATTTTTATACAGAAGCTAGCTTACTAAATTCCCTACAACTTTCTCAATGGTGGCTTAAAAATATAGAATTCACCTACTATCCCTAATTCCCATCTGAACAGCGGTCTGTCCCTGTCTGTAACCCTGATGTACAGGGAGATTCCAGATCCTGGTACGTCTAAATTACGTGGCCCAAAAATCTGCCAAAAATATAGTAGATGCGCATCATCGTTCTCAACATTTTTCCTTTTGGGGGGACTCTCAGGAAAAATTGTCTTAGGGGTCTAAACTGCACAAACAGTAACACCACATGATTGGATCTACAGACAGTGAACTAGGATTCTCTAATCGGGGGTTTCTAAAATGCTAATCCCCACAAAACTTGGACCAAGAACTCTAAATTCATTAGAAAACAGAGGGATTGGGGTGAGGGAGAGTTACCTAGGGGATTGTGATCACCATCTTCTTGCTCTCCTTCTCCTTCCCTTCTTCTCCTTCCCTGTCTTCCTCTCCTTCCTCTTCCCTTCTTCCTTCTTCTCCTTCTTCTCCTTGCAGCAGCACTTGGGCAGAGGGGAGGCGCAGGGAGAGGGGGGGTGTGGCGACTGGGAGTGGAAAAGAGGAGGGGGGAGGCGCCCACAAGGGATTTAATGGGGGAGCGGCAGCTAGGGTTAGGGGGAGAGGGGGTGCGGCCACCCCTTGGGCCCATTGGCCCAAGGTGGCAGGCCCGCCCTCCTGCCAGCCCGCTAGAGAGTTTTTTTTCTTAAATTAGCTTTTTCACATATTTTTGATTTTATGCTATTCCATGAAAATTTATTCCTTCCCTTCCCGCGATTGTACCGAAAATCCGGTGACTCCGTGATTAATTTAAAACCGACTCCGAAATGACGTTCAGGGTATTACAAATACTAATTAAGAAACATACGTTAACAATTTTAACCAAATAAAGCGAACCATAGTCTAGCATTATTAATTAAAAGTGATCAACAATGAGGAAAATAGATAAATAACTAAAGACTCCTCATAGTTATTACAACATAAATTATGAAATAGTGTGTAATAGTGTTGTACCACTCTACCCTTCCAATGCATGCTCAATGATCACCTGGAAGGGGGGAAAACAAGAGTGAGATAAAAATCTCAGCAAGCAAACTGTTTAACAAGCTAATTAAACTACAATAGTTTAAGCATCAACAATTATTTCCACAATGATCGTATTTATAGCATTAACCACATTTACTACCAACAACAATAAAACATTAGCAATTAAGTCTCGTTTGTCTACTTCATAACCGCAACCACCACTACTACCAACAACAGTAAAGCATTAACATGTGTTTCTCACTAATCTTATTATTTTCCATAACCACATCCGCTAACAACAGTTACCATAAGAGAAATACCTCATGCCACAACCACAACCCCTACCATACCACAAGGGGGTTAACCCCACTCGACAACCACAGCTACATTCTCATACCACATGTGACTCTCATGAACCAATTCTACATAAAAAACTAAGAAGTTGTATATGTATCCAAATAATTCATCCACAACGCATTGCATAAGTAAGCAAATGATCTATCCGCAATGAAAATGCATATGATCCATATGATCCACCACCCTTACCCAACAAGGTAAGAATGTGTATCGTACTATAGCAATGTACGATGCTGTACCGGTACGGTCGCGGCTATGTACGGCGACATCCACAATGCAAATGACATGTCTTGATATGCATGATATGATATCAATGATTCATAAGAATTTAACCACATGGACCTCAATCGATTCATAAAGAATACTACCCGATAACCACACTTGTTTCATTAAGATTAACACCACATAAACCACATTCGATTCATCAAGATCATAAACAATCGATTCGGAAAAAATGCTACCACATAGACCACAATATATCCATAAAGAATACTACCACATAGACCATAATATCTTCGTAAAGAATATTACCACATAATCACATTTGTTTCATTAAGTGTAATACCACATAAACTACATTCGATTCTTCAAGAACATAAACAATTAATTCATAAAAAAATACTACCACATAGACTACAATATATTCATAAAGAATACTATCACATAGACCGCAATATCTTCGTAAAGAATACTACCCCATAACCACATTTGTTTCATTAAGTGTAATACCACATAAAACACATCCGATTCTTCAAGAACATAAACAATCGATTCATAAAAAAATGCTACCACATATACCACATTAAAGAAAGCATGTAGCAATGGAAAAACATCTCAGATTAAAAGAATTATCCAATGTGAATGTAATAAAATTAACAAGTTAAATGGTAGCAACAACCGCTACGTTTATTTGCCTCTATCGTAGAAGCGAAGCGCTCAAGCACGGTTAGGAGCGAAGCCACCTGTCTAAAAACTATCTCTCAGCACAGTACTATAGCAAGGCATCCACATCTTAAGAAAATAAAATGCCGCTAAGCCCGTCGATCCTACACCTAGCCCATTGCAGTAGCGCTGCTTATTTTTTTCGCATCTTTTAATCTATTATGCCAAGCACAGCAAAAATAATATTTCTGGAAACTACAGAAAGAATACTACAACTTTCAAATAGACACCCTAATTTTATTCTGCTACTACAGGGGTGTAAAATATCACGGAAAATAGAGGACAGACTCTACATCGGTGATCTGGCCAGCAAGCTTCTATCGTATCCCACCTTTTGTATAATGATCTAAAAATTATTTTTTTAGAAGCTAGTTTACATCATTTCCTACAACTTTCGTTATTGTGGGTAAATTCATAAAATTCGTTTACCCCTCTGAAATTGCACCTGAACAGAGACTAGATTCTGATTATTCCCCTGCTACACAGCAGAGTTCCAATCTCTGTTACGCCCAAACCCCAAGGCCAAAAATTCTACAACAATTATAGAAGCTAGTTTTCGACGTCCTCTACAGCTTTCATGTTAATCAGATCTATAGGAAAAATCATCTTAATGCCCTAATCTAGACGAACAGACGATCTGCCCGAATCAACCTACGCGCAAACAACACTTTATCGCTAATCGGTTAATTACCCCACTAGATCACCTCTAATCTCGAGCCATAAACCCTAAATAAATCTAAAACAGAGGATAATTGAGGTGAGAAAATACACCTAGGTGATCCCTAAAGATCACCCCTCTTTTCTCTTCTTCTTCCTCTTTTCTTCCCTTCTTCTTCTCCCTTCTCTTCCTCCCTTCTTCCCTTCTCTTCTCTGATTTCTCCCATTACAACAAGGCTGGGTGGAGGCATTGGGGGGTGGAGGCGCAGGGGAAGGTGGGGTGTGGCGCGAAAGGGGAAGGGGGCGCCACAAGGGGGGGAAAAAGGGAGGCGACTAGGGTTTGGGTGGTGGGAGGGGGTGCGGCTGGGCCCTTTGGGCCGGCTGGCCCAAAGTGGCTAGCCCACACCTCTAGGCAGTTCAACTCTTAGTTTTAATTAATTAATTTATTTATATTTCCACTTTGGACAATTTCGTAATTTTATTCTCGCCTCCCGCGATTCACCGAAAAACCGGGAAACTCCGCGATTCTGCTAAATATTCCTAGGGACGCCGTAAAGACATTCAGGGCATTACAAATAACTCATAACTGTCTGTGATAGTCGACTACTACAGACGGGTTATAGTTGAAACTGTTTGTGATTTAGGAGATATCACAGACGGTTTTGACTACACACCGACTATGATAGTCCACTGTCATAGACAGTTATGAGTTAATAATTATCTGTGATATTCTTTTCTTTTTCTAAATCTATTTTTGTTTGTTGGCTAGCTATGCCCTCTGAAACAAGCAAAACACAACAAGTACATGTATATATCCAATTCACATTTATTTCAAAAACAAGAATATCCATTCACAAATCAATTAACTCAACTGAAATAAATTAACCATCCATGAACAAATACACATATGTACAATTAAGCTCAATGTTATCCCAATCAAATTCATTCTACATTATGAAACTCTTCATCTTTTTTTATGATATGAGAGATCAAGAAATACGCACAGTATCCTCTAATTATTTAGAGCTCGGCCTGTTAGAACAAAGTTGTAGCGATGGACGCAACCTGTCGGTAGGAAGATCAATGTCGTACATACATATAAATTGATAAGTATGAAATAATAATTATTGCAAGATTAACAAACCTGAGGATCATTGGTCTTCGTGGAACCGAGGAGTAGTTCTATGTTGTGACAAGAATCTGCAGGTGTCGCCTAGTGGCTATTAGTGGCACTATAAAAATATAATTTGCTAGTTCGAGAGTTGTTACTATGAAGTGTAATATAGGATTAATGTGTATAGCGAATATCAAAAAATCTAGATCGTGTCGCAGGGGTTGATCCATCCCTTGGATTTCCGTACAGTTGCAACGTACTTGGCAAATGACCTACGTGATTTCAAAAAGTTAGCCTTAATCCTTGTGAAAGAAGGAAAGACTACAATAGAGTTAGCTATGGAGGAAATGTGTGTACCTGTTGATTAATTTTTAGACAACTGTGAAGTCAGTTTTGGCCCTTTTTAGGGAATCAAGGTATATTATCTTGTTCTATTTTGATATAATTACAATTAGAATCCAGTGAAACCTACACATATATATTGTTATGGTCATTAAACCTAAGTTTGTGTTATTTATAAAGTACAAATCAACAAGTATAGCTAATAGTGCAGTACTTACTCCTGGTCATAGGGTATAAGTATGAATTTCTTATTATGGTGAGCCACCAATGTTGATATCATGTAACGCTGGATGAAGGTTGCATTCTCGTTGATGGTATCCAAGGAGACCAAGTGTGGGTCTTGGAAACCTACCGGTGATTTTATTAATCTGGCTTCTGTCACCATATATCCATATATCTATATATATATACACACACACACACAAAAGTAAGGAGTTATATATGAAAATTATCGATATTACATAAACATAGACCGTGGTTGTACACACTTACAATTTCCAGCATTGATGAGTGAGGTGTTGAGGACGTCGAGTTTGAAGAGAAAGAGCAAGTCCTCGAAGGTCACCGTAAAGACATAGTCATGAATATTGTGTTGAAGATGATATGGCTTGAACTTGACGGTGATACCTAAACGCCGTTATCCCTTCGGCTTGTTAGCCTGCTCTATGCACCATGCATGCAATCTCTAGCAAGCTAGTCTTAGGTTTTGGAGGTGCTCTATTGGGACAATCAACAGCTAGACTAACTTGAATTTTTGGACCAACAGCAAGTAGGGGATATCATTGGTCTTCTTTGATTTAGACTTGCTGTTCTTAGAGGTAGACTTCATGGTAGTTGACCAGGAACGAGATGTATATGCATGTGATCCACTGCGTCCTTGCCGCGTTGGTGCAGGTAGCTCTGGTGGACTTGGCACTGATGCAGGTAGCTCCCGTGGACTTGGCATCGGTGCAGGTAGCTCTGGTGGACTTGGCATCGGTTCAGATAGCTCCTGTTGACTTGGCACCAGTGTAGGAGCCTATAGGCAAATGTCCCTCGTGGGCCACTTGATGAATGTTCCAATGGCTTGCTCTAGAGTCATGACCTCGTCGTTTAGGAGCATCTGCAGTGGGACGACCTCGAAATTGGCATGAACGCTGTCCACATTTACTTTTGCAAAATCTTGCGCTAGAGTTACACCGTGCACCAAGGCCTCGGCACCGGATGGATAGGTCTAGTCTCAAGGAGCGCACAGGGCAACGGAAGCATGTCTCACTTGAAGCTTGCACTTCGTAGCCACCTACATAATGATACAAAATTAGCTACTCGAATAGACCTATCAATGGATCGAACATTCCAGAGATAATAATTATTACCAAGATATCATCACTAGAAAATTTGTGGTCGCTTTTTGAGATAGGATGCTACTCCGACGGTTGGGGGGCTGGCTAGCGTAGGAGCGGTGGGGGCTACCAATTGATTTTTTTCTATATCTTTGCATCTCATCTCTGATGGCATCAGTGATCTCCCCTATAAGTGATACCTTAATCTTCTCTCGTAGCCATGCCTCACGCTTGGCTTTGGCTCTCTTCCTACTTTGGTACACTTAGGAGTCCTTTGGGAACATAAATATCAAGACATCTCGTGTGACCCAGGTGCTCCTTATTTTATAGGGCCACAGAGAGTATATCTCTCTTCCTGACTACCTGGAATGAGCCTTGAAAAGATTCTACACTCAGTGCTTCCTGTAAGAGTCCGACATATCATTTCACATCTTATGAAGTTATAGAATAATTACAAACTAAGTAGTTCGATATCTTACTAGGTGGTGAGACACTTCCTTACCTATGGGGTTTCGAAAGGAGATGGACCCCGATGATACGGTAGATGACCTCGCTCTTATCTAGTTTCGGGTGCGATCATCAGGGATCCCAGCAAATGGCAAGGAGGCCTCCCACTGGATTGCCTGCTTGTCCTCCCTCCTCCATTATGGTTTTTTTGCTTGAAGGGCCCTATGTGCCACACTCACTCTTAAAATTATCCGTCGTCTTCTTCACCACAAACTCTTGCCATTGTGGTTCTACGAATGGATACTTGTGGAAAGGAATTAGATTCTTCTCCATGTATTGCTTGATAAGCATGCTCTTGATGTTTTTCCACACTTTGCATGTCATGGCACGGAGGCCGGTTGTTATTGTAGGATCTCGAACGATAAAAAAACTTTTGTCACCAGCTGATTTTTTTGATCTTCGCTCATGTTCTTCCACGAATCATACGTGATCTCAATCCATTCCCGTGCAATTATTCTAACCATTCTTCGGAATGCGGACATTGCTCGGCGAGGATTGAGAGGCATCCCAGACGTATCGACATCTGTGATAGTAAATTGGCCCTCGGGCCTTTTTGATAGCCCTCTTCCATGACGCTTAGATTTTCCAAAGGACAGTGCATCACATGCATTAGGCAACGATGACGAAGAATGAGCAAATGACATCTTCAAAAGATAAAAGAAATGATGAAGAGACAAAGATTGATTAAAAAGCCTAATACATGTATGAAGTGCTAACTTAATGCAAGTTGGGTATCACTTTGCCATAAGCACCTCTTAGTTATAAAAAATTTCCTTAACTTTCCTTGATCCTTTGATCCATTTGTCAGGTATTGTCATAATCAATGGTAGGAAACAAAGAAGAGAGGGGTCTATATAGACGGATAGAGATATAGAAATGCCATCTTTGATCTCTTCCTCTTTTGGTGAAATTTCTAGGAGATCACATTTATGTGTGCCTTACCCAGGTTCTTCATGGTGGTTTCAATTACCATTGGTTCTGTGAGTATTTCAATTTTCTTTTTTGCTTTATAAGCATTGTGATCCATGCTAGTTAATTAACTTTTGTGAGTATCGTGTTAACTTTGACATTTATATGTTGCTAGAAATATACTTTGATTATCTTTTATTATGCTAAAAATTAAGCAGTTTTAGCAAATTTCTCAGATTAATTCTAAATTTAAGCATGAATAGTAAGGCAATTATCCAAGGACATAAAAATGACATAAAGACTAAGCAATTATAACTCAACATGAATAACAAATTTAAGTCATTCAACTAGAGCTAGGACAGCATGCTAAACTGAAGTAAATGGGCATTTGTAATCAGCATAATGCATAGATTATGTTATGTTATATTGCTCTTAGGTGAAGAGTTGCTCAAGTACTAAATACTTGGCCTTCTCAACTCTAGTCTATAGATCATCAATTAAAGTAACAATCTCACTCTATTCTGCTAGTTTACCAATGTTAACTTTACCTCAGACAAGTGATAGAACCAATTACTCTTTTAAAGCACTAACAAGAACCAAAAATAGCTACTAAAATATATCCAACAGAGCCAAGGCAGTAGCAGAGCAAGTAAAAGTATGTGCAATGGCAAAGATAATCAAGTTCAACAATAATTAGAGCAAAATAGAGATTAATCACACTATGCTGAAGTAAGAATTATCAATTCACAACTCAAACTAGCAAAATACTCCTAAGATTATCATTGAGATATCACATACAACTAGATTCCTCATCGAGCAATTACAAAGCCTACACATTCTATCATGCATAAGTCCTCCCAGTGCTAGGATTGCTCATAAATTACAGAGATATAAACTGATATCAACTGGCATGGCAAACAAATGCGCAATAGAAATCAAGAATATAAAGAAATGCTCAATGTGCGAGGGTAATCCAAACCACTAAGAAGACCGACAGGGGCGCCGAGTGTGGGGGAGGAGGGCCACCGGAGTAGAGAGAGGTGGCGTGCTCGGGGGAGGAGGGCCGCTGGAGTTGGGGAGGTAGTGACGGGCTCGGGGGAGGTGGCGTTGGGCTCGGGGGAGGAGGCGTGCTCGGGGGAGGAGGATGGCCACCGAAGTTAGGGGAGGCTACAGCATTAGAGTGGGGGCTGGGGGAGTAGCGTTAGTAAAGTGGGGGCAAACCCTAGTATATAGGGCAATAATCATAGACGATTCTTAATAAAAAATCATTTGTAATAACAAACATCCATACGGTTTTAATTTAGAATCGTCTGTGAAAATTAAACATCACAGTCAGTTTTGCTTTAGAACCGTCTGTGAAAATTTATCATAGATGGTTTTACTTTAGAACTGTATGTGAAAATTAAACATCACAGACGGTTTTACTTTAAAATCGTCTGTGATTTCTGACATATATATGGCATAATCTCATATACATATAAAAGCAAAATAACATACATATGCACATTCTCATATACATAAATACAAATTCACATATACATGCACACATTCTCACATACATAAATGTAAATTCACAAATATAGCGGCGAGCGAGCTTGCATAGATCGACACCATCTCTGTCGAGACCCGAATATACAAATTTGGACTCTCTGTGTATACCGTACTAGTCCAGGATCACACTAGTGCACACAGTCAAACATAGATGACGTAACAGCCATATACACGCTAAAAATAAAGGGAAACTCAAATATCGATAAATATCCAAATTACGACCTTATAGCCAAGCTTACAATATCACTAGCCCGACCATAAACCACCAGTTTTCATGAAATCTCTACCCCTCATGTGAAATCATCGAGCATTTTTCTATAACCAAGGACGCGGCTATTCGAATAGTTTTACACTCTGCAAAGGTTGCACAAATCCACATGATGTGATTAGCCTCACGTAAAGAAAATCACAACAAGGCCTTTACAAAGTTCAATATCAACTCAATCCCGTCCGCTAAGGTTTCGCCGTTGAGAAGATTAACACCTAGTTGATAATTGCCCCCTCTTGCACCTCATGAAAATTAGCAACCATGTTCATCACAATAGCAAGATTAAAATTGAAATATTCCAAATTAATCAGCCAGATCTATCCCATACTAGACATGTGGTTTGCACGGTAAAACTCAGATCAATGGCGCACAAAGTTAAGTCCTTAACATTACTCGGGTGAGGCTTCCACATCCCACGAAGTGAATCCATACTTCCTCATTTACTGCATAATCACTCGTCCAAGTGAAAACCAAGTTTGTATAACTGCCGCCAACGACACACCAATGTCATGGCATAAATTTTATAGTTGTGGCACCAACCACGATTCCATGCGATGATAAACCCTTTCATAAATTAAGCAGGCTAAGCATTCTAATCATACAACACATGTGATATCTAGCATAGCATCACTATTTAATTTTCCAACCTATGGTGACAATGGCATCATAGTGTTCAAATTATCAAGGGGGAACATTATTCAATTGGGACAATAACTACCAGTACAAGAGTTTGTATTAAAATAGTGATGCAAGGTAATGTAAAACAAAATATTTAAATAATAGATTAAAACTGGGTTCAACATGATCAAAGGTTATGACTTCGATCGGATAGTCCGCCATCGATCGAATGACCGCGAAGATGCAACGATTGGACTGTCCGACTATTACGAGGATCAGACAGTCCAACATCGAATCAGACGGTGGCGGAGGTGCGAAGACATTCAAACTTTCCGAACCGAGCGGCACATCTCGGCCGTTAGGAGCGATCAGACAGTTGCAGAGGTGCGAAGACATTTGGACTATCCGAATGTAACATCCTGATTTTCAAAGAGTTTTAAAACCGTGAATTTAAAAATAAATTTTTGGAATTTTCTGGAATTAATAAAGCTTAATTGGAATTTTTTTGAATTTAAAAGGATTTAATATAATTAAAATAAACTTTAACATAAGTTTAAAATATTTTATTTGAGTTTCTTGTATCACAAGGATTTTTCTTGTATTTTTGGTGAATTTTTGGGATTTTTTTGCTATTTTGTAGAGCCTTTTGGATTTTATTTGAATTTTTTGGAAAAAGAAAAGGAAATTAAAATCCCAACCCTCTCCCCGCTTGCCGCGTGTCAACCCGGCCCACCCCTTAGCTCGCTTGCCCGACACGCGTCGGCCGTCGAACCCTCCCGCGCGCCGCCTACCTCGGCCGGGCCCGCTGCCGTACTCCGCGCCATCCGATCGCCTCGCCCCTGCCACGCGTCGTGCATCCGCCCGCCTCCCACGCGCCCGCACTCGTGCAAACCCTAACCCTAGCGCTCCGCTGCCCGTACCGCGCCCGCCCGCCGTTGGATCCGCCGAGACGAATCCCAGCCGCACGCGTGTCCCGAACTGAGCTGACCCTGCACTCACGCCGTGTCCGGATCGAACACCTCGGTTCGCGTGTTTTAAACATCGTCGTCGCCTCGGTTCGTGTGCCTTGTTCGCCGCTGCCCTCGCCCTCGCCTCGTGCCATCGTCGCCTGAGCACCCGCTCCGCCGCCATGCGCCCCGCTGTGCACCCGTCCCCGCCACCGCCGTCTCCCCGCTGCCGCGTCGCCTCCCCGTCGCCCGCGTCGTCTCCCACGTCGCCGGACGTAGCCGCACCCGCCTCGCCTCGGCCTCGCCACGCCCGCACTGCGCCCGTGACGCCTCGCCCGCCGTGTCACCACGCGTCGGCGATCCACGCCGTCCACCGAACCCGGCCACCCGATACCCGCCGCTTATCCAGATCCGAGCCGACGCCCCAGATCTCGCCGCGTGGACGCCCCGCAGCTGTCCGATCCCGCGCCCGCGCCGTGTCCATGACGCTTTGTGCGGCAGGCCGCGCCACGCGTCGCCCATCGGATGGGCGTCGCCTGCGTCTCGACCGTCGCTCCTGATCCAATCCAATGGCGTGGATGCAGCCGCCGCGCCTGACCCTACCTCGTCAGCCCTACCCACGTGGCAAGCCACGTCAGCCCTATGTCCACATGGCATGCCACGTGTCAGCCACGTCAGCCAAAATCCGACCCCCGGTGCCACGTCAGCCGCCACGTCAGCACATGCCACGTGTCAGCCCCTCGGCTTGCCACGCCGCCACGTCAGCACCGCCTCCCCCGCGCGCACTGTTCCATGCACTAGGTCCACCGTGGACTGGTTCTCCCATGGATCGAGTCCACAGCACAGTGCGATTTTCGATTTTCCCGAATTTTCTTTAGGGTTTGTTTTCCGAGAGCCCGTTCTCCTTCGTCCTAGCTCCGATTGACCCCGTTCTTTTTTCTAAATTCATCTAAAATCAAGCTCTAGCTTTTGGTTCTAGTTTCATGATTTTTGGAGTTCATTTACTTATCATTTTATGTATTTTCTTGTGTTAGTCGTTTTCTCTCTCGTTAGATTCGGATTCCGAAGGAGCATGATCTACGCCTGAAGACCAAAAGTACCTCGCTGAGCATAACAAAGGCAAGTCATGTCCTTTGATCATGTTGAACCCAGTTTGCAATCTATTATTTAATTATTTTGTTTTAAATTATATTGCATCGCTATTTCTATTCAACCCTTGTAATTGGTAGTTATTGTCCCAAATTGATTATCCCTCCTTGATACTTTGGAACACCCTTATGCCGTTGTCACATTAAGTTGGGCTATTATTTAGTGTTGCTATGTTATTGGTCACATGGGTTGGTACGATAGAACTGCTTAGCCTTGCTTAAATTTACAAAGAGTTTCATCATCACATGTGAATTAATAATTTGACTTAATAACATATGGAACTGTGGTTGGTGCCACGTTTATTAAAACTTGTGCCATGACATTGGTGTGTTATTGGCTTGGTTATACAAACTTGGTTTTGCACTCGGGCGAGTGATCGTGCAGTAAAAGGGGAAGTGCAGGTTCACTTCGGGGGGATGTGGTAGCCTCACTTGGGTAGACTTAAGGACTTAACTTTATGCGCCATTGATCTAAGCTTTACTGTGCAAACCACATGTCTGGTATGGGACAGACCTGGCTGACTAATTTGGGATGTTTCAACTTTAATCTTGCCATTGAGATGAACATGGTTGCTGATTTCCATGTGGCGCAAGGGGGGTGTGATGCGAAACCCTAGCGGGCAGGATTAGGTTGGGATTGAACTTTGTAGAGGCCTTGTAATGATTTCCTTAGCGCGAGGCTAATCACATCGTGTGGGTATAGTTGTGCAACCTGTAACACCCTAACTTTGGAAGAAAAATAAAATGTTAAGGAAATTTGGCATTTATTGAATTTGGTGTTATTTGGCAATGTCAATCCTTTGAGTTTTCAGAAATGCCTTGGTCGGGGGTTCCCAAAATTAAACAAAGAAGTAAATCAAGACTTTTATAGGAGAAATAAGGTATTACGAATCATAGGATGTGGTGGGTACAAATTAAAAGAGAGAATTCAAATGGGACATATGTGCAAAAAGAAATATATATATATAATAATATAAAATATCCTGTAAATAATAATAATAATAATAATAATAATAATAATAATAATAATAAGATCTAGAATATAATTGAATTAAAATCCAGAAGCAAATAAATAAATAAAAGTACAAACATAACATGTAATAATCATAAAGTACATATACTAGTGAATAAAATATTTGGGCTAGCTGACCGAGCAAAACAGCCCGGCCGACCAGCCCCCTCGCACGCGCTCTCCCTCTCTTTCTTCTTTTCTTCCCGCTCCTTGCCGCGTGCCCTTCCCTTCCCTATTACTCCTGTGCCCGCGCCCGTTTCTCCTCTGTGTCCCGTGCGCGCCGACGCTCTCTGCTCTCTCCTCTCCACTTACCTCTGTAGCCATGCGCTGCCCGTGCCGCGCCCACGCTGAGCTGCACCCCCACCGTACCCGGCAAATTAAAGCCGTACCACGGCTCCGATCGCCCCATATCCTCGCCGCTGCTCCCGTACGCTGCCGCATCCCCGCAAATCTTCTCTCCGATTGAGCAAATCCCGATTCACTGGATTCGTCGCGATCTCTGCACTCGAAGCCTCACTCCTTTGGCCACAATGGGTTGCCACGTCGCCTCCCCCTTGCTGTGGCCGTGCGATTGCAAAATCCCGCCATTTATTGCCGCTGGAAGCTCCCCCCGTAGCTAGGTCTGCCCCGCCCACTATAAAGCCCGCCGAGACCTCCATCAGGTTCCCCACACATCTCCCTTGCTCTCACAGAGAGCAATTGGATTTTCTCACTCGTAGCTCGTCGGAGCTCACTTCTTCGCTAGCTCCGGCGATCGGGCTCGTCGCCGATCAGCTCCACCCCGAGCCGATTCCTTCCACCCGGAGCACCGCACGGACCCGGCGACACCCTCACGGTCATTCCCTGGAGCTCCCCACGCCTGTGTTGCTCCCTCACCGTGAAGTCTCCCCAAGCTCCGCCGGCACACGCCGACAAACCTTCTCGGCAACTCTCAAGCCACCAGGACCCCCGAGGTAGCTTCACATACACCTATAGATACTCCCTGCTCAGTTAATTTAATTGCAAAGCCGTGATTTGCTGTATCGGTTTTCCCCTGGTTTCGCCGCCGCCATTGCTCGCCGGCGACGCTCGTTTGGCCAAATTGGACAACGAGGGCTCGGCTAGAGGAGCGCGGGATCATGGGCATTCCATTTTTCAAATTTTCTCGATCGGCTGTAGCCTCTGACGCCAGGGGCAAGCGCCGGAGCGAGCTTCCTCGCTGCGGGCGCGAGGTATACGATGATCGAGCGGCCTCATTTGAAGTGGGTTGTCGGATGGCAATCGGACGGCTCGTGCCTAACCGGTACGGGCGTGCGCGCGCCTGCATCCGGCCCATCCGATGCCGATCGGGCGGCTCGCGTGGCTGCTGTGCGTTCTCACGCGCCCACGTGTGCTCGGAGCCGACCGATCGGGATCGGATGATTCTCGCGTTCGGTTGCCCGCTGCCCGTCACGCGTCACTCCCTTGCATTTTCTTGATTTAACTCGGGTTGAGAACTTCATACATGAATAACTTTCGCAATTTAAATCCAAATTCGGTGAAACCAATTTCTAAATTCATCTAAATTCTCCCTCTGTCCAGAGAAACTGAAAGCACAAATTTATGAGCACAAATAAATTCTTGGCACAAATTACTTGGTTAGGTTAAAGTAATTATAACTTTAGAATTTACAATTAACTATTTTAGGATTTGAACTCAAGGAGAAAATTGTTGGCATACATTAAAATAATACTTGCTCAAGGGAATCAAGACCATAATTTTCTCAGTTTATGTGGATCTTTGTTGAGATGTTATTTGGCTATGTTAATTTATTTTGCTTTCTTTAATAAAAAAAATGTGTTCAACGAACGTTAGCATACGAGGACCAGGAAACAGAAGCGGAGGCCAACCAAGACCAAGACGAAGACCAACAAAACCCGGATAATTGCGAACCAGGCAAGTCAATACTTTGATCATATTGAATACCCATTCTGCAAGTTATTTAGATTTAAATTATCAAAGTGCATGCTGTTATTTTATGTACTGTTATAAGTGTGTTTTGCAACCATAGTTAAGCTGTCCCATTTAATTGATGCCATTATTATAACTCTTCGGCATATTATCCTGTGAACCTTGCTAACCTTAGTACTAATTATAAATGCAGCTATTTCTGTCAATGGATATTATGTTTATGTCATATGGCCTAGAAATGCTTAGTTGTCATGAAAGTCGGGAATATCCCCACGTCATACGCAAAGGCGAAATGAAATTTTGGGAAAAGTGGTAGTTGGAAATGGCTGGGTATGTTTAAAATGACCATTATTTTATGCCCCCAAAAATCTCCAAAATTGCTGATACATCTGGGCGGATGGTTTGGGGGTATGGTGCAGCGGTGCACGAGTGTGTGGTTTTGTGGTAGAACCGTCCAGATGATTAAGGACCGAATTGGGTCATGACCTCCCACTGTAAAACAGTACAACCACAAGCTGGCAAAGTGTAGGCATGACTAACTAACTTGCATCGCCAGTAAAGGAAAGCACTTCGGAGTGAACACAAGTCATGGTGCTGGAGGGAAGCCGCCGTGTGGCGCAAGAGGGGGTCGGGGAGACGAAACCTCAGCGAGTGCAATCCTTTACTAGGTGCATTGTAACGGTCATGTGATAATCCTTTTGATCCATATGTCTAAGGAAACGTGTGGAATATACCAACAGGGTTATCTCTTGTGGTGAAAGTGTACAAACTCTGCAGAGTGAAAACTATTCGAACAGCCGTGCCCACGGTCAAGGGCGGACATGGGAACTTAACTCTGATATAGTTCTGTTTCAAAAACACTTTTTAAAAGGTTGGGTGGTGGAATGGAAAATGAAGGACGAAGGACTGTCCTAGTTTGAGTTGTCCTGGGTGTCGTCCCAGCGGTAAGTTAAGCGGCTATAACGCTGAAAACTGGATTGTGGTATAAGAAACTTGGGTTATGGATGAGATTTGTACTTATTCAATAAAATCTTTATTTTGAGGTATTATAAATTTTGGTCCAAAGGCTAAGTCTAGGAATTTCTACATATACGTCTTAAGTCTTTTAAAATGCAAATTTTCGGCAAAACAAAATAAACCTGAGCCTACCCTTTGTCAAGCCTTGCATATTATCTACTTGCATTCTGTTATTGGCTCGCTGAGCATGGGGTTGGAGTGCTCACACTCGCATGATAAATTTGGACTCTCTGTGTATACTGTACTAGTCCAGGATCACGCTAGTGCACACAGTCAAACATAGATGACGTAACAGCCATATACACGCTAAAAATAAAGGAAAACTCAAATATCGATAAATATCCAAAGTACGACCTTATGACCAAGCTTACAATATCACTAGCCCGAAGGGCTTAAAGTCTAGCAGCCGAAAGAAGCAAAATAAGTATAGTAGCCATTCGACATGACCACATGCAATCGATTGGGGAGCGAAGTTCTAATATGTGAAGTCGCCGAAGTACTCTCCCTCTGGTACCTCCTGCTGGTAATACTTCTCCTCCTCCTCAATTGAGCAACATGGGCATAAAATTGTGAGTACATTGGTACTCAGCAAGTCGTTTGTAACAAATGAATGCAATATAGTATGCAAGGCTTACCAATGGAGGGCTGAAAAGTTAATTTGCATAAAAGGACATTTTAAGATAAATACAAATAACAGATTGAAAGCGAAATTTTATGGAAAACAATAATTAATAAGTAATCAACGGAATTGCAATAAACCACTTGTGAACCTCCCATTAATAAGCTAAACCAATAGTAAACTACCTATTCACTCTCCAACCATAAACCACCAGTTTTCATGAAATCTCTACCTCTCGTGTGAAATCACCGAGCATTTGTCCATAACCGAGGATGCGGCTATTCGAATAATTTTACACTCTGCAGAGGTTGCACAACTATACCCACACGATGTGATTAGCCTCGCGCTAAGAAAATCATAACAAGGCTAAGCGGCTAAGCATGCGATGATAAACCATTTCGTAAATTAAGCAGGCTAAGCATTCTAATCGTACAACCCATGTGACATCTAGCATAGCATCACTATTTAATTTTTCAACCTATGGTGACAATGGCATCATGATGTTCAAATTATCAAGGGGGAAAATTATTCAATTGGGACAATAACTACTAGTACAAGAATTTGTATTAAATAGCAATGCAAGGAAATGTAAAATAAAATATTTAAATAATAGATTGAAAACTGGGTTCAACATAATCAAAGGTTACGACTTGTCTTGGTTATGCTTAACGAGGTACTCGGGGTCTTCTGGTGTCGCTCCTGCTCCTCCGAAATCGGGATCTAACGAGAGAGAAAGCGATCAAAACAACAAAAACCAATCAAATAAAATTCAAATAAACTCCAAAAACCTTGAAATCTTAACCAACAGATAGAGCTCAATTTTAGATGAATTTAGAAAAAAGAATGAGGTCAGTCGGAGCTAGGACGGAGAAGAACGGGCTCTCGAAAAATTAAATCTAAAAAGAATGCTAGAAATTTGAAAAAGCTACTGTGCTGTGGACTCGACTCATAGAACAGTGCACGCGGGGTGCTGACGTGGTGGCATGGTTGGCTTACACGTGGCACTACTGACGTGGCGGCTGACGTGACTGCTGACGTGGCACTAGGGTCGGGTTTTTGCTGACGTGGCACGGCCACGTGGCGCTGACGTAGCATTACACGTGGTAGATAGGGCTAAGGTGGCTGCTGAGGTGGCGATGACTCGGCTAGGGCTGACTTGATAAGGAGTTGACTTGGCAAGGAGGCAATGATCTGGATGGGGACGATCGGGCGGCTGCGAGGTGACAACGATCGGACTGCCCGACAATCCAACGGCTGCGAAGATGGTGACGTTCGGACTGTCCAACGATAATGAAGATCGGACGGTCCAACATCGATTGGACGGCTGCGGAGGTGCGATGATCAGACTATCTGGCGATGACTTTGATCGGATGGTCCGCCATCGATCAAACGGCCGCGAAGATGCAATGATCGGACTGTCCGACATTAGGAGGATCGGACGGTCCAACGTCGAATCGGACGACGGCGGAGGTGCAAAGACGTTCGGACTATCCGAACTGAGCGGCACATCTTGTCCATTGGAAGCGGTCGGACGGTTGCAGAGGTGTGGGGTACGGGAACCGAGGAAGCATGGCTATTTAAGCGCAGAGCCCGAGGTTGACCGGGATGAGCACGGCCAGGAGGCCGAGTCAGGAGACGGCGGCGATAGCTCAGCTCGAGCATGGAAACCGAGGCAGCGGTGGAGTCCTCCCCCGTAACGACTATGAACAGTAGCTCAGGACTCAGATGTGTGACACGTGGCACAGTGGCAAATCGGGCGGCAACAGCAGAAATCGGAGGTGAACAGTAACTGATGCGACGGATAGGTGACATGTGGCATCAAACAGGATCGGACAACTCGACTTGAATGGCATGGATGAACAGTACCGGGCTGGCCCATCACTTTTTAGGATTTTTTTGGGGGTTTTCTCTTTTTAGATAATTAAATAAAATCAAATGAGCTTTAGAAAATAGCAAATAAATCTAAAAAACTCACAGCAAATTCTAGAAAATTCCTTGAGATATTAGGAACCCAAATAAAATATTTTTAGCATATGTTAATGTTTATGTTAGTCATATTAAATCCTTTTAATTATTAAAAATTTAATTTAAGCTTGTATTAAATCTAGAAAAATTCAAATGGTGAATTTTATTTTTAAAGGCTTCAAAAAGGCTTTGAAAATCAGGATGTTACACTTGTCAATTTATATGTATACATGATATTGATCTTCCTACCGATAGGTTTTGATCATTACTACAACTGCGTTAGAACAGGCTGACCTCTGAAAAATTCGAGGACAATATGTGTACTTCTTGATGTCTCAAGTCATAAACAAAGGTGAAGAGTTCCACAATATATAATGAACTTTATTGGAATAAGATTAAACTTAATTGTACATGTGTGTATTTACTCTTGAATACGGTTAATTTATTTCATTTGAGTTGATTGAATTGTGAAGTAGACATTATTATTTCTATAATGAATATGAATTGGATATATACATGTACTTGTTGTGTTTTTGTTTGTTTGAAAGGGCATAACTAGCATTTTCTGAGGCTAGCCAACAAATAGAAATATATTTAGGAATACAAAAGAATATCACAGATGATTATTAACTCACAACCGTCTGTGATAGTGACTATCACAGATGGTTTGTAGTTGAAACTATCTGTGATACATTAGATATCACAAACGATTTGTATACAAATTGTTTGTGATAGTTAATTTCCATAAACGGTTATGAATTAATAATAGTCTATGAGATTGATTATTCTCAAAGGTGGTCTGAGCCCTTAGGCTGCCAATACATGGCTTATATAGGACCTTGGGACGTCCATAGAGTCCACAAACCTAGTACAACTCAACCCTATATGGTTTTAGATACGAACTCTCACAAAAAGGAAACTAGATTTTACAGCCGTCACATTGTTTCGGCCATAACTTTTGATCCGTGATGAATTTGATGTTGGGGCCAGATCCATTGCGTAGCCCTTGAAAATATCTTTCCAAGGAGTACAAGAACACCCAAATCGGACTCCGTTTGTGAAAGTTATGACCTTTTTAGTAAGTGCCTGTCAGGCTGTCCCGAACCGAATCCGAATTGAATTCTGAGTTGAATCCGAGTTTGAATCCAATTGGGCTTGTGGGAGGTACGAATTTGGCTGAATAATCTTATCCAAAACTTGTAGTTTATGTCCTTGGGCTCCTCCCTTTTGCTCTCCCACTGAATGGCCTTTCTTCCTTCATGTCTTTGACACCTAATGTGGTTATCCTCTTCCTTTGCGTCTCCATTGCTTTGCCATCGACAAATCTAAGAATGCACCATTTAATGACATGAGGTAGTATTCTATTCTTATGAATAATAACATTATATTTAGTTCGAATGAGTTCACTGGCAATGTTTGATGCGGCTCAATAACTCTTTCCAGTTGAATAATATATTTAACTGAAAAGTACAAGACACGTACGTATCCGCATCATCCTCCCCTTCTTCAAGAAAAGCCGTCCTCGGCTTTTGATAGCCTAAAATTGTACTAAACAAAGAACAACACTTCTTCTGGTTAGCACATCATGATCATCTGAAGGTGTAATAAACGAAAAGAACAACACATACGCATGGTATATGTAAGAGTCAATTGTTGTGCCATTTTCATTATTTTGCATAAACCGATGAATATAGTAGCAACCAAAATATGCATGCATTGCAATATTGTTTTTCACATCATTCTCCCTCCCATAAAAGAAAGTCGTCCTCGACTTTTCTATAGACAAATCATTAATGGGGAAAATCAGATTTATTTGTTCATACATAGGAAAGAAAATTTTGAGCGGCTTCCATGCTTCAACTGCGCTACTCTGATTATTTTTACATGATTGTACATTAAAGATCGAACAAGTAGACTTATGAAATCTTTCTAAACTGTACGTGCTATTGTTGAAATTCATCTTATTGTGATCACAACATGGCATAAAAGATTGTTTATCCATAATATGCGATTTCAGTTCAGCAAGCTTATCACATGTAATGCAAATTCTGAGAACATAAAATTTGTCATCTACACCATAATCTCCAATCAAATTGAACTTATATGTGTAGGCATAGGTACTAACTAGTGATTTTGAACTTGAAATTTCAGCAACATTATAAATTACACTAGATAGCTCTCTAGGATTATCAAACATAATATAGCACAAAGAATCGTTAGGAGATATTCTAGTAAGAACTTCCTTATGAGTAATCAATTCCACATTATGTAAATTGAGCAAAGAAATTTCAGAACATGGAATTGTTGGTTGATCATATGAGTACTCACAATTACTCACCTTTGCACAATTAAATTCAGCATCAATAGTGTTACCTTTGTTGTCCTCCTCAGATGATGTAGGCGCTGAGGGTTTAACATTATTAGGATGTACCCTCGGGGCAGCAAACACTTCATCCCTTCCCGTGGTTATCTCCTCATTTGGCTTCAAAGGTGCCGGTTGTTGAATGTTCAATTCTTCAACTTTAATGTCAACCTGCACAATGTGAGAAACAACACTAGATGTAGATATTAAGGTGTTAGTTTCGGATGCATCCTCACTTTGTCTTTCTTCTACTTCTCTCTTTTCTTTTGGTGTCTCTCTCACACTCTCAATTTGGATGCTCTCAACCTCACATATGGTGGAATCACACAGCTCACTCTTTTTATCACTCTCACTCAATTTGGCTCTGTGTCTCTCATCCTCGCATGGGTTGTGGTGTATCTCGTGAGCTATATCACTATATATCTTCTTGATCGAAGGAAAGTCCCATGCTCGGTCATTTTCTCATGTACCACACTATTAGGGGCAAAGAACTGAAGTATGAACATGGAGAGAATTGTGGTATACGTCTCTCTATAAGTCTCTTCTCCTCTTCAATAGCATAATTCATAAGATCTTGCACACTACCAAAATATTTATGTTGAAGTGTAGCGCGATCTTAGAATTCAATCCTCTTTTGAAGTATGTCTTCTTTTGCAGTTCACTTGAGACACCGCCCGACGTAATGCATCTTGTAGCTCAAAATAATATTGTTGCACAGTGTTACTCTCTTGTGTGATACTCTCGGATGGCGAAGCAATCCCGTGCATAATCGGATGGCACAAATTCTCTCCTCATCGAGTGCCTTCAAATCTGACCAAGATTTAATAAACTCTCTTCCAAATTGTTGTTGCCACCAACTATAAGCATAATCTTGAAATTCTCTAGTGGCACGCATCACCTCTTTGGCTTTAGGAAGATTTTGAAATCTAAACACTTTCTCCATTCGCCATTCCCACTCAAGATACTCCTCTGGATCTTCACTGCCATAGAAAGGATTATAGTTATCTTCTTCTTGTTGTGGATAAAGTGCCCGCACAATATCATTCACGATGTTCGAGCGCAACACTTTCATTTGATGATTGAACTCAATGCGCATATCTTGCACGGAATTATTCATCTCCGTCTTCAGTTGCTCTTTCAAGGTGGAAGAAGTGGCGACGAACTCATTGCGCAATGTCCCTCTCAAAGGTTGGAATTGAAAACGACTCGGCGGGCATACTCCTCTCCATATTATTGTCTCCACTGTCATGGTTAGTTCTACAAAGAACGCACAAATACCACAACATATACACGATATGTGGAGTTCACTCTATCTCACTTTTTCCTCACCAAGTAAAGTTCTTACCTTCCAAGTGAATTGAGGCCAAAAGAAACTACACTTGGTGGTGGCTACAATAGCAAGTGATGATCAAGCGGATTTAAAAGTGACTCACAATTGCACGACAAAGGATATTTTGTGGAGTTTGGTTTGAAAGTATTTATCCTACACAATCTGAATTTCACGATATTGTAAAATTAAGTAATAATCCAAGCTAGAAAGTATTGCCTATGTGCCGATCCAAATGATATAAGTGAAGTATATGAACGCACACACAATGATCAATGTGACTCAATGCAAACAAAAGGAATGAGCTAAAGGAAACAATCGGGAATATTAGCTCGTTTTGCACCAAGTACTAGGAGAGACGCTAGCCAATTGCAATAATATGAATTTGAGGGCACAAGATTGTCCAAAGAAATTAAATACACAATCTGAATTTATGGACTAAGATTAACTCACCCAAATTCGGCCAATGCTTTCTTTTCTTTCTTTCTTTCTTTGTTTTTTTTTGCTCAAGCCGTGGTTTTTTTTTCAATCGGCTGCCTTCTCTCTCTTTTTTTTTGCTCTTTTTTTTTATGCTCAAGGCCAAACTAGGTTTAATTGTTCGTAGATTCTACGCAAGTCCAAAGTTGTTCAGCAATGTGTAGATAATTCTAGAACAGCCCTAAAGCAATTATCAAAGACTAGTCTCAAGATTCAAAGGATTTAAGTGAAGATCTGAATATGTGAAACTAAGATTCTTGTGGCCAAATCAATCAAGAAAAAGGAAACCCAGATATATTCGGATGTGATATTCTTTCAAGATGCACAAAGATCTTATGTGGACAGCAAGAACAAGATTTCAAAAAGTAAATTGAATCTACTTTTTTTTTGATGCTAATTGAAAGATCAACTAGCGGATTTTCAAGGGTTCAAAATAACAACGATGAAGCAACGCAAAAGGACACTAAGATCAGCACGTAAACAAAATTTCTAATGGATCAAAACTTAATAAAACTCACGAAAATAACAGATGCGAAACTAGGGTTTGGATTTTTTTTTGCAATTTTCGGTTTAATGGACTATAGGACAGAAATAAATCAATCTAAAAGTAAAGGGATAAGATCCTACCGAATAGTATATATCATAGATGGTTCAAAAACCATTAGATAACTTCATATCATTACTGACCCATAAACTCAGACAGCTCATGAAACCATCTGTGATGATATTTTTGAACCATCTGTGATGACCTTTTTTGCAGAAGTAAATTCGGCGCTTGGGAAGGGGCAGTTTAGGTTATCGAGAAGCTGAGGAGATCAAAAGGATCAAGTCTTACTAGATTCAGGTTTATGTACTTTGAAAAGCGTTCACAAGGGTTGCATGAGTAAAAACTCCCAAAAAGATATGGGTTTGCGGGGTTTCCTATGTGAATGTGGATAGTACCCACTAAGAGTTCATATTAGGATCCAATAAATAGAGAGGGAGGTATGCCTCCTCTCTATATAAGGGATTGTGCAAGATAGAATTAGTTGGGTCTCTTGAGTCTAGTGCTCACGAATAAGTTGAGTGGTTGAGCTTAGATCGATCCTTGGAGAAATTTGTGTGAGATCCCACTGCTTTTGTGGCTCTTGTTCTCCCAGGAAGTAGATGTAAATCTTCATCTTCATGTAACAATAATTCATCAAATTTGTTTAAGAAGTTATGCTCATGTTTTGTGATGTTGATTTCTTTGATTTGAGTGTTTTTTTTCCTTCTATTCGTCTCTTCTTGGGTTTTTTGTGTGCTAAGGATGTATAAGTGATGTAGATACCTCTAGAAGACCAGGTCCCATCCAACTAGACATTACCCATAGCAATTCCTTGAAGTTGCCTTTTTTTGCTTGGAAAGGGTGAAATTCATGGTTCCTTTCCTCCTAGGGTTTTGGCTTTCATTCTTGTTGTGCTTAAGTTTCCAAGAACGTGTGGGAGTTGATCCAAGGTCACCTTAACCATATTTTACCAATACTAACATCCTTTGCAATCGAAGCAGGAGCGTCGCAAATGTTTAGGCTGGAGAAAAAGCCAATGAGGATACACAAGTTGGAGTACTAGAAGCCGACGAGGAGTGTCATATGAAGAGTGGGTGGTGAAGTTGTTTAAGCCGTTGAAGAAGAGTGGCACCATTGACGAAGAAATCATGGGAGGTTGCCGTAGATGAAGAAAACATCGATGTAACGAGAAGTCAAAATTGAGTATGTTGTAGTCCGCACTGGTAGCAGCGAGGAAAGGGAGAAGCCGACTATAGGGAATCAAGCATAAATCACGCACAGGTATCGGTGAACAAGCAGAGGAAGAAGAACTGGGAGGAAGAAATTTGGTGACAGATACCAGCAATGCGTGTGGTGGCCGGTAGACGTAGAGAGGCGAGACATGTAGTGATGAGGTGTGCATGTGCAGGCAGATATGCATGCATCATACAACAAACAGAAAAAGAAAGAAAAAAATCAGGGAGATTGCACGTAGTGCATGCATGACGTTGTTCAAGAGGAAAACAACAAACATGCATGCATGCATATAGGACACGGCCGCGAGTAGATCGGACCAAAAAAGAAGATCCATGGCGAGGGCAAGCCGATGGGCGCGAGTAGACCGGCGGAGTGTTCGGTAGCCAAGGAGACACAGGAAGAGACGATGAAGAGCCAGTCAATCATGGTTGGTAGATATCGTCAACAGTGGAGAAGCAAATAAAAAGAACTGATAAAGAGGAAAGAACCAATCTATTAATTGGTGAAAAAGAAACTGATCTAGGGCTTGTTTGATATGGCTGCGACTTATAACTTTTGACTGAAATATTTGAATTTTAGCTGTTTGCGATAGAGATTACGGAGAGAGTACTCGCTTGCGATTTTAGATGGTATAGATGTTGGGCTTTTAACATATACTATAATTAACTTGTAGACTCCGTCTTAAAAAATACTCTATTTAAAAATTAGATACTGTAGCAAAAGTCAAAACCTATTTTGAGAAGCCAAAAACAACAGGCCCCTATTCTATTGATAAAAGAGAAAGAAAGGAGGCCATCTATCTACAATACACAGCCCCAAGTGATTACATCATCTCTCCCAGAATAGTGCGCAGCAGAATTTGGTAGTGGCTAAGAATAGATCTAGAAGCAACCCTGCTCTGGTCCCATGTAGGAGAATAAAATTACCCGGAATAGCTGTTGATGTATTGATTGAGCCTATATATAGAGCACAAGATAAGATGCAATTAACACTAGTACAAAACATGCTATACTGGACAGGTACATCACAGACGGTTCATAATACCACCCGGCTGTGATATTTTCACATACGGTTATTAACACGAACCGTCTGTGATAATCGAGACATCACAGACGGTTCGTGTTAATAACCGTCTGTGAAAGTTCACAGACGGTTATTAACATGAACCGTCCGTGATGTAACGATTATTACAAACGGTTGGTATAACAAACCGTCTCTGATATTAATCATCACGGATGGTTCATGTTAATAACCATCTGTGATAAGTCATAGACGGTTATTAACATGAACGGTCTGTGATATTTGGTTTCACAGACTGTTTGTGATTGGAACCGTCTGTGATAAATTGCACTATTAATTATTAATGGGTGTACTTGCTCGATGTTGACACGGATCTGTCTTCATTGCGCCGCATCGATGGAGCAAGGCGGCCGGCTTTAGCGAGTTCGGGGTGAAAACATATCATCGTCTTCTTAGTGATCTGATCAGAGGTTAGTACTTAATTACATTTAATTATGTATGTATACATGTTTTTGTAATGGAAGGCCAGAGATGATAACTTATATGCTATGTAGTAGTGGTAATAATCATTTTTGGTAACCATTTGTTACTTGTGTAGCTAGCGTAGATGGATCGAAGCTGGATGTACATTGAGAACTGTGTGAGTGAAGAGTACATTATTGGCGTGTCTACTTTTAGAAGAGCGGCTGAACAGGATATGTTAAAGAAGGGGATGAAATATATGTACTGTCCATGTATTGATTGTGATAATCTCAAAATATTTAGCAACTCAGCACAGATCGAAACTCACTTGATTGAAGGAGTTTCAGAAAAGGGTAAAAATATTGGACCAATCACGGTGAAGAGAAGAGTACACAAGAAGCTGGTAGTTATGACGTAGTCGAGAGAGGCAACGATATGCCAGTTGTGGACTGTGCTTTTGATCATAAGGATAGATTGCAGGATGACAATCTCGATCAGATGTTACGTGATGCAGAAGGGAACTATAGTGAGAGAGAGTTTGGTAAATTCGAGGACTTGATGGAGGACTCGGAGAAACCTTTGTTCTCGGGCTGCAAGCCGCAATACATGAGGTTGTCATCAGTTCTAGAACTACTGAAATTGAAGGCAAGCAATGGTTGGTCCGACAAGAGTTTCACGGCAATGTTAGGTCTCCTAGCGGACATGCTTCCAAAGGGAAATGCGTTGCCGAGAACCACCTACCAAGCCAAGAAGATTCTTTGTCCATTGAACCACCTACCAAGCCAAGAAGATTCTTTGTCCATTGGAATGGAAATAGAAAGAATACATGCATATCCGAATGATTGTATCCACGATGTTTTACAGTCAAGCAAAAATTAAAGAGTATGCTAGCTTAAATATTTGTCCGGAATAATCCACCGCATATGCAAAGCATCCCGATACAAGCGTAAAAAAAATGTCGCACTCATCACAAACCAAATTTTCAAAACCTCGAGTTACATCCCCGATCTGAACATCACGAGAGTTATACTACTCCCGAGTTTTTCTCCAATTCATTTTGTTTTGAAATCAAAACCAAAACTTCTACCATGTGTATGCATTCCTTGCTTCGCCCTTGACCGTGGGCACGGCTATTCGAATAGTTTTAACTCGCAGAGGATGTACAACTTTACCCACAAGAGATAAGTCATCTTTGCAACAATATGCTTCCTTTGGCATAAGACTCGGATAAATTATCACAAAGCTTTTCACCTACTCCAAGATAGTTTAAATACCACCCGCTAAGGTTTCACCACAACTTGAATCCACAAGTTGGAGCCCTCTTGCGCCATGTGAGTACAAGAAACCACTGCTCCTCACTATGAGTAACCAAAGATACCCTGGCACCCAATACACCACCGGTGATATCTAAGCTAAACTTTTATAGGTTAGTTAGCTAGGTCGTACCCATATAGACTTGTGATTGTACTGTTTTGCTCAGTTTGGACAAACACAAGCGTCGGTCCTTAATCGACTGTGGTGGCTCATTCACAAACCCAACAATTCTCGTGCTAATCGCACCACCAAACCTTCCATCCACCCTTGTCAACTTTTCCCTTTGAATTTCATTTTTTATTTTCAAATTAACAGTGGTAACATCCATTACCACTTTTCAAACAAAATATTTAACAATGGTAACATCCATTACCAATGCTCACACAAATCATTCATCAAAACATTTGATAAACATGCTACTCATTTGAACATTATTACATTGATTTGCTACGCTAAGCATTTGCTAGTATTTTAAACATTCAACCAATATAATGCTAACTCATTATTGAGTCAATGGTACAAGGTAAACAATTTTCAATGGAAGGTATAACAAATTGGGTCTTTAACTAAATTTTCTAAATCAAACTATCACTTGATATAACATAAGCAATGCATTAATTTAAAATAACTACCTAAACATTTTTCCAAATCATTTGAGCAAGTTGATCAAAGGAAACTTGCAAAACATGGGAGCAAAATGTTCAAAGGAGACTTGCCTTCTGGTGCTGGGTTGAAATCTTCCTGAACTTGATCTTGATGTTGCTCGGACAAATCGGTCTCTACACGTAAATCGAGAAATCCAAATAAATAAAATAAAATAAAAATTCAAAAATTGAAAATAAATATACCAATTGAAAGATTGAAATTTTAGATGAATTTAGAAATTTGAATGGACCAATTTGGAGCTAAAATGAAAAAGATATGGCTATTTGAAATTTTTAGTTTTGATTAAATCCAGAAATTCGGAAATCTTCGACATGGGGTCCACTGGTCACGAAGTTCATTTAAAATGAGTCTCGACATATGGGACCCACTGGACAGTGACGGTGCAGAGGTGGTCACGACGGGTGGGACCTGTGTCGTGCGGATAAAAACGGAGAAACTCAACTCGCGCATGAGCGGGCTCCGAACGCGCGCAGGAGTGGGAGGGGAAGAGAGCGCGCTAGCCAAGTGAGCGGGAGGCACCGCCTACCCCTTAAGGGCAGGTAATCCCCTTAAGGTTTGTCTACGGAGGCCGGCGAGCAACGTGGCGCACACGCGGCTCGACGTGGCGCACACGCCGACCGCTTGACGTGGCGCCGAGGTGGCGGGCCGACGCGGCGTTTGCGCGGCTGCCGGTGGAGGTGGATCGGACGGCCATGGGCTTGACGCGCGCGCGCGATCTTAAGCCGCCGGCCGATCCGGATGGACGGCAGAGATAAGGCGGTGGAGACGCTGGCAACCGGCGGATGGGCGCCGCGTGGCGCGGCTTCTCCGCGCGAGGCGCCGCACGACGCTGAACGCCGCCGCGCCCCGACGACGGCGGTGGGGCCGAGGCGACGCGAGGTGGACGGTCGAGATGGAAACACGCGCGCAGATCCGGGCCGCCGGTGAACGGGCGGTGGGGATGACGCGCGGAGGCGGAGTCCGAGCGACGGCGACACGTGGTCCAGATGACTCGATGATGGAAAGGGCATCGAGGTGAAGCAAGGACCTCCTGCTAAGGTGTTGTGGTATCTTCCTGTAATCCCCCATTTGAAGCGTTTATTTGCAAACCACAAGGATGCAAGATTGATGCGTTGGCATTGGGAGCAGCGTAAGAAAAACGGAAGATAAGACATGTTGCTGATTCTGCCCAGTGGAGGAATATCGATAGGATGTTTGTACATTTCGGTGTGGAACCAAGAAATATAAGGTTTGGGTTGAGTACAGATGAAATGAATCCTTTTGGTAACATGAGCAGCCGACATAGCACCTGGCCCGTGACTCTGTGCATGTACAACCTTCCTCCTTGGCTGTATATGAAGCGGAAGTATATTTTGATGTCACTACTTATCCAAGGGCCGAAGCAACCTAGCAACGATATTGATGTGTTCCTAGCACCATTGGTAGAAGATCTTGCAATACTGTGGAACGAAGGGGTACATATATGGGATGCGGACAAACGAGAGAACTTTACTCTACGTGTTATGTTGTTCTGCACCATTAATGATTTTCCTGCCCTTGGTAACCTGTCAGGGTTGAGTACAAAAGGAGCCAAAGCGTGTCCGCACTGCTTAGATTATACCGAGAGTGTGTGGTTGAACAACTCGCGTAAAACTGTGTATATGCGTCACCGTAGGTTCGTTCCAAGGTATCACCCATACCGCAAGATGAAGAAACAATTTGATGAAAAAAAAGAGAATGATTCAGTACCAAGAACTTTTAGCGGGAAAGAGGTGTATGATATGGTAAGGATATAAACGTTGTGCTTAGAAAGGGATGTAAATTGAGGAAGAACATGTGGAAAAAAGGTCAATATTTTGGGACTTACCTTATTGGGAGCACTTAGAAGTTCACAATTGCATCGATGTCATGCACGTAGAGAAGAATGTATGTGACAGTTTGATTGGTCTCTTACTGAATATTCCTGATAAAACTAAGGATGGTGTTAACGCAAGGCGTGACATGGTCGCTATGAACATCAGGACCGAATTAGCACCGATAGAGACCGATAAAGGCTGGATGTACCTTCTCCTAACTTGCTACACTCTGTCTAAGTCCGAGAGAACTGAACTGTGCCAGTCCTTACATGGTGTGAAAGTTCCATCTGATCACTCCACCAGCATGAAGAAACTTGTTTCTATGGAACATTTGAAATTAATTGGCATAAAGTCCCATGACTGTCATGTGCTAATGACACAAATGCTACCTGTTGCAATTAAAAGTATTTTGCCGAACAAGGTTCGAGTGACAATCATAATGCTATGTTATTTCTTTAATGCAATTGCTCAGAAGGTCATTGATCCCAATGGACTAGATGCTCTACAAACCGAGGTGGTGATAACTCTATGTCATTTAGAGACATATTTTCCTCCATCCTTTTTTGATATCATGGTCCATCTCATTGTCCACCTTGTGAAAGAGATAAAAATATGCGGCCCCGTGTTTTTACGTCATATGTACCCTTTCGAGAGGTACATGGAAATTCTCAAGTCCTCTATACGCAATCGATCTCGACCGGAGGGTAGCATCATCGAAGGTTATACATCAGAAGAGGTCATTGAATTCTGCATCGTCTATATGGCTCAGGTCGATCTGATAGGTGTACCTCTATCTCGTCACGAGGGGAGGCTAGAGGGTATCGGGACTATCAGAAGGAAAGCAATAACTCCGGATTAAAATACGTATGCTCAAGCCTATTTCATGGTTTTACAACACATGACAAAAGTGACCCCATCTATTGAAGAGCACAAGGACATGCTACGTCAAGAGAATGTAGGCCAGTCAGAAGTTTGGATCACAAGACAACACAACTGTCAGTTCAACGAATGGTTGAAGACGCAATTGACTAGGAGGTCATTAAGTGAAACACTACAATGGTTGGCAAAAGGGCCAAAATTTACAATTGTAACATGGCAAGGATACGAAATTAATGGCTACACATTTTATACAACAGATCAGGACAGAAAGAGCAGTGCAGAACTCAGGTGTCCGGATATATGCTTATGATGCGCACATCAGTACTGCAGGCCCAAGCTCGTACTACGGGCTTATAGAGGAGATTTGGGAGTTTGACTATGTAATTTTCAAGATTCCTCTATTTTAGTGCCGTTGGGTCCATCTCCCATGGGGTGTAAAGGTTGACAAGTACGATGTCACTACCGTGGACCTTGAATGTGTAGGATACAAAGACAAATCATTCGTACTCACGAGGTAAGTTGTTCAAGTATTTTATATAACCGACCCGGTAAATAAGAAGCGCCATGTAGTTCTTCAGGGAAAAAGAAGGATTATCGGAGTTGAGAATGTTGTGGATGAGGAAGAGTATAATCAATTTGATAATTTGCCTCCATTCAGAGACGGCATCAGGCTCGAGGAAGAAAAAGGTGATGAAACAAGCTATATGCGTGTCGATCATCGTAAAGGGCTTTGTTTAAAATGAAATAGCCAAGTGTAATAAATGTAACTATATAAGTTCCATTGTAATTGTAAAATGATTCAGGAACTGTGATGTATTTGTGAATTTGCATTTATATATGTATATGTGAAAATGTATGATATATATAGGTGAATTGAATGCTGGTAGGTGTAGTTATATTCATGAGAGGTCTTATTGAATGCTGGTAGTGTAGTTATATTAATTACACTCTGTGAGAGGTCTTATTGAATGCTGGTAGTGTAGTTATATTAATTACAACAGACAGCGGGCAAAAGCTTATTACAGATGGTTCTAAACTTATAACCGTCTGTGATATTATATTATCACAAACGGTTCTAAGTTAAGAACCGTCTGTGATAGTCATACTATCACATATGGTTCTCAACTGAGAACCATCTGTGATAATCTAATATCACAAACGGTTTAGTTATAGAACCGTCTGTGACAGTTTTCCTTATAAATACCCGCAGCTAGGGCACAGAGTCCGCAGTCATGCACTCTAGATCTCCAGCGCCCCTGCTAGGTTTAATATTGCTCTCTCCCGCTGTCCTTCCCTCCCAACGTCGCCGCCGCCGTCGGTCGCTCCCGACGCAGCTCCCTCCCGCCGCCGCTCCCTCCCCTGACTCCGGTGCCCTCCTCCCGTGACGCCGCTCCCTCCCCCGAGCCCGTGCCCTCCTTCCCCGACGCCACTCCCTCCCCCAAGCTCGGCGCCCTCCTCCCCTGACTCTAGCTCCCTCCTTCCCCGCGAGCCCAGCGCCCTCCTCCCCCGACTCTAGCTAGGTTTTAGATTTGTTTCATGCTTCATATAGAATAATGAAGATATGTTATTCATGTTTCATGTTTCATATACTGATATATATGCTACATTGTCATATTGATATGTATATATATATATATATATTGATATGTGTGTGTGTATATATATATTGATATGTGTGTGCGTATATATATATTTACACATGCTGGATTAATCAATATGTTAAATTCATATGTCATTTCTATTAGGATATGTGTTATATTTCAAATGGTATGTTCAATTCATATAATTACTTACATGTTATGACATTTGTATTTGGATTGATGTCATCTTTGTTCTTACATAATCATACTAGAATTATATTGCTATATATGAATTATTAGCAGCTGTAGCTAGAAATATACCACACCTCACTGCGTCCACACAGTCGTCCAAAAATTTTTAATATATACCACATAAACCTTCAAAGGGCATGACGCTAGTGACACACTCTAGTGTATCAGGTTCAATAAATTTGATACACTAATTTGTCTCATTTAATTCATAGAACTATGTTTAGGCCCACACCTCACTGCGTTCACGCAGTCGTCCAAAATTTTTAATATATGCCACATAGACCTTCAAAGGGAATGAAGCTAGTGACACACTCTAGTGTATCAGATTCAATGAACTTGATACACTAGTTTGTGTCATTTGTTTCATAGAACTTTGTTTAGGCCCGCACCTCACTGCGTCCACACAGTCGTCCAAAATTTTTAATATATGCCACATAGACCTTCAAAGAGCATGAAACTAGTGACACACTCTAGTATATCAGGTTCAATGAACTTGATACACTAGTTTGTGTCATTTGCTTCATAGAACTTTGTTTAGACCCACACCTCACTGTGTCCACACTTTGTTTAGGTCTATTTGGAAGGCCCATAGCTCACTGCAGTTAGTTTTTTCGTAGAAGAGAGATGGCATCCACACAGTCGTCCAAATATTTTTAATATATGCCACATAGACCTTCAAAGGGCATGAAGCTAGTGACACACTCCAGTGTATCCGGTTCAATGAACTTGATATACTGGTTTGTGTCATTTGCTTCATAGAACTTTTTTAGGCTCATACCTTACTGCGTCCACACAGTCATCCAAAAATTTTTAATATATACCACATAGACCGTCAAAGAGCATGAAGCTAGTGAAACACTCTAGTGTATCAGGTTCAATGAACATGATAGACTAGTTTGTGTCATTTGCTTCATAGAACTTTGCTTAGGCCCATGTAACATCCTGAATTTTGAAGCAAGCAAAATTTCGAAGAAATTAAAATTTTTCTTTGCATCTTGTTGGCATTCAAATTTCTTTGGCAATTATCCTCGAGTTTTTCTCCAACATTATGTTATGCAAATCAATATCAGGGCATAACTCCCTAAAGATAAAATAATTGTAATAATAAAGTCATATAATAAATAAGATATAGCAGGCGCAAAATAAATTAGCAGACACAAGCAAATTAAAATGCAATTTATGGAAAACAAGAGTCAGGTGTGAGACGGTAAAACAAAAAGGAGAAATTTGAAATTTAATCAGTGCATCTGAAAAATAAGTAAAGGTTTCGACATCGACAGTTAACCACAAAAATAAGTTAAACAAAATAAAATGAATGGCACTATGTAAATTTAATTCAAAAACCTAGCTAAATGTTCAAATTTAAATTTTGTAATTTCCCCATGGGGCAAACTCCTTTCTTCCTTCCTTTGCTCTTTTCTCCCTACCCAGCGGGCCCCGCGCCCACCTTCTCCCTTTCTTTTTCCTGCCGACCGGCCCACCCAGCAGCCTCCTCTCTTCCTCCCTTTCTTTCCTCTCCCTCGCTCCTTCCTCTCTGCGCGCCGCTCTTCGCGTGAGCATAGCGTCGCTCGGTTACTCCGCCGCCGCTCCCGGGATCCCCTGTCTCCTCACCCACGCCACCCTGCGCCGGCCTATCGACCCGAGCCCCTATGGCCATGCCCCCGCCATCACTTGCCATTAACATCGCCGCCCATGTGCCGCGCCTACAGCCGCCGTGCGCCACCACCCATGCCGCGCCGAGCCCCACCCCGATGACGTCGGCCACAGCGACCACACAGTCCTCCGTGGCTATAAGAAGCTCCGCGCTCTCCCTTGCCTCCTCTGCGCCCTCTCCTTTCTTCCCCACTTCGCCTAGCCCGCACATGCTCCCACGCCGCCGCCACAGCTCCCGGCCGCTCCGGCGAGGCTCTTCCCAAATTAACCGCGTCACGGCGCGTCTCACCCACCGAGGAACTTCCTCCGGCGGCCAATTGAGTTTTCTCAAAGTGAGGCTCGCCGTCGGCCGTTTTGCCCCAAATCCAACCGCCGACGCTCCCACCCCGGCCATCTCCTCCACGAGGCGCCCTGGCTCAATTCCTTCCGGTGGAAGCACCTCGGAGGCGCCCTCAAGCTTCCCCAACCGCCGCCTTGCCTCCTCGACGCCCGAGCACTTCCCTCCACGTGAGATCCTTGCCGCCGCCGTAGGCTTTCATCGCCGGCCTCCTCTGGTGCTTCTCCAACTCGGCCAACCGCACGGTGAGCTTCCCCGGCCCTTCCTCGTGCTTGTGCTCTCCTCCCCCTTACCCTTCCTTCCCTTCGGCAATCGTCTCCCCCGTGAGCCTCTCACTCCGGCCGCCGACCTCCGTTGCCATTCCGGCCAACGCACCGCCACCTCTAGGCTCCCTACATCCCCAGCAGTCCATTGTGCCCGTCGCCGGCGATCCACTGGCCCTGCCTCGCCGTCGCCACCGACGCCAGGAGCCTGCGCCGTCGCCTCTGTTTTTCTTCGCAGTACCCCCCTCTGCTGTTTAGCCGAAGCACAACTTCCTCTCCTTTTTGGGTTGCGTCACTGGTGAATGTGGTCTTTGAATGTATGGCGTATGGGCTCAACTCAGTAGCAAATTGGTTGTGGATAACTTGCTGTTTGTAGTAATTCACATGTAGCTAAAAATTGAATTCATCACAACAATTCAATAGGAATAGCTCATTTGCATGCCAATTGGATTGAGGTTGTTGTATTTCAAACTTTCGCAAAATGGAATGATCAAAGGTTTGATAAGGATCGGAGGAAGTTGTTGAAAGTCGATCAGCGCTAGTAAAATGAAAGCGTTAGAAAAACTAAAACCGAATGGTCGTGGGTTCATACGGCTCGATAAATAACTCGAAATAATAAGGATGTGTTTGTAATTCGGCTTGAATGTAAATATGAAATCCAAAGTGGCGTATAATCTAGTTGTAGGTATAGATGTATGTGTAATAAATAGTAGGAAGAAAATGGATCAAAATCAAATGAGATTTAATATTGACTAAAGTCACATGTTAATCAAGACTAACAAACTGATTACTCTACAAGGATTAAGTTAGTTGAATATTAGGTCATATAGATTCACAAATAGAGATCATCTTGCATGTAATTATTTAAGATCCAAACTTAAAAAGGTAGGCTTTATATGGATCATATGTACTTAAAGTATAGAAACATTATAAAGGTAGCTGCAGGGAAAACGCCTAAGTGTAGCAAAGTCGTAACTAAGTGTACATGCATTATCGATGGCAAATAGTTAATAAGGCTTTACATTTAAGTGTAGGTCTAAAGAAAATGACATTACAATGTAGTTTTGCAAATAAAAATGATAAGTGAATTGTATAGTTGGGTCCATATGAAAAGATTCTAATTAAAGTTAAAGATCGTGAAAATTAATAAATGCAAATATATGTGTATAAGCATTAATGACCCTCAGTTCCCGATCATCGTAAACTAATGTCGTGCCGAAGTATAACTTCATACACTTATTCAAAGCGGTCCTATAGGTCGTCCATTGTTAAAAATAACCTCACTAATCTACACCTTAGTAAACAAATTGATAATAGTATTAGATCACATAAAATAATGTGTCTTCAATTGGGAACATAAACTATAATACTAATTTGATAAATCAAAATAACCATGTACCTTATATATGCAACACATGTCCTAATTCATAACTACTAAACCCGACAAAATAATGTTCAGCTAAATTCATACATCTACCTTAACTCGTGGAACTTCCTTGATAAATATAAAATTATAAAAGAAGATTATTAAATAAAGTAGATCGAGCCGTGATATTTTACGGTCGGCTATACCTAGCCAATCTTTTGTTCTGGCAAATATTCCTTCCGCCATGATACTTCTTCTTCCTTTCGCCATTTATCTCTCTGTTCCAATCCCATTTGATTCCGTCAATTCTCCGCATCCGATCAATACTACCCAAAAGTCACCCTTTATCTTATAATGAAGTCAAATTGATTTTTATTTGGATTCTCTTGGATCTTCTTGAATTATTTGCATTTCATTGTTTAGCGCGTAATTAGAAACTGGAATCTTGGAGAATCAACGGATCCGCGATACGAATAACCAGAAGTCGGAGAAGACCAGAAGCATAGGATCAACAAACGAGAAAACTGTGAATAAGCTCAAGACCGCGGTAAACCGCGCCAGGCGAGTCAATACTTTGATCATATTGAATACCTATTTTACAAATTATTTAGAATTCAAATTATCAAGTGCATGCTGTTATTTTATGTGCTATAATATATTGGGATTTCATGCTTTAGTTAGCTACCCTATTTTACAAGTGCTACTATCATACCTTCCAGGCACATTTATACTGTGAACATTGTTACCCTAGGAAAAACTATAAATGTAGAGTTTCAAAAGAATCGATTACGTCTATATTACTTGGCATAGCATTGCTTAGTCTCGGGAGTGTTTACAATGTTCCGATATCATATGCAAAGAGAAATTTTGGGAAAAGTGGCAGTTGGAAATGGTCGGGTATGTTTGAAATGATCATTATTTTATGCTCCCAAAAATCTCTAAAATTGCTTATACATTTGGGCGGATGGCTCGGGGGTGTGGTGCAGTGGTGCACGAGAGTGTGGTTAGTGGTAGAACCACCCAGATAAACAAGGACCGAATCGAGTCATGACCTCCCAAGGTACAACAGTACAACCACAAGCTGGCAAATTGTAGGTAGGGCTAACTAATCTGCATAGCTCTAGTGTGGTTACGTGAAGGTATGAACACGAGCAAAGGGATGGATGGTCTCATCCCCGCCTTTGCCCGTGATGGCTCACGAGGGACCCTTCTCGAGGGATGTACGCATCCTACAGAAGATAGACCTTAGCGGGCGTAACCACAAGTAGGATTATGCATTGTAACAGCCTTGTGATAATCTACTCAACCACATGGCTAAGGAATCATGTGGGGCAACGGACAGATCTATCTCTTGTGGGTAAAGTGTACAAACTCTGCAGAGTCAAAACTATTCGAATAGCCGTGCCCACGGTCAAGGGCGGACATGGGAACTTAACTTCGATATAGTTCTATTTCAAAATGATTTATATGGTTGGGTCTGGAATGGGAAAATGGAGGACGAAGGAATGTCCTGGCTTGAGTTGTCCTGGGTGTCGTCCCAGTGGTAAGTTAAGCGGCTATAACGTTGAAAACTGGTTTGTGGTACAAGCAACTTGGGTAATGGATGAGATTTGTACTTATTCTATAAAATCTTTTATTCAAAGGTATTATAAATTCTTGTCCAAATGGCTAAGTCTAGGAGACTTTTACACATATATCTTACGTCTTATGAAAAGCAAAATTTTCGGCAAAATAAAATAAACCAGAGCCGACCTTTGTCAAGCCATACATGTTATATACTTGCATTCTGTGTATTGGCTCACTGAGCACGGGGTTGGAGTGCTCACACTCGCATAACAAAATCCAGAATCAGGAGTTGAATCGTTGTATCTCAGCAATACGCCAAGCCATGATGATGAAGAGGACAAGAAGGTCAAGAACTAGGTCGCAAACTCCCAGTTGGCTGCCTGTGGGCATGTTCTGTGGGTCTCATCTGTGTGCTTTGTTTCCGCTGCTGCTTTCGTTGTTTGCGGCTTAATCGGCCCTTGTGTAAGTACCTTATTATATTTACGTTTCGTTTGATATGTACTTTGATATTCAATATTGTATCTATGAGCACTATCTACTGATCTAGGGAATAGTGCGGTGAGATCACAGAGGATTCGGAATGAAAATATGGGTCCGACAGCCCACACCTCACTGCATCCACACTTTGTTCAGGTCTATTTGGAAGGCCCATAGCTCACTACAGTTTGTTTTTTCGTAGAAGAGTGATGGCGTCCACACAGTCATCCAAATATTTTTAATATATGCCACATAGACCTTCAAAGGGCATGAAGCTAGTGACACACTCCAGTGTATTAGGTTCAATGAACTTAATGCACTGGTTTGTGTCATTTTCTTTATAGAGATTTGTTTAGGCTCACACCGCACTGCGTCCACACAGTCGTCTAAAAATTTTTAATATATGCCACATAGACCTTCAAAGGGCATGAAGCTAGTGAAATACTCTAGTGTATTATGTTCAATGAACTTGATGCACTAGTTTGTGTCATTTGCTTCATAGAACTTTGTTTAAGCCCACACCTCACTGCGTCCACACTTTGTTTAGGTCTATTTTGGAAAGCCCATAGCTCACTGCAATTAGTTTTTTCGTAGAAGAGAGATGACATCCACACAGTCGTCTAAAAATTTTTAATGTATGCACATAGACCTTCAAAGGGCATGAAGCTGGTGACACACTCTAGTGTATCCGGTTCAATGAACTTGATACACTAGTTTGTGTCATTTGCTTCAAAGAACTTTGTTTAGGCCCACACCTCACTGCGTCGACACAGTCATCCAAAAATTTTTAATATATGCCACATTGACCTTCAAAGGGCATGAAGCTAGTGAAACACTCTAGTGTATCAGATTTAATGAACTTGATACACTAGTTTGTGTCATTTGCTTCATAGAACTTTGCTTAGGCCCACACCTCACTGCGTCCACACTTTGTTTAGGTCTATTTGGAAGGTCCATAGCTCACTACAGTTTGTTTTTTCGTAGAAGAGAGATGGTGTCCACACAGTCGTCCAAAAAATTTTAATATATGCCACATAGACATTTCAAGAGCATGAAGCTAGTGACACACTCCAGTGTATCCGGTTCAATGAACTTGATACACTGGTTTGTGTCATTTGCTTCATAGAACTTTGTTTAGGCCCATACCTCACTGCGTCCACACTTTGTTTAGGTCTATTTGGAAGGCCCATAGCTCACTACAATTAGTTTTTTCATAGAAGAGAAATGGCGTCCACACAGTCGTCCAAAATTTTTTAATATATGCCACATAGACCTTCAAAGTGCATGAAGCTAGTGACACACTCCAGTGTATCCGGTTCAATGAACTTGATACACTGGTTTGTTACATTTGCTTCATAGAACTTTGTTTAGGCCCACACCTCACTGCGTCCACACAGTCGTTCAAAAATTTTTAATATATGCCACATAGACCTTCAAAGGGCATGAAGCAAGTGACACACTCCAGTGTTTCTGTTCCAATAAATATGATACACTGTTTTGTGTCATTTGCTTCAAAGAACTTTGTTTAGGCCCACACTTCACTGCGTCCACACAGTCGTCCAAAAATTTTTAATGTATGCCACATTGACCTTCAAAGGGCCTGAAACTAGTGACACACTCTAGTGTTTCCATTTCAATGAATTTTATACACTGGTTTGTGTCATTTGCTTCATAGAGCTTTGTTTAGGCCCACACTTTGCTGCGTCCACACAGTCGTCCAAAAATTTTTAATATATGCCACATAGACCTTCAAAGGGCATGAAGCAAGTGACACACTCCAGTGTATCCGTTTCAATGAATTTGATACACTGGTTTGTGTCATTTGCTTTATAGAATTTTGTTTAACTTATTGCAGTAACTTTAATGAACTGGATATGCTGCACTTGTTAGCTACAAGGTCTGTTTGGAAGGCCCATAGCTCACTGCAGTTAGTTTTTTCTTAGAAGAGAGATGGCGTCCACACAGTCTTGGTCGTCGTCATCTGGGTCTCATGCTCCCAAGATTGAGAAAACTAAGCATGGCCGAGGAGTATCGAAAAGGCCAGATGGCCGAATGACTATCACGGTGGTCTCTTCAGATAGCGTCCCTCTGCAACCAAAGAAAGCAGCGACATCATTTTGGACTACCTGCAGGATAATTGAAAGGCAATGGGTCCCCAGCACCATTGCAAGCTGGAAAGATTTGACAAAGGATCATAAAAATCAGCTATGGGAGGAAATTACAAATTCGTTCGAGATCCCAGTAGAAGTACAGGGACTCGTGCAACGGCACGCGCTCCTCGCAATTGGAAAAGCATGGAAGAATTTTAAGAGCACTCTTGTGACGCAGTACGTGGCCAAAGATCTCACGCCCTTCACGAGGTATCCTTTTGTGTTATCGGAAATATGGGAGGCCTTTGTGTAGATGAAGACAACGACCGAATTTGAACAACAAACTGCGGCGCACAAGGCTCTCTAGTCACAAAACACTCACCCTCACAGACTCGGCACCGCTGGGTACGCGGGTAAAATCCCACAGTGGAGGATGCAGGACGAGGTCACAATCCAATCGGAGGCCTCCTCGCCATTTGCCGGGATCGCAAACGAGCACGCTCGAAACTGATTAAGAGCGAGGTCATCAACCACATCTTCGGGTGTCTCTTTCAAAAACCCCATAGATGAGGAAGTGTCCCAACGCCTAATAAGATATGTTAAACTACATAGTTGTTAACACCTCTTGAACTTTATGGGTTCAAAAATAACATGATTAATTGCCTCTTGCAGCAATCATTGACTACTGAATCTTCTCATGGCTCCTTCAAGAATACAGAGAGAGAGATTTACTATCACAGGCCTTGGGAAATAAGGAGCACCCAGGTCGCACACGAGGCTTGGGGGTTTACGTATCTTGGAAGCACGGATTTCTACATTACTCCGAGACATATAGGAGTAGGAAGATATCCAAGACGTACCGCAATGAACAAATAAAACAGGAGCTTCGTGCTCAACTTCAGGAACAACTATCTACCTCACTTCAAGAGCAGACCACCTCACTTCGAGGAGAGATAGATTCATTGAGGAAAAAACTGAGATAAGTCCGCAACCAATCGCAACCCACCCCTACTACTGCGGTACCCAGTCCCCCTCAACATTGCAGTAGCTGCGCGTCCACACCAATTACTGAACATAACGATACCCACTTACCTATCGATAACATTCAGGTAATACACCTCTTTAGAATGCTATATAGATCTCTCTAGTGGACGTCTTAACTCATCTTGTGTCATTATGTAGGAGCCCATGCCTTGCATCCTCAGAGTTAGGCTTGTTGGCTCTATTCCCGTTGACGCTGGGCGGGGGATGGCGTATCCACTGCTGTCAAGGACATTGGTACACGGTGTACAAGTAGAGACCGGTTTCATAAAGGTCTAGGTGGACATGATTAATGATATTTTTAAGACTGTCCCTCTTGAAAAGCCCCCAAACGAAGAGATTAAGATATTAGAGGATGTTGTCCACACATTCGTTCAGTGGCCCAAGAGGGACATTGCTCTCGATTTGTCTGTGCCACGATCTCCACATCCAGTGTCCCAAGAGAGACATCGCCCTGGACCTATCACATCGGCTCCGGTGGCTCCACCTCCAGCTCCGGTTCGGAAGCCTGTTGCATCAGCTCCCACCGAGACGCTACCGAGAACATCTCATAAGCGAGTCTCTAAAACTCAAGGGAAGAAAAATAAGGCTCCCATGCCATAGAAGTTCATTCTAGGAGTGTCGTTTGTTCCTGAGTCACAATTACCCGGGCTTGGAGTGATTTGCAATACATTGCATGCCTAGTACATACAGAAGTCCAACATGAAGCCAATCCGGCAGAGTGCATTCACTCTGAAATATACGGAGCAGCATTTCCACCACGATACAGGCTACATCGTCGTGACATTCGAAGACTTATTTTTACTATTCAATCTTGATGAACTCGATGCCTCACTTCTACGATGCTGGACACTATAAGTGTACTGTACAATGAAGTTCTATATTCACGTTATACCGATAAATGTCATTACTCTTTCCCTATGTATAAATACATGATCCAACAAGTCCGGCGATCGCGACAATCGGTGGGTTTCCTTAACCCTCACTTGGTCTCCGAGCAAGTTATCAATGATAATGAATCCTTCGTGCAAGATTACATAACGAGGGGATTGCTTGCTCACATCGACAATGAGTACGTCATGTTTCCTTTCAACCAAGGGTAAGTGTTTCACTAATTACCATACATGTTTTATTTGTACTTTACATGTAGCATGAACTTAGGATTAATCACTATAGCGACACACATGACCAGGCAACACTGAATTTTGATTGTGATTGTACCAAAGTGGAGTAAGGTAATATACCTTGATTCCCTACTTAGGAGCAACCACGACTTCAGTCGTGTGCAAGAAGTACTTAAAAGGTAAACTTATTTCCTCCATACATAACTCTATTGTAATATCTCCTTCGTTTGCAACAGCTGAGGCTAACTTTTTTGAATCACATAGGTCATTTACCGCTTATGTTGCCCATGAAGGAAGACACGACAAATCTAGTGACATGCTACGACACAACACGCGATTTCCGGTACCCGCTACAACACAACAATCCTAAATTACACTTTGTTATAATGCCTCTAGAATTGACAATACCTATGTACATAATTCTATTTTTGCAGTGCCACCAGCAGCTATAGGGCAACGTATGTGGATTCTACGTTTGCCGCCATATGAAGAAAATCATGGATAGTAAGATCAATGATCCAGAGGTTTGTCATGTCCTTCCAATAATTATTATTTTCTGATTATATATGTATATATATACACACACACATGCTAATTAATGACTTATTGCTCCTAGCGACAGCGGGTGAATTTCGACGAAAGTACATATGATCTTGACCAACTCGTCAAAATTCGTGCAACACTCTCCGGGTTCTTAGTAGCACAGTGTATAAACAAGGCTGGAGAATTCTACCCTGGCAATGGTAATAATTAGATGTTGAAACATTGGATTCAATTGCACAAATCACTCAGTTGTGCTTAATCAAACAATTCATTTGTCAGAACAGTGTAACGATTTTCATTCTATATATGTATGTGATCTGCTAGCCGTTTGTTACATTCGTAATTCACTTTGAGTTGCAATTAACTTATCTGTGTAACTTTGAGTTGCAATGTATGTGATTCATTTGTCAGATCTGTGTATCTACAATGTATGTGATTCTATATATGTTGTAATCATCTTGCTTGCTTTCAGAGGGCATGGCTAGCATATCCTGAGGCTAGCCAAAAAACGGCAAATAAAACTGTTGTCGCAATTGCTATCACAGACGGTTTGTTGTTGAAAACCGTCTATGATATGAACATATCACAGACGGTTCTTGTTACTAACCGTCTGTGATACACACAATATCACATACGGTTTGTAACAAAAATCGTCTGTGATATTATGTGTATCACAGACGGTCTTTGTTTTTAACCGTCTGTGATAGTCTATTATCACATACGGTTTTTTTATAACAAACCGTCTGTAAAAGTTGACTATCACAGACGGTTTTTCGCAAAAACCGTCTGTAATGTAAGTTATCACATACGGCTTCCAAGCGGTCTGTGATAACAACCTATTATCATTGACACATAAAAACAGACGGTTCGAAAACCGTCTGTGATGATGGTTCCGAACCGTCTGTGATAGGCCTGTCTATAGCAGTGTAACTTAAAGATGTGGAAAGTTACTATAGATGTGGAAGGAACTATATCACACAGGGGCGGAGCTACATTGTGGGGCCCAGTGTCACAGGACACCGGTTTTGAAAATTATTTTTGCAAGTATTAGCATTTCCATTCTATGCGTGAACCCCCTAGCCTAAACTCAGTGCACCCGGTCTCTTCTCTGAAGCTAAATGAAGGGAGCACTAGCAATCTAAATTTTTAGTAGCTAGCAGTAGTCCACAATGAGCCTCCACTATACCTCAACCCACGAGGTAACTAGAGCAACCAGCCCTTGAGCCGACCCAAGAGGGAGGACTACAACAGGTAATGATGTCTATTTGATTAATCCTGAAGCATGTCACCTCACACAGCCCTCTACGTCTGTTCATCTCGTAAGGTCAGGTAGAACTGTAGAAGATATGCACCACACCTGCTACTGCTACACCCAGCTAGGTAGCAACCGTTCATTAGAAAATGAGAGAAATCGATGCCACCGGTCGCCCTCGTTTGCCATCAAGCTACAATGCTACCTGGTCCCTGTTGCCTCGCGCTCTCGCCGACCGAAAGAAACTTAGACCCACCCAATGAGTATGTACTTTGCTTTAAATTTCTCTCAATTATTCTATTTTGTTTAAAGAATAGGGGGATAAATTTTTGAGTTGGGCTTTTGTCAAGACCTGAATATGCAAATTCAGACTCTCTATGTAAACTGCACTAGTCCAGGATCACGCTAGTGCACACAGTCAAATATAGATGCAATCACAACCATACACACGCTAAATAAAAGGGAAAACTTAAATATCGATAAATCTCAGAGGTTCGACCTTATGGCTAAGCTTACAATATGTCTAGCTGGAAGGGCTTTAAAACTAGCATCGGAAATCCAAAATAAAGCGTAGCAGCCAATCGACAAGTCCACAGGCTATCGAGTGGAGAACAAAGCCTAATCTGTGAAGTCATCGAAGTACTCTCCTTCTGGAACCTCCTGCTGATAATACTCCTCCTCAACTGAGCAACATAGGCGTAAAATCGTGAGTACATTGGTACTCAGCAAGTCATTTGTAACAAATAAATGCAATATAGTATGTAAGGCTTACCAATGGAAGGCTGAAAGGTTAATTTGCATAAAACGATATTTCAAAATAAATACAAGTAATAGATTGAAAGCGGAATTTAAATAAAGCAATGATACATAAGTAATCAAAGGAATTAAAATAAACCACTTGCGGACCTCCTATCCACAAATTAAACCAACAGTGCACTCACTACCTGTTCACTTCCAACATAAACCACTAAGTTTAAATGAAATCACTATACCTCATGTGAAATCACCGAGCATTGTCCATGATCGAGGACGAGGTTATTCGAATAGTTTTACACTCTGCAGAGGTTGCACAACTGTACCCACACGATGTGATAATCCTCACGTTAAAGAAAATCACAACAAGATCTTTACAAAGTTCAGTTCCAACTCAATCCGCTCGCTAGGGTTTCGCATCACCCCCCTTGCGCCACTGGAAATCAGCAACTATATTCATCACAATGGCGAAATTAAAATTGAAACATCCCAAATTAATCAGCCAGGTCTATCCCATACTAGACATGTGGTTTGCACGATTAAGCTCAGATCAATGGCGCACAAAGTTAAGTCCTTAACATTACCCGGGCGAGACTACCACATCCCACAAAGTGGACCTGCACTTCCCCCTTTACTGCACGATCACTCGCTCGAGTGCAAAACCAAGTTTGTATAACCATGCCAGTGACACACCAGTGTCATGGCCCAAATTTTAATAAATGTGGCACCAACTACGGTTCCGTATCTCATTAAGTCAAATTAATAATTCGCATGTGATGATAAACACAATCGTAAATTGAGCAAGGCTAAGCATACTAATCGTACAACCCATGTGATAGATAATGTAGCATCACTAATTAAATTCCCCACCTAAGGTGACAATGGCATCATGGTATCAAAGTTATCAAGGAAGGAATAAACAAATGGGACGATAACTCTACCAATACAAGGATTTGTAGTAAATAGCGACGCAATGTAATTTAAAATAAAATAATTAAATAATAGATTACAAACTGGATTCAACATGATCAAAGGATACGACTTGCCATGGTTATGCTCAGCGAGGTACTCTTGGTCTTCGGACGTTGCACCTGCTCCTCCAGAATCGGAATCTAACGAAGGAGAAAACATTTAAAACAACAAAAACACATAAAATGATAAGCAAATGAACACCAAAAACCATGAAACTAGAACCAAAAGCTAGAGCTCGATTTTAGATAAATTTAGAAAAAATAACGGGGTCAATCAGAGCTAGGACGGAGGAGAACAGGCTCTCGAAAAATTAAATCTAAAGAAAAAAATGCTGAAAATCGAAAAATACACTGTGCTGTGGACCCAGTGTATGAAAGACCAAGCCTACGGTGGACCCGGTCCACGAAACAGTGCGCATGGGGAGGGCAGTGCTGACGCGGCAGCCTAGGGCTGACGTGGCACGGTGTGGGCCTGACACGTGGCATGGGTGACGTGGCTGATGACGTGGCACCCGGGGCGACATTTTGGCTGACGTGGCGGACACGTGGCATGCCACGTGGCAGGGTAGGGCTAATGTGGCTGCCACGCTGGCTAGGGCTGACGCGGCGCTCGGGTGCGGCGGCGACGGCGAGATCAGACGGTGGAGGTGTGGCCATGCGGTGCGATCTAGTGCGTCGAATCTAGATCAGTTTCAACGGTCGGGATCGAGGTGACGGCTGCTCGATCGCTGACGCGTGTCCGAGCACGCCACGCAAAGCGTCGTGCAAACACGAGCGCACGTGCGGACATGGGCGCGTCGACCGAGGCTGGCGTGGGCACGGCGCAGTGCTGGGCTCGGGGACTGAGGGGCGAAGCGTGCTCGGGCGCAGCGGCTGCAGCTCCAATGACCAGCGCGCACGGCGGAGGGTCCAGCAGGCGACGAAGAGGTTCAACGGCGGTGAGGACGGACGGTCACAGGGCGGTGGTGCGGCTTACCGGCAGAGTCAAGGTAACGGCGAACACCGATGACAGCGAGACGACGGGGATGGGTGCTTGGCGGTCCGGGAACGGCGACGGGTACGACGAGGCGGCGGCGACGCGGCTAAGCGAAGAAGGCGGCGGCTGGGTGCACACAAAACAAGGGTGGCAGCGGCTTAAATCACGTGAACTAAGGTGTGTTTCACTCGGTCACGGCTGCGAACGAGTCTACATCGGAGACGATGCACACGGACGCGACGCGGGCGAATAGCGCGGGTGCGGCGGGGATGGAGGGATGCGCGCCACGTGGCACTGGCAGGGAACGAACGGCGGGATGAAGCGGGAGCGGGGCGGGTGTGGCGCTAGGGTTAGGGCGCGGTGCGGGTGCGAGCGGGCGCGCGCGGGAGAGGGGATGGTGGACGGCGCAGATGCCAACGACGGAAGGGATTGCCGACAGGTGGTAGCCGCGGACCGAGGGCAGAGCGTGCGCGGGCGGATGCTGGCACGTGGCCAGCGCGGGAGATGGGCGGCGGGGAGCGGCCGGGCTTACGTGGGCCGAAGGAAGATTCGTCCCGAGGGCTTTTAGGAACTTTCCTCCCCTATTCATTTTTAAATAATTCAAATAAACAAAATAGAGCTCTAGAAAATAGCAAATAAATTCCAACAATTCACCCAAAATACCAGAAAATTCCTTGAGACACAAGAAACTCAAATAAAATATTTTTAGCTTATGTTGAAGTTTATTTTAATCATATTAAATCATTTTAAAATTTTAAAATTTATTTTAAGCTTGATTTAATTCAGAAAAATTCCAAAAATTTATTTTTAAATTCAGGGTTTTAAAAACTCCAGAAAATAAAGATGTTACAGCTTTCAATGTGATGATTGTTAATTTATTTTTGTCAAATTGTAGGTTTAAGACTTAGTGTTTCAATTTTAGTTTGTGCAATACTATCCTAGCTCATTGCAAATCAGATGAAAAATGTAGTATTTGACCACAGTTAAGTAAGTAAGCCCCTTTACATATTTTTCTATTATATTATTCTTGAATTGTTGAACATACAAATATCTAATTGACCTTTTTTGAATTATTTGATGATGATTTTATGAATGATATACTTATTTATTATGTAGAAAAAGAAGAATTGTAGAAAATTACCAATGATATTGTGGTTTAGTGCTTTATGAATTTGAAAGAATGCAAATACTAAAAGGTAATGCTTTTACTTAGATTTGATCATTCTAGTTTGTTTACTTGAAAATTTTAAATAATTTTATTCTTTTTATAGGCCAATGAGATTGGATGATGTATTTTACTAATGTTAACCAACTTTTTTATCTGTGATTTCGCACTTAGTTTCTTCAGTTTACTGCAATTAACCAATGTTATTGTCAGACTTTTTTATTTTGGTAACTATTTTAATCATTACTTCTTTATCATTATACACAACTATTGGTTATATTGAAGTATTGATGCTAAAAATTGCTGGACATATTACTATTTGGTATAATATTGATTGAAAATTATATATGTTGTTATATATATGATGAAGTGGTGAACCCTGGTTATTTTTGTTCTAGTTCCGCCCCTGATTATTAGTTATATTGAAGTATTGATGCTAAAAATTGCTGGACATATTACTATTTGGCATAATATTGATTGAAAATTATATATGTTGTTATATATATGATGAAGTGGTGAACCCTGATTATTTTTGTTCTAGTTCCACCCCTGATATCACATATAAATCATCTTAGTTCATTCTATCCTATCTCTTATAATTTTAAGATAAATGTCCATGGATAAATGAGTCGGTGAGAAATTGCCGATGGATGGAAGCATCTTGGATGTTTGCAAGCGCATGGCGTGAAAGGGTCCAACGCTGGGCTGGAGATGCCACCCCGTGCCATCCCACCAAGAGGCAAGAATACACTCTCCGAGCAGGCAAAATATCTCATATCTGTAATTATTAGGACTAACCACTACTACAAAAAGGTTTATATTAGACGCCTCATCACAGATGGTTCATAAAAACTGTCTGTATTAAATGCAATCACAGATGGTTCTTGATAAGAACTATCTGTGATATGTTTCCCGCCCCACACACCTTTAAAATTTCATAATTTCCCACTTGAATTCGAGTAGAATTCTGTTTTCACACACCTTCAGTAAAACGGGCATAACTTTTGCATACGGTATCCGTTTTCGACGTTTTTGTACTCGTTGGAAAGCTTACGACGAGCCCGATCCAAAAAAAACGACCATACAGAGCTTTGCCATTGCATACTTTAGGACTAGTTGTTTATATTGTATCAGTATATATATAGCTAATATCACAGACGGTTCTTAATTAAGAACCGTCTGTGATATCCAATATCACAGACGGCTATTAATTAAGAACCGTCTGTGATATGTTTTCCGCTTCGCACATCTCTAAAATTTTATAATTTTCCGCCTGAGTTCAAGTAAGACTCCTCTATAAATACTCACCTGAACCCATCCACCCCCTCCCTTCAAATGTGTCCGTGGGGTTTAGGTCTCCATTGTTTCCCGCTTCCTTCCTCCATTGTTTCTTCAAGTATTTGATTCTGTGGGGTTTAGGTCTCCATTGTAGCCTCCATTGTTGCTTGGGAGTTTACAATGAGGCAGCTGCTAAGAAGGCCTACCCGAGCTTGTGATGGTGAATTGTTCTCTACTATGTTGCTTTCATTGTTCTCTTCATCGTAGCCTCCATTGTTACTTTCATTGTTTTCTTCTATGTTCTCTGCTATTGTAATGGTGGAATGTAATCTTGTGATGTTGTAATGGTGGATTGTAATTTTATGATGTTGTAATGCTGGATTGTAATCTTGTGATGTTGTAATTGTGGATTGTAATGAAAATAAAATGTTCTCTGCTATGTTTGATATCATATTTGCTTGTTTTCAAAAAGCGTAGCTAACATTCCTGAGGCTAACTGAAAAATAAAAAAAATTTAGATATAAAGTGAACTATCATAGACAGTTTTGTAGTATAAACCATCTGTGATCACACATCATAGACGGTTCTAAGTTTAGAACCGTCTGTGATGTGTGAGTATCATATACGGTTTTAAAATAGAACCGTCTGTGATACTCACACATCACAGACGGTTCTAAACTTAGATCGTGCATGATAAATATATACGACGGTTTATAACTAGAACCGTCTGTGAAAAACACTATCATAGACGGTTCTAAGTTTAGAACCGTCTGTGATGTGTTTTTCACAGACGGTTCTAGTTACAAACCGTCTGTATTGTATTTATCATAGACGGCTCACAAACCGTCTGTGATAACTTTTGATTATCACTAACCCATAAATTCAGACGGTTCAAAAAACTGTCTGTGATGACGTTTTAGAACCGTCTGTGATGATGATTTCTGTAGTAGTGAACCATTCATGAATCATGATCCAAGTCTGGTACAGATTTGATATCTGTGTATCACACGTCATGTAAAATGTAAAACATATTTTGACACTAATTCAATCCATTAATTGAACTCTGCAACAGTAAAGTAATTGAACCAACTACGTACTTCTAAAAATTGCAAAAGACATACAGCAGAAGATTCATTAAACCTGCTACACTCACTACTACAGAAAGCCTAATACTAGACGCCAAATCACAGATGATTTTGTGAAACCGTCTGTGATATACACTATTACAAACGGTTTTAATTTGGAAACCGTCTGTGTTGCTGAAGGAGTATCACAAACGGTTCCTACCTATGAACCGTTTGTGATACTAGACTATCATAGAAGGTTTTTAGTTAAAAATCGTCTATGCTAATCGGGAATATCACAGACGATTTTTAACTAAAAACCATCTATGATACTAGAATATCACAAACGGTTGTTAACTAAAAACCGTCTGTGATATTCCAGTATCACAGACGGTTCATCGGTAAGAACCGACTATGATAATCCTGCTATGTATTTATTGCGCCGCTCAGACCGCATCTGTCTTCATTTCGATCCAGATCTAGCCGATGCTGTAGCTGGAGGCGGCAAGGTTTTCATGCCATTTAATTTGGTGGAAGGAGGCTTATTTGACAGGAGAGATTTGAAGATTCATTGAGTTCTTGGTTGCCCTAGATATGGTTAGTAATGAAATTTATTTTTGGTTGCAATATCAAAATTTAGATCTAGCTAGCTAATTAATTTTCGGTGACTGTTATATATATACTTTGAAGATCTAGCTAATTTAGATTTAACTAGCATCAATACATGTGGTATATATGTAGTAATAATTAATTAAATTAATTTTAATACTAAATTATTATATATATACATAATATAGGACCGAATCTGGATGTATAACGCAAATCGTGTGAGTGAAGAGTACATTAATGGTGTGTCTGTTTTTACCAGAGCTGCCGAGTAGGATATGTTGAATAAAGGGGTGAAATATATGTATTGTCCATGCACTGACTGTCATATCACAGACGATTTTTGGTTACAAACCGTCTGTGATATTGATATATCACAGACGGTTTTTGGTGATAAACCGTTTGTGATTATAGCTATCACAGACGGTTTTTAGTTAAAAACTGTCTGTGATATTTACACCACAGACGGTTCGAAAACCGTCCATGATAACATTCGATTATCACTGACTCATAAATTCAGACGGTTCAGAAAACCGTCTATGATGACGTTTTTAAACCGTCTGTGATACGGTTTTCTGTAGTAGTAACTCAACACTCCATGTTAGCAATACGCATGAACTAGTACCGTACATATCAAAGGTATTGCCTATCATGCTAGTAGCAAAAACACAGTTCGTGACCAACCAATATAACAAGAATATGATCAACCGGTCATGTAAACTAGCCATGGTATTATACTCCAGCACAGTAGCATGCTAGAAGAAAAGCACGAATTGGATGTCTAGAGTACTAGAAGACAGTACAATAAGCTAATGTCACACACATTGAGTAAACAAAGAGATGCAAACTTATTACGGAGTGTCTCGACGCAAATCAGAAAGAGTGATGCATGCGATGCCGATTGGGTGTACCGCCGATCTTCTTCACGCGGGCAACTTCGTCTGGTCGGTGAAGACGTTCCGCTTGCATGACCGAAGAGCAATGGATGCAGATGACGTTGCCTCGCACGTACTCAGCAGTCAGCAGCAGCCTGTCCAAGATCTCGTCGTGAGACAAGGACGTCGAGGAAGATCGAGGTTCGACCGGTCGTGCAGTGCGCCGCCCAGAGACCTCTAGACCGCCCCGTGCAGGCACTCACACGGACGAGGCTCAGGGACACCGCTCACCGGGCTGCCGTTGCACGATGAGCAGCTCGGCTGTCTCAGTTCGGGAGATGGCGCAGCACAAAGGCAAAACAGGAAGCTAGACTGCTCGAGGAAGATGAAGGACAGTGTTCTCTGTTCTTCCAAGGACGTCTCCCTGTGCTCTTTATAGACCCTTCACTATAGACGCCCTCGCCCACGACGCCCCAACGACGCGCTACTTCCTTTGCTTAAATTATATGATTTAAAATTTCAACCTAGAATATTAATATTTATAAATTTAATATTAAAAACTAAAATTTAAATTTTACAATTTAAAATTGCGATATTCAAAAATTCAATTCTTACTGTTAAAAAGTTCAAATTTTGGATTTCTGAAAATTTTAATTTTAAAATTTGAGTTTGGAACTTTAAAATATTTGAATTTATAAAATTTAAATTTTTGAAACTTGACTCTTTTAAATCCAGAATTTGAAATTTTAGATTTTAAGATTTAGTTTTTTAAATGAAATTTCAATATCCAAACTTGAAATTTTGAATTTTGGAATTTAAATTGCCTGAACTTAAGATTTAGAAATTCAGGATTCAAAAATTTACTCGATATTTTGGTTTTGATATTCATGTTTTGAAAAAAAATTGGTTTGGCTTTTGTATTCAAAAAGTTTAAATTTTTTACTATGAGAAATTAAAGCAAATGATAAAAGTGCAATACCAAAGATTCATTTCCTTTGGTAATCCAAGATAGACATCCTTTTCTACAAAAAAGTGATTCCTAAAAATTATAGTAATCTGGTTTCCAAGGTAATTTTGGATTCCTGATTTAGATTACTAGTTATTTTTACTAAATAAGGTCATCTTTGGAATCTTTGGAGCATTCCACCAACCAAACGCACCCTTACGGACACATGTGTATACGCACATTATTAACAACACATCATCTTGGCACATTCACAAAGACTTCTGAAATTAAATGTGATGCTAGTGAAATAGGTATTTGTGATGTTTTGATGCAAAAAGGAAAATAGTAGCATGCTTCAGTGATAAACTAGGAGATGCTCGACTAAACTACCCTGTGTATGATAAAGAATTATATGCTTTGGTGTGTGTGTGTGTGCGCTTACAATTTGGCAACATTATTTTTGGCCTAAATAATTTGCTATCCACTCTGATCTCATAGCTTTGAAATATTTGAAAACCCAAGCTAAATCGAACCATAGATATGCAAAGTTGATAGAATTCATTGAAACTTTTCTATATATTGTTAAGCATACGAAAGAAAAAAGAGAACATGGTAGCTAATACTTTATCTAGAAAGAATATGCTCTTAACTCAATTAGAAGTAAAAGTTCCTATATTAGAGAGTTTGAAAATTTTATATGTTTTTCATAGTGAATTTTTAGAACCATATTTTAAATGCAAAGATGAGAAAGGATGAGATAAGTTTTATATTTATGATGGGTTCTTATTTCATGCTAATAAATTATGTGTTCCAGATTTGTCTGTGTGTTTACTTTTATTGCATAAATCTCATACAGGTGGATTAATGGGATATTTTGGGAGACAAAAGACCTTCATGATGTTAAGTGATCATTTTTATTGGCCTAAAATGAGGCATGATGTCAAAAGGTTTGTACAACAATGTGTAACATGTTAAAAAGCAAAATCTAAACTTAATCCACATAGTTTATATACTCCACTTCCTATTCCTAGTATACTTTGGAAGGATATTAATATGAACTTTATTTTAGGATAGCCTAGGACTAAAAGGGGGAAGGATTCAATTTTTGTAGTGGTGGATAGATTCTCTAAAATGGCACATTTTATTTTCTATCACAAAAGCGATGATTTGTCGCATATAGCTGACTTATTTTTCAGAAAAATTGCATAACATGCCAAGGACGGTTGTTTCAGATCGCGAAGTCAAGTTCATGAGCTACTTTTGGAAGGCTTTGTGGGTTAAGCTAGGGGCAAAGTTGATAATTCTCAACAACTTATCACCCACAAACGAATGGACAAACAAAGGTAGTAAATAAAACACTTTCAATGCTACTACGAATGATGATCAAGAAAAACCACAAAGAGTGGGAAGATTGTTTGCTGCATATAGAGTTTGTGTACAATAGGACGGTATATTCTACTACTCAATTGTACCCATTCGAGGTGTTATATGGTTTTAAACCAATCACGCACTTGATTTGCTGTCACTTTTGCTACATAAATATGCTAATATGGAGGCATCAAAACTTACTAAATATGTAAAGAAAATTCATGTCAAGACTAAAGAAAAAAATTGAAAGAAAGCACACTACTATGCTGCAAAGGTGAACAAGTCAAGAAAGAATACGCTATTCGAACTGGGTGATTTGGTTTAGGTGCATCTATGCAAAGAACGCTTTTCGAATAAGCAGAAGTCTGAGTTGATGCTCCGAGGAGATAGTGTAGGATCAAGGATAACCGACTAGAGAGGGGTGAATAGGACGTTATAAAATTTTGCCCTTTTGAAAATTAATTACAACAATTCAACACTAGACAAATGTACTAATTAAAAAAACAACATATTCAATTCTAGCAAACCTAAAGTATCACAAGCAATAAATATAAATGCTAAAGGAAAGTAAAGAAATAATCACAAGGGGACACGCGATGTTTTTCCTGTGGTATCGAAGACTTGCCGATCTTCACTAGTCCATGTTGAGGAAAGCCCAAATGCTCTTGGACCGGCTCCACGAATTAAGTTTCAACTCCTCGATCACTATTGGTTGCTCTTGCTCCTCTCTGGAGATGGCGAGCACCAAGCCACTCACAATCTTGCTCGGATCTCTTCATAAGTTTCTTGAAGAGATCACCTAGCGATCAACCTGCAAACATCTGGGTGCCAGCAAGCACCAAGATTAAAATATCACGTTTCGCTTGACGGCGCTCAAGTGCCAAAGATCAATCTATATGATGTATGCACTTGAAAATGGCTCACAACACCTCAAATAAATGCACAAGAGAGAAAAAAGGCGTGAAATGAATGCTCAAGGTACAAAGATGTTCAATGCTAGCTCAGCACCCTGTCCTTGAGATGGTGGGGGGTATTTATACCATCACCAACCAAAACTAGCCATTGCAAAACTTTAATCTGAAAATTCAGGGAAATCAAAACTTCTAGCGTTCTAAGTGCGTACCTACCACAGTTCACTGTAGTACACAGTAACGGCTCTGTCATAATGCAGAACTAGCAATTGAAAAAGTAGTGTGGTACTATCGTCGTTATAAGTGCGGTACTACCGCACTGCGGTAGTTCCTCCATGCAATGTTCGGTATTTTCGATTTCTGCCAGTTTAAGTTTTTCAAATGGTACTTTCAGGAAAAAAAAGCGTACCGCTAGAATAGGCTGGTACTTCCGAACATCAGTAGTTCCGCTGGAATATGCGGTACTACCGCACTGCGGTAGTTCCGCCGTGTTAACTCCAGTACTACCGATTTCAGCACGCCCAAGTCCCAGCATGGGTGCTCTCTGGAAAATACGTACCACTGAAAATTCGGTACTACCGTGGTTTGGTAGTTTCATAGTTTACATGGTGGTACTACCGGATTCCGGTAGTTCCGCTGTTAATACGGAGGTACTTCCGATTTCTGAGAAAAAGTACAGTTTGTTTTTAAACTTAATTTCACGTGCATGCATGATCCTAAATTAATCCAAATGGTACAAGAACATACTATCAAGCTACTTTCAATGATACCTCTTAATAGTACGGCGACTATCCTATAATCCGGTCTTTCAACCTTTCTCTTATGACCGATAAAAATTAAAAGAGATCATATATTTCATATATCTTGTTTTTTATCCATCTTGTTGTCCATTTCGCATGCAACTTGCTTTTATCCTTTGCGCACCTATGAAACTTAGCCTATGCAATTTTCAACACACATATTATATAGTCCTATATTCATAAATTGTCATTAATTATCAAAACTAAATTTTTGGGGTCTAGATACTTTCAGATGGTCCATTGAAAGTACTTGAGAAAATCAATGGCAATGCTATAAGATAGAGATTTCAGGTGATGATTATGTTGTGAGTTCTACATTCAATGTTGCTGATTTGTCATCGTTTTTTTTTTGACCGAAAGAATCAGAGTTGAGGACGACTCCTTTTTAAGAGGGGGAGGATGATGAGAACGTCTCTGCTATTATATCTTTCTCGTCACATAGTGTTGTTCCTAATGATATACAAGCTCTAAAATCACCCTAGCGCTGATTGGACCAATTACATGAGCAAGGGTAAATTAATTAACCAATAGGTTGATCTATTCCTAAGTAATTTAAATAATATTATTACTGAGAATAATATACTACTTAATAGTTGCTCTTTAATTGTTCTCAGGTTATTACAAAAGAAAGCCCTAGAAGATGAGGATAATGAAGATGGAGATGTTGTTGGATAAAATTGTTTACTAGCGTATGCAAGAAGATGGCACCAAGAGGGAGGTAAGGGTAGAAGGAGCATTGGCCAAGACCAGAGAATAGGGATGCGCCACTGGTCCCGCCCCTTGCTCACCTAGAGGAAGAAGATAAAGTGTAGTATTGTTCTCTGTTCTTCCAAGGATGTCTCCTATGCTCTTTATAGACCATTCACTAGAGACACCATCACCCACGACACCCCCACGACGTGCTACTTCCTTTGCTTAAATTACATGATTTAAAATTTCAACCTTGAAGATTAAAATTTATACATTTTATATTGAAAACTAAAATTTAAATTTTACAATTTAATTTCTCTCAATTTCAAATTGTGACATTCAAATGTTCAAATTTTGGATTTTTAAAAATTTTAATTTTAAAATTGAGTTTGGAACTTTAAAATATAGCACACACAAACATTATGGTTTCCATGAAAACAGCTCTGCAAAAAATTAGCAAACTTATATAGCACACCACAAACATTAAAAATCTAGCTTAGATGCAAAGGGAAGCATCCATCCCTCTTAACTAAAACCGCATCTCTGCAAATATTAAAGGAGCAATTCATATGTGTAAAGAACAAGGACTACATCACAAGATTTGCCCTCTCACCCAACTAATGCCACTCAATAATCATGTATATGGAAACATAACAAGAGCATACAGCAAACAAAGGTAAACAGAAATTTTGAATTAGCTAAACATATGGATGAGGATACAAAGGAGCACAGCAAGACGCAAACAGCCATGGAGGCTACAGACATAGGAGCGACAAGAAATAGAGCCTCACTTCGATTAGGAAGCAATCACCAAGGTCGGCACAGCGCTGTGGCGCGGCCAATTTAGCCGATCGGCCTACAAGAAAATAAGAGATCAATGGCAAAACAACTAAAATGTGACTGTGGAGCCGAAATAATGAACGAAGGTCGGCGGAAGGCACCAAGCAATCACCCAAAACCCTAAGAAGGAATGAAGAAATTAAGCCCCAAATAGGCTAAATGAGAGAAGTAGAGAAGGGGAAAGAGGTGGCCCAGTCCTGCCGAGGCATCCGGTGAAGTGGATGATGAAACTTCACCACTAGCGGAGGCGCCAGGGAGAAGACGGCGGTGCAGGGTGGGGTGGGAAGAAGGAGGAGGAGGGAGTGTGCAGGGTGGGGAGGAGGCGGCGAAGGTGAGGGGCCGTGCAAGGGGAGATGAGGCGACAGAGGTGAGGGGTAGGGAGGGAAGGTTTTGGGAGGCTGGGGATGAGACTCACACGATGGAGAGAAGGCGAGATGGGGAGTGGGCACCAGGAGGAGCTGTCGGGGGAGTAGGGAGCGGAGAGGAGGAGGAGCGCGCTGCGGCGACGCTGGAGGAGGACGGACTCGGGGGGGCAGCGTCGGGTGGAGGGTGTCAAGATGGGCCGGCGGCGGTGGGGAGATGCCTGGCGGCTGACGAGGAGGGAGAGGGGAGATGGGGATTGTGAGGGATCGAGCGGAGGAGGTTATCTCCACTAAGGGAGGCGACAGGTGCAAGTGTTGTGAGGGAGTAGGGTAGCGGAGGGGTACGGCGCTTATGGGTTTTAGACCTCTGAATTGGCCATGGATGGCATGAATTCGATGGTTTTAGGAGGCAGATAAACTATAAAATGGGATGAATCACCATTAACTTCTCTTTTTAAGTAGCAGAGATAAAATCTAACATGCCTAGATAGTTTGTCTTTCTTTTTCTTTTCCTTTTCCTTTTCCTTATTTCCAGAAATAAAATGCGATGAATGCTAGGCCTTGCAAGCTGCTACCAGATAAGCAATAAAAATATAGGACATCAATTTAATTAAGAAGAAATAAGCACTCAAATTTGAGCCGAAGAGGAGTTGAACTTGTGCGGTGGGATGTACTCATGTACACCCACACCTAGTAGCCGACCCGGCTCGGTTTCTTTAAGCAATGGCTTTTCAAGGGCAGGCAGTGGAATGGATGTTGCCTTTCTACCCTGTTTGCTTCACAAGCTCACAAAAACAGTAATTGGTGTTGAGGAACCCTCGCTGGCGACCAGTCCGAGCAATTCCTCTGCTTAGAACAAGAACGAATCAATCATAAAGCGACGGAATAATAGATTGAACACAGAGAGAGGTAGAGAGAACTCCTGGTCTTTCTTTATTGCTTCATATGCATTGGGTACAAAATCAGCCATATGGCTCTCTATTTATAGGAGAGGGTGAGGTGTCCAATATGGATAGAGATTCGTTTAAGCGGAAAGAATCGTTTAACGGAAACCCTTATCCTGGTTTCCTAATACTCCCCTTGGACACTCATCCGACATACTCATGCCTCGTTAAAACTCCATAAAAACCCGTGGGAAAAATTTGGAGAAAGAGTACATGATGCATGTTATCTTTGCGATTGCACGAATTGCCTCATTAAAAATCTTGGTCGAAACTTGGAAAAACTCGTCAAGGGAAAAGAGTACAATTCACCCAGTTTCATTTAGCCTTCAGACTTTTATCCTCTGGGTACTTGATCTTCGGATCAAGATTCACTAACGAGCTTGAGATAATTCTCCCCTGAATTCTGCACTTCTCTAAGTCACATCATACCAATCCCTCGCACGCACCTTTCAAAACTAGATGCGGGAGGACTTTGTGAATAAATCTGCTAGATTTTCACAAGACTTAGTGTCTGATACTTTAATCTCGTCCATCTTTTGCAATTCATGAGCATAGAAGAACTTGTGGTTGATATGCTTTGTGAGATTACTCTTCACATAGCCCGTTTGTACTTGTGCAGCATAGCGGCATTATCTTCATAGATAATAGTGGGGTTTGCACAATGTTCATCCCACATGATTCTTGGATGTGGTGAACCATTCAACGTAGCTGCGCATTCACGTGCGGCTTCATACGGCGCTATTATTTACGAGTGGTTCGTCGAGGTAGCTACAAGGCTTTGCTTAGACGATTTCGAAATTGCGGTTCCACCACGAGAATACATAGCTTTGTTTGTGTCTTTGCGGTATGCGGTCGACAGTACCCGGCATCGCATAGCCAATCAAGTTCAGATCTTGATTCTTTCTGTAGAACAATCCAAGGTCCTTGCTTTCTTGGAGATATCGGAAGATGTCCTTTATGCCCTGCCAATGCCTTTTGGTGGGCTCTGCACTATACCTTGCTAATAGGTTCACGGCAAAGGCAATATCCGGTCTAGTGCAGTTCGCTAAATACATGAGTGCTCCAACCGCACTCAAGTATGGGAATTCGGTCCCGTGACTTCCTCCCCTCTTCCCTAGGTCGGAAAGGATCTTTTTCTTCTTTGTAAAGATCTCCGATCATCGGTACTTTTGATGGGAATGCTTTCTCAAAGCCGAATCTTTCTAGCACCTTCTGGGTGTAGGTCGACTGATGTACCAAGACTCCTCCAGGGACATGCTCAAGCTGCAGGCCTAAGCAGAACTTGGTCTTGCCCAAATCTTTCATTTCAAATTCTAACTCCAAGTAGGAGCTTGCTTCTTTTATATCATCCTTGTCCCGATGATATTCGGATCATCTACATACACCGAGATTATCTGAGAATCCATTCAGGATCGCCGTATAAATACACAAGGACAGTCTTCATTGTTCGTGTAGCCTTTCTTACAGAGAAAGTCGCTTAAGCGATTATACCACATTCTGTTAGACTGCTTCAGTCCATACAGGGACTTTCTAAGCTTCATACTGTACAGATTTCTATTTGCTCTGTCTTGGTTCGGGAGAGGAATTCCTTCAGGGACTTTCATATAAATCTCCGAATCCAATTTACCATAAAGGTATCAGATCACAACATCCATCAATTTCATTTCTAAATTCAAGTTCACTGCCATTGAGATCAAGTATCTAAAGGTAATTCCACTCATGACCGGGGAGTAGGTTTCTTCATAATCAACTCCAGAACGTTGAGTGAAACCTTGTGCTACCAGCCTTACTTTATATCTCACTACTTCGTTTCTTTCGTTTCTCTTTCGAACAAATACCCACTTGTGCCCTACGGGGTGCACATGGGGAGGAGTGCGGCATACGGGCCCAAACACTTCTCTTTTGTTCAGAGATAGTAATTCGGTTGCTATTGCCTTCTTCCAATCTTCCCAATCTGATCTTTTCTTACATTCAGCGAGCGATGCAGGCTCGGGATCAAGATCAATGATTGTGGTAATTTTCTTTACGAAGTAGATATCGATATTGGCTGTTGTCCTGTTCAGGGACTCTCCCGTGTGCACATAATTTATAGCTATTTCTTCATGAGTTGCTTCTTCTGGAGCTTCATCTTGCGCATCGCTTCTTTCAATTGCGGTGACAAGTCCCTTTAGTTGTTCGGCTCCGATGTGTGCGCACACATCTATGCCGATGGGGATATTCAGATCCGGTATGTCCTTTTCAACGGGTGTCATACTTGTGCCAGGTCTCAACTGGCTCACCTTCTCATTCTGGGGGACTTCGGTGATCGGCTGTGATAAGTCCTTCTTATCCTTTTTTGCCAGGCGTCCCCGGTTACTTAGGATTCGAGGAGCCGGAGTTCTCGTCCTCTTTTTTTTTCGAGGCCTCTGGACGAGATTGGGGATACCTTCTGCTTTCTTTGGTATTTCAACCCTCTCCGGTGCAGTGCGTGCAGGCACATGCGACTTAGTCACGCTCTTCAAATCACTAAAGTGATCGAGCGATTGATTCGCTAATGCTTGCAAATCAATTATCTTCTGGACTTCTCTTGTCTTCTGGACTTTTATTGTCTTCTAGACTTTTCTATTTGCTTTACTAGTGCGTGGGTCATGTGCGAGAATTCCGTGGTTTCCACGTAATTTTTCGACATTCTTCATCAAGGGTTGATTTCCTCCCCTAATGTCGGAAATTATCCTCATCAAAATGCGATCGTGGCGGCGGTATGCAAATCTCCGACATGGGTTTCAAATACTGATTATGAATGCGTCTCACAACCAACATATATCCCGATCGACGGAGAGGGCCCTTTTCAGTTCATGCGGAGGTGATATAGGTTCATAAACCTTGCATCTAAACCTCTTGAGATGAGAATTTTTGGTAGTGACCCTTGCGCTAGTTGCATAGGTGAATGGATGTTGTAGGCCAAAGGTCTAAAGTTGATGAGATTCGCTGCATGTAGGACTGCGTGTCCCCAACATGTAGCTGACAAATTACAATTTTGCAAGAGGGGTCGGGCAATAAATTTAATTCTCTTGATTAAAGCCTCTGCCAAACCGTTAGGTATGGACATGCGATGCGAATGCTCAATGCAATCCCCATCGCCATGCAATAATCATTAAATGCCTTTGAAGTAAATTCTCCGGCATTGTCCATTCTGATGGACTTGATGCGATGATCAGGGAACACATTTCTGATGCGAATGATCTGCGAGATCAATTTGGTGAAAGCATGGTTTCTTGTGGATAATAAACCCACATGTGAACACTTTGAGAAAGCATCAATGAGCACAATGAAATACCTAAATGGCCCTAAGATGGGCTGAATAGGACCGCAAATGTCTCCCTGGATGCGTTCCAGGAATGCAGGGACTTCATCCTTCACTTTCAGAGTGGAGGGTCTAATAATTAATTTCCCGGTGGCACATGCAGGGCACACAAAATCTTCATGATTCGGGAAATTCTTCACATTAATATTATACCCGTGAGAATTGTTAATTATATTTCTCATCATCCTAAGACTGGTGGCCTAATGTCATGCCGAGACGAGAATAGTTCGAGCTTTTGAATCATCGTCTTGAGCGATTATGCACTGCAGGCGCCTTAATGTTGGTATAATATAGCCACACGTGTTCATGCCATTATAAACTGAATAAATGAATGAATTATTTCAAAATAATCCAACCATTACGAGAAGATAAAAATAAAGTACCATCCATGCAAGATCTAACTTGTCCATTTAATGCAAAAAAATGACAATTAACGTCTCATGCATTCTGTGCATCAGACGGAATCAACTAGAAAGTCATTGACTTCTTCGGCTATCTTTTCAGGAGTGATGTTCTCTTCGAGAGAAATCATGGAGGTGGCTGCCTCTAGGTCGTAAGGGGGTGCTGCTGCCGGGATGGACTCAACCTCCATCATTTCAGGCAACTGCTCAATATGCTCCCCCTCAACTGCTGCAAAGTGAGCTTCAGGCTGCCCTTTGCCATTCTTCTTTTGGGCTTGGTGGGTATCAATGACATGTTGCGGTGCTTTACAGATCCGCGACCAATGCCCCCACTTGCCACACTTGTAGCAACCTTGGTTCTCACTGCCATAGGTTTTGCCACTCTCCTTAGCCCTTTTGTCATTTGGAGCATCGACTTGCCTTTACAGGCAACGGTCTTACCCTTCTTCCCCTTCTTTTCATCAAGGGCTTTCGCACATTGTAGCTCCCAAAGATTGGCTTCACGGCGGTGGAGCTCCCAATGGCCGAGTGGCGTAATTCTTGCGGAGAAGTTCGTCTTGAGCCTCCGCTTCTGCATCATATCAATCAATTGGCGTATTCCTTGTAGCCGTCTTGGCGATAGTTGCGGGCGATTGCACACATTGGGGTGAAAGGTGGGCGTGGTCTTCTCAATCTTACGCTCATCGTGATCCGCTTGCCACAGAGTTGAAGATTGATACAAATCTGTGAAAGGCGGTGTACTCCCGACCGTCTTGAAATCGGCAAACCTCGGTCCGATCCACTCTGCTCGCTTGAGGAAGAATGGTGTACTTTAGCCTCTCAAACCGCTTCTTGAGTGCGGTCCAGTGCTAGCGCGCTTTTCTCCGCCATATACTCATTCTTGAGAGTAATGCGAGGTGGTGCACGAGGAAATGAAGTGCCCGATCATTTTCCTCGGTGTAGGTTTGGCGTCATGCCGTCGCCAATCCCAATAGCTACGCGAGCTTCACGGCTCCAAGTACTATCTCGATATTGGATGCCCACGTCAGATAGTTCTTGCCATGCTGGGCAAGCTCCTCGAACTCCCGGTTCGTGATGCCAGTCATCTACATGTGATGAATGGAACATATAACTTTACTTCAGGTAAACATGCATGAAATTATTTACTGCAGGTAAATAAATGGTACAATAAATTCTCGTAATGTTCCATAATTCTCTATACATTTTCCATAATTTACTGCTAATTTTCAGTGATTAAAAGCAATTAAATAATTACAATTAATCAAAAACAGTAAATAAATACAGAAAATATATATAACAATAATGGCATAAATAAACAAGCTTCAAATGCTGAAAATAATGCAAAATTCGGGTTCCCGAGACCCTTTTATGCTAGAATACAAATTTTCAGTAAATTTTGCATTTTCTGGGGGTCTATACGTAAAATTTTTAATTCAGAGAAATTTTACGTAATTTCTAGAATTTTCGAGGGGCTTACTGCAAATTTTCCCGGGCTACCCTTCACCCGCCGGCCCCTGCCCCCCTTTTTTTCTTTGCCCGGCCCACTTTTCGGCCTGTTACCGGCCCATGCGGCCCGTTCACACCTGTGGCGGCGGCGGCATGCGGGCGGCCGCGCGGGAGGCGGGGCGACGCCATGCGGGGCGACGAGCGGCCGGCGTCAAGGTTCAGCGCATGCGCGGCGCGTCGCCGGAAGGAGCCGAAACGCGCGCGCGTGGGGTGGCGCAAACGGGCTTGCGCGGCGTCGTGCGAGACATGCGCGAGATGTGGGCGGCGCGCGCGCGCGCGCGGCGGCAGGTGAGGCCGATGCGGCGGCACGGGTGGAGGCGGGGGCCGACGCAGGCGCCATGCGCGCGCGGCGGTCGATCGCGGCGGCGGCGTGGTGGGGCGGTGCGATGAGACCGACGGCAGCGCGAGGAGGTCGGCGGTGCGGAAGATGCGCCGTGCGGGCACGCAACGGAGGCTGCGGTGTCATCGGCGTCGCGCGCATGCAGCGCCTTAGTGGAGGGAGTCGAGACGTCGGCGTCGGTGGCGCGCATGCGCGCAAGCGAGGAGCCGAGGCGCCGATGGCGATCTGCGCGTTGAGCGCGAAGCCAAGGCAAGCCGTGGCGGGCGCATGCGGGCGCAGCGAGAAGCCGGGCGCCGGGCGGCAGCGCCGTCGCGCGCGCGGCGCGAGGCCGGCGGTGGCGTGCCATGCGGGGCGCGTGCGCGGGCTTCGGGCCGACGGCGGTGGCACCGTGGGGCGGAGTGGCGCGCCGTGCGGGGCGCGTGCGGCCGGGGCCGATGCGACGACTATGACAACGACGGCCCGTGCGGGGGCCGGCTGTTGGTGCACATGCGGGTGCGACGGCGACCGAGTGTTGCCTCATGCCGGAGGCGGTGCGCGCTCTGAGCGCGGTGGCCATGCAGGGCCGCCTTTGCGAATCTTTTCTTGTGCAATTATCGAACAGAAAAGATGCATAAAATTTTCGTTTCTAATCTACGATGCAATCAACATCTACCCCTTTTCACAATCTACCGATCGACATTGTGCCGGCGACTTCAGGTCTGCTCACGGTAGATTAGGGCGGATTTGCATCGTTTCTACAGTGCAATCAACATCTACCCCGTTTCGCAATCTACCGATCGACATTGTGCCGGCGACTTCAGGTCTGCTCACGGTAGATTAGGGCGGATTTGCACCGTAGAAAACCAATCTAGAACGCGAAGAAAAAATGCAAATTCAAAGCGATCTAGAAAACCAATCTATTAAGTGCTTCGATGATTACCTTCGTTCACCGGAGCGATTCGTGCTGATAACGTGTTGAGGAACCCTCGCTGGCGACCAGTCCGAGCAATTCCTCTGCTTAGAATAAGAACGAATCAATCATAAAGCGATGGAATAATAGATTGAACACAGAGAGAGGTAGAGAGAACTCCTGGTCTTTCTTTATTGCTTCATATGCATTGGGTACAAAATCAGCCATATGGCTCTCTATTTATAGGAGAGGGTGAGGTGTCCAATATGGATAGAGATTCGTTTAAACGGAAAGAATCCGTTTAAACGGAAACCCTAGACAAATGTACTAATTAAAAAAACAACATATTCAATTCTAGCAAACCTAAAGTATCACAAGCAATAAATATAAATGCTAAAGGAAAGTAAAGAAATAATCACAAGGGGACACGCGATGTTTTTCCTGTGGTATCGAAGACTTGCCGATCTTCACTAGTCCATGTTGAGGAAAGCCCAAATGCTCTTGGACCGGCTCCACGAATTATTCAACTCCTCGATCACTATTGGTTGCTCTTGCTCCTCTCTGGAGATGGCGAGCACCAAGCCACTCACAATCTTGCTCGGATCTCTTCATAAGTTTCTTGAAGAGATCACCTAGCGATCAACCTGCAAACATCTGGGTGCCGGCAAGCACCAAGATTAAAATATCACGTTTCGCTTGACGGCGCTCAAGTGCCAAAGATCAATCTATATGATGTATGCACTTGAAAATGGCTCACAACACCTCAAATAAATGCACAAGAGAGAAAAAAGGTGTGAAATGAATGCTCAAGGTACAAAGATGTTCAATGCTAGCTCAGCACCCTGTCCTTGAGATGGTGGGGGGTATTTATACCATCACCAACCAAAACTAGCCATTGCAAAACTTTAATCTGAAAATTCAGGGAAATCAAAACTTCTAGCGTTCTAAGTGCGTACCTACCACGTTCAACGTAGTACGACGCGACGGCTCTGTCATAATGCAGAACTAGCAATTGAAAAAGTAGTGTGGTACTATCGTCGTTATAAGTGCGGTACTACCGCACTGCGGTAGTTCCTCCATGCAATGTTCGGTATTTTCGATTTCTGCCAGTTTAAGTTTTTCAAATGGTACTTTCAGGAAAAAAAAGCGTACCGCTAGAATAGGCTGGTACTTCCGAACATCAGTAGTTCCTCTGGAATATGCGGTACTACCGCACTGCGGTAGTTCCGCCGTGTTAACTCCAGTACCGATTTCAGCACGCCCAAGTCCCAGCATGGGTGCTCTCTGGAAAATACGTACCACTGAAAATTCGGTACTACCGTGGTTTGGTAGTTTCATAGTTTACATGGTGGTACTACCGGATTCCGGTAGTTCCGCTGTTAATACGGAGGTACTTCCGATTTCTGAGAAAAAGTACAGTTTGTTTTTAAACTTAATTTCACGTGCATGCATGATCCTAAATTAATCCAAATGGTACAAGAACATACTATCAAGCTACTTTCAATGATACCTCTTAATAGTACGGCGACTATCCTATAATCCGGTCTTTCAACCTTTCTCTTATGACCGATAAAAATTAAAAGAGATCATATATTTCATGTATCTTGTTTTTTATCCATCTTGTTGTCCATTTCGCATGCAACTTGCTTTTATCCTTTGCGCACCTATGAAACTTAGCCTATGCAATTTTCAACACACATATTATATAGTCCTATATTCATAAATTGTCATTAATTATCAAAACTAAATTTTTGGGGTCTAGATACTTTCAGATGGTCCATTGAAAGTACTTGAGAAAATCAATGGCAATGCTATAAGATAGAGATTTCAGGTGATGATTATGTTGTGAGTTCTACATTCAATGTTGCTGATTTGTCATCGTTTTTTTTTGACCGAAAGAATCAGAGTTGAGGACGACTCCTTTTTAAGAGGGGGAGGATGATGAGAACGTCTCTGCTATTATATCTTTCTCGTCACATAGTGTTGTTCCTAATGATATACAAGCTCTAAAATCACCCCTAGCGCTGATTGGACCAATTACATGAGCAAGGGTAAATTAATTAACCAATAGGTTGATCTATTCCTAAGTAATTTAAATAATATTATTACTGAGAATAATATACTACTTAATAGTTGCTCTTTAATTGTTCTCAGGTTATTACAAAAGAAAGCCCTAGAAGATGAGGATAATGAAGATGGAGATGTTGTTGGATAAAATTGTTTACTAGCGTATGCAAGAAGATGGCACCAAGAGGGAGGTAAGGGTAGAAGGAGCATTGGCCAAGACCAGAGAATAGGGATGCGCCACTGGTCCTGCCCCCTTGCTCAGCTAGAGGAAGAAGATAAAGTGTAGTATTGTTCTCTGTTCTTCCAAGGATGTCTCCCTGTGCTCTTTATAGACCATTCACTAGAGACACCATCACCCACGACACCCCAACGACGTGCTACTTCCTTTGCTTAAATTACATGATTTAAAATTTCAACCTTGAAGATTAAAATTTATACATTTTATATTGAAAACTAAAATTTAAATTTTACAATTTAATTTCTCTCAATTTCAAATTGTGACATTCAAATGTTCAAATTTTGGATTTTTAAAAATTTTAATTTTAAAATTGAGTTTGGAACTTTAAAATATAGCACACACAAACATTATGGTTTCCATGAAAACAGCTCTGCAAAAAATTAGCAAACTTATATAGCACACCACAAACATTAAAAATCTAGCTTAGATGCAAAGGGAAGCATCCATCCCTCTTAACTAAAACCGCATCTGCTGCAAATATTAAAGGAGCAATTCATATGTGTAAAGAACAAGGACTACATCACAAGATTTGCCCTCTCACCCAACTAATGCCACTCAATAATCATGTATATGGAAACATAACAAGAGCATACAGCAAACAAAGGTAAACAGAAATTTTGAATTAGCTAAACATATGGATGAGGATACAAAGGAGCACAGCAAGACGCAAACAGCCATGGAGGCTACAGACATAGGAGCGACAAGAAATAGAGCCTCACTTCGATTAGGAAGCAATCACCAAGGTCGGCACAGCGCTGTGGCGCGGCCAATTTAGCCGATCGGCCTACAAGAAAATAAGAGATCAATGGCAAAACAACTAAAATGTGACTGTGGAGCCGAAATAATGAACGAAGGTCGTCGGAAGGCACCAAGCAATCACCCAAAACCCTAAGAAGGAATGAAGAAATTAAGCCCCAAATAGGCTAAATGAGAGAAGTAGAGAAGGGGAAAGAGGTGGCCCAGTCCTGCCGAGGCATCCGGTGAAGTGGATGATGAAACTTCACCACTAGCGGAGGCGCCAGGGAGAAGACGGCGGTGCAGGGTGGGGTGGGAAGAAGGAGGAGGAGGGAGTGTGCAGGGTGGGGAGGAGGCGGCGAAGGTGAGGGGCCGTGCAAGGGGAGATGAGGCGACAGAGGTGAGGGGTAGGGAGGGAAGGTTTTGGGAGGCTGGGGATGAGACTCACACGATGGAGAGAAGGCGAGATGGGGAGTGGGCACCAGGAGGAGCTGTCGGGGGAGTAGGGAGCGGAGAGGAGGAGGAGCGCGCTGCGCGACGCCGAGGAGGAGACGGACTCGGGGCAGCGTCGGGTGGAGGGTGTCAAGATGGGCCGGCGGCGGTGGGGAGATGCCTGGCGGCTGACGAGGAGGGAGAGGGGAGATGGGGATTGTGAGGGATCGAGTGGAGGAGGTTATCTCCACTAAGGGAGGCGACAGGTGCAAGTGTTGTGAGGGAGTAGGGTAGCGGAGGGGTACGGCGCTTATGGGTTTTAGACCTCTGAATTGGCCATGGATGGCATGAATTCGATGGTTTTAGGAGGCGATAAACTATAAAATGGGATGAATCACCATTAACTTCTCTTTTAAGTAGCAGAGATAAAATCTAACATGCCTAGATAGTTTGTCTTTCTTTTTCTTTTCCTTTTCCTTTTCCTTATTTCCGTAAATAAAATGCGATGAATGCTAGGCCTTGCAAGCTGCTACGGATAAGCAATAAAAATATAGGACATCAATTTAATTAAGAAGAAATAAGCACTCAAATTTGAGCCGAAGAGGAGTTGAACTTGTGCGGTGGGATGTACTCATGTACACCCACACCTAGTAGCCGACCCGGCTCGGTTTCTTTAAGCAATGGCTTTTCAAGGGCAGGCAGTGGAATGGATGTTGCCTTTCTACCCTGTTTGCTTCACAAGCTCACAAAACGATGAATTGGTGTTGAGGAACCTCGCTGGCGACCAGTCCGAGCAATTCCTCTGCTTAGAACAAGAACGAATCAATCATAAAGCGACGGAATAATAGATTGAACACAGAGAGAGGTAGAGAGAACTCCTGGTCTTTCTTTATTGCTTCATATGCATTGGGTACAAAATCAGCCATATGGCTCTCTATTTATAGGAGAGGGTGAGGTGTCCAATATGGATAGAGATTCGTTTAAACGGAAAGAATCCGTTTAAACGGAAACCCTTATCCCTGGTTTCCTAATACTCCCCCTTGGACACTCATCCGACATACTCATGCCTCGTTAAAACTCCATAAAAACCCAGTGGGAAAAATTTGGAGAAAGAGTACATGATGCATGTTATGCTGCGATTGCACGAATTGCCTCATTAAAAACCTTGGTCGAGAAACTTCAGGAAAACTCGTCAAGGGAAAAAGAGTACAATTCACCCGCCATTTAGCCTTGGGACTTTTATCCTCTGGGTACTTGATCTTCAGGATCAAGATTCACTAACGAGCTTGAGATAATTCTCCCCCTGAATTCTGCACTTCTCTAAGTCACATCATACCAATCCCTCGCACGCACCTTTCAAAACTAGATGCGGGGAGGGACTTTGTGAATAAATCTGCTAGATTTTCACAAGACTTAGTGTGCAGTACTTTAATCTCGTCCATCTTTTGCAATTCATGAGCATAGAAGAACTTGTGGTTGATATGCTTTGTGAGATTACTCTTCACATAGCCCGTTTGTACTTGTGCAACGCAAGCGGCATTATCTTCATAGATAATAGTGGGGGTTTGCACAATGTTCATCCCACATGACTGCTGGATGTGGTGAACCATTCAGCGTAGCCAAGCGCATTCACGTGCGGCTTCATACAGCGCTATTATTTCTGAGTGGTTCGTCGAGGTAGCTACAAGGCTTTGCTTAGACGATTTCCAGGAAATTGCAGTTCCACCACACAGGAATACATAGCCTGTTTGTGTCTTTGCGGTATGCGGGTCAGACAGGTACCCAGCATCTGCATAGCCAATCAAGTTCAGATCTTGATTCTTTCTGTAGAACAATCCAAGGTCCTTGCTTTCTTGGAGATATCGGAAGATGTCCTTTATGCCCTGCCAATGCCTTTTGGTGGGCTCTGCACTATACCTTGCTAATAGGTTCACGGCAAAGGCAATATCCGGTCTAGTGCAGTTCGCTAAGTACATGAGTGCTCCAACTGCACTCAAGTATGGGAATTCGGTCCCGTGACTTCCTCCCCTCTTCCCTAGGTCGGAAAGGATCTTTTCTTCTGTAAAGATCTCCCGATCATCGGTACTTTTGATGGGAATGCTTTCTCAAAGCCGAATCTTTCTAGCACCTTCTGGGTGTAGGTCGACTGATGTACCAAGACTCCTCCAGGGACATGCTCAAGCTGCAGGCCTAAGCAGAACTTGGTCTTGCCCAAATCTTTCATTTCAAATTCTGACTCCAAGTAGGAGCTTGCTTCTTTTATATCATCCACTGTCCCGATGATATTCAGATCATCTACATACACTGAGATTATACAGAATCCATTCTGGGATCGCCGTATAAATACACAAGGACAGTCTTCATTGTTCGTGTAGCCTTTCTTACAGAGAAAGTCGCTTAAGCGATTATACCACATTCTGTTAGACTGCTTCAGTCCATACAGGGACTTTCTAAGCTTCATACTGTACAGATTTCTATTTGCTCTGTCTTGGTTCGGGAGAGGAATTCCTTCAGGGACTTTCATATAAATCTCCGAATCCAATTTACCATAAAGGTATGCAGTCACAACATCCATCAATTTCATTTCTAAATTCAAGTTCACTGCCATTGAGATCAAGTATCTAAAGGTAATTCCACTCATGACCGGGGAGTAGGTTTCTTCATAATCAACTCCAGAACGTTGAGTGAAACCTTGTGCTACCAGTCTTACTTTATATCTCACTACTTCGTTTCTTTCGTTTCTCTTTCGAACAAATACCCACTTGTGCCCTACGGGGTGCACATGGGGAGGAGTGCGGCATACGGGCCCAAACACTTCTCTTTTGTTCAGAGATAGTAATTCGGTTGCTATTGCCTTCTTCCAATCTTCCCAATCTGATCTTTTCTTACATTCAGCGAGCGATGCAGGCTCGGGATCAAGATCAATGATTGTGGTAATTTTCTTACTGAAGTAGATATCGATATTGGTGTTGTCCTGTTCAGGGACTCTCCCGTGTGCACATAATTTATAGCTATTTCTTCATGAGTTGCTTCTTCTGGAGCTTCATCTTGCGCATCGCTTCTTTCAATTGCGGTGACAAGTCCCTTTAGTTGTTCGGCTCCGATGTGTGCGCACACATCTATGCCGATGGGGATATTCAGATCCGGTATGTCCTTTTCAACGGGTGTCATACTTGTGCCAGGTCTCAACTGGCTCACCTTCTCATTCTGGGGGACTTCGGTGATCGGCTGTGATAAGTCCTTCTTATCCTTTTTTGCCAGGCGTCCCCGGTTACATAGGATTCGAGGAGCCGGAGTTCTCGTCCTCTTTTTTTTTCGAGGCCTCTGGACGAGATTGGGGATACCTTCTGCTTTCTTTGGTATTTCAACCCTCTCCGGTGCAGTGCGTGCAGGCACATGCGACTTAGTCACGCTCTTCAAATCACTAAAGTGATCAGGCAGTTGATTCGCTAATGCTTGCAAATCAATTATCTTCTGGACTTCTCTTGTCTTCTGGACTTTTATTGTCTTCTAGACTTTTCTATTTGCTTTACTAGTGCGTGGGTCATGTGCAGGAATTCCCGTGGTTTCCACGTAATTTTTCGACATTCTTCATCAAGGGGTTGATTTCCTCCCCCTAATGTCGGGAAATTATCCTCATCAAAATGCAGTCAGCGAAGCGGGCAGTATGCAAATCTCCCGACATGGGTTTCAAATACCTGATTATGAATGCAGTCTCACAACCAACATATATCCCAGTCTGACGGAGAGGGCCCTTTTCAGTTCGCTGCGGAGGTGATATAGGTTCATAAACCTTGCATCTAAACCTCTTGAGATGAGAATTTTTCGGTAGTGACCCTTGCGCTAGTTGCATAGGTGAATGGATGTTGTAGGCCAAAGGTCTAAAGTTGATGAGATTCGCTGCATGTAGGACTGCGTGTCCCCAACATGTAGCTGACAAATTACAATTTTGCAAGAGGGGTCAGGCAATAAATTTAATTCTCTTGATTAAAGCCTCTGCCAAACCGTTCTGGGTATGGACATGCGGTACCGAATGCTCAACTGCAATCCCCATCGCCATGCAATAATCATTAAATGCCTTTGAAGTAAATTCTCCGGCATTGTCCATTCTGATGGACTTGATGCGATGATCAGGGAACACATTTCTGATGCGAATGATCTGCGAGATCAATTTGGTGAAAGCATGGTTTCTTGTGGATAATAAACCCACATGTGAACACTTTGAGAAAGCATCAATGAGCACAATGAAATACCTAAATGGCCCTAAGATGGGCTGAATAGGACCGCAAATGTCTCCCTGGATGCGTTCAGAATGCGAGACTTCATCCTTCACTTTAGTGGAGGGTCTAATAATTAATTTCCGGTGGCACATGCAGGGCACACAAAATCTTCATGATTCGGGAAATTCTTCACATTAATATTATACCCGTGAGAATTGTTAATTATATTTCTCATCATCCTAAGACTTGGGTGGCCTAATCTGTCATGCCAGAGACGAGAATAGTTGTGAGCTTTTGAATCATGTCTTGAGCGATTATGCAGCTACGCAGCGCCTTAATGTTGGTATAATATAGCCACACGTGTTCATGCCATTATAAACTGAATAAATGAATGAATTATTTCAAAATAATCCAACCATTACGAGAAGATAAAAATAAAGTACCATCCATGCAAGATCTAACTTGTCCATTTAATGCAAAAATGACAATTAACGTCTCATGCATTCATGCATCGACGGAATCAACTAGAAAGTCATTGACTTCTTCGGCTATCTTTTCAGAGTGATGTTCTCTTGAGAGAAATCATGGAGGTGGTCGCCTCTAGGTCGTAAGGGGTGTCTTTGCGGGATGGACTCAACCTCCATCATTTCGAACAATCGCTCAATATGCTCCCCCTCAACTGCTGCAAAGTGAGCTTCAGGCTGCCCTTTGCCATTCTTCTTTTGGGCTTGGTGGGTATCAATGACATGTTGCGGTGCTTTACAGATCCGCGACCAATGCCCCCACTTGCCACACTTGTAGCAACCTTGGTTCTGCTGGCCATAGGTTTTGCCACTCTCCTTAGCCCTTTTGTCATTTGGAGCATCTGACTTGCCTTTTTGGGCAACGGTCTTACCCTTCTTCCCCCTTCTTTTCATCAAGGGCTTTCGCACATTGTAGCTCCCAGCATTGGCTTCACGGCCAGCGGAGCTCCCCAATGGCTGAGTGACGTAATTCTTGCGGAGAAGTTCGTCTTGAGCCTCCGCTACCTGCATCATATCAATCAATTCGGCGTATTCCTTGTAGCCGTCTTGACGATAGTTGCGGGCAGATTGCACAGCATTGGGGTGAAAGGTGGACAGGGTCTTCTCAATCTTCTGCTCATCTGTGATCCGCTGCCATTTGTGAGACCCGAGTAGAAACTCCCGGACCCCGTGTATTCTTGTACTAGTCCTGAGATCAATGCTAGTACACACAGTTCAAGCGAAAAAGATGATACATTGCCAACAACGCTTTATTACAATAGTATCTGAAGTTTTACAAAGGCCATTGCCTTTCTAAGGTTCACAGAACCACAAGCAAAAATAAACACAGCGGAAGCAAAAGATAACTTGATAGACCCATCAATCTGCCACAGGCAATTGACTGGGGAAGCGAATCCTAGGCATCCGGGAATAATCCACCGCATCCACATTCGGCGCAGAAGTCATACTCTCCAGCTTGATCTTCTCCATTCTCTGCTTTTATATTTATAGAGCAACAGGTGAGTACAAAAATGTACTCCGCAAGTCTTGGGAAAAATGCATAGATGTAAGGTTTCACAAAGGAAAGCTATATGGTTTATTTGCAAAAATCAGCATTTTATCTCAAATCTACACAATTACTTTAAAAGCCATTTTGTAAACAACATGTTTTCAATAATCGAAATTGGATGAGTACTTTAGTGAAGGTTAAACTACCAACACTAATATCTCGGGCCATCACGGCCAATTTTCAAAACCTCAGGTTACACCCCCTGATCCGAACATCACGAGAGTTATACTACTCCCGAGTTTTTCCAAATCATTTTGTTTTGAAATCAAAACCAAAACTCCTACCATGTGTATGCATTCTTTGCCCGCCCTTGACCGTGGGCACGGCTATTCGAATAGTTTTAACTCTGCAGAGGTTGTACACTTTACCCACAAGAGATAAATTATCTTAATAGTCAACACGCTTCCTTTGGCATGAGACCCAGATAAATTATCACAAAGCCTTTCGCCTACTCCAGTATAGTTTAAATACCACCCGCTAAGGTTTCATCACAACTCGAATCCACGAGTTGGAGCCCCCTCTTGCGCCATATGAGTACAGTAAACCCTGTCCCTCACTATGAGTAACCAGTACACCCTGGCACTCAATACACCACTGGTGATATCTAAACTACACTATTATAGGGTAGTTAGCTAGGTCGTACCCATATAGACTTGTGGTTGTACTGTTTTGCTCAGTTTGGACAAACACAAGCGTCGGTCCTTAATCGACCAGGGTGGCTCATTCACAAACCCAACAATTCTCGTGCTAACCGCACCAGCCAAACCTTCCATCCACCCTTGTCAACTTTTCCCTTTGATTTTCAAATTAACAGTGGTAACATCCATTACCACTTTTCAAACAAAATACTTAACAACGGTAACCTCCATTACCAATGTTCAAACAAAACATTTAACAATGGTAACATCCATTACCAATGTTCAAACAAATCATTCATCATAATATTTGATAAACATGCTACTTATTTGAACATTAATATGTTTATTTGCTATGCTAAGCATTTGCTAGTTTTTAAACATTCAACAATTATAACACTAACTTATTATTGAGTCAAAGGGATATCCTAAGTTGACAATGGTACAAGGTAAACAATTTTCAATGGAAGGTATAACAAATTGGATATTTAACTAAATTTTCTAAAATCAAATTATCACTTGATATAACATAAGCATGCAATAACTTTAAAATAAATACCTAATCATTTTATAAAACATTGGAGCAAGTTGATCAAAGGAAACTTGCCAAAACATAGGAGCAAAATGGTCAAAGGAGACTTGCCTTCCTGTGTGCTGTTGAAATCTTCCACAACTTGCTCTTGAGGTTGCTCGGACAAATCGGTCTCTACACGTAAATCGAGAATTCCAAATAAATAAAATAAAACAAAAATTCAAAAATTGAAAATAAATATACCAAATGAAAGATTGAAATTTTTGATGAATTTAGAAATTTGAATGGACCAATTTGGAGCTAAAATGAAAAAGATATGGCTATTTGAAAATCTCAGATTTGAATAAATCCAGAAATTCGGAAATCTCGACATGTGGGGTCCACTGGTCAGCAATTTCATTAAAGCGAGTCTCGACATATGGGACCCATCTGGACTCGGGACCCACTTGTCGCTGACTAGCGCAGAGGGTGTCGCTGACGGGTGGGGCCTACCTGTCAGCGTGGAATAAAACGGAGAAAACTCAACCTCAGCGCGCGGAGCGGGGCTCGAACGCGCGCCGAGGGAGTTGGAGGGGGAGGAGAGCGGCGCTAGCCAAGTGAGCGGGGAGGCACTGCCTACCCTTAATGGGTAGGTAATCCTCTTGAGGATTATCTACGGGAGGCGGCGAGACAACGTGGCACACACGTGGCTGACGCGTGGTCGCCGCGTGGCTGCCACGTCACGGCTTTTTGCCGACGTGGCCGCGCACGCGCGTGGTGGCGGGGAAAGTGCTCGGGTGGCGCCGACGTGGCACCGATCTGCCGCCACGCTGCTGCCACCTCGGCCGACGGTGACGGGTCGGCGGCCGTGGTGGCGCGACGGGGACCTAGGGTCGCCGAGTTCGATGATCGGCGGCCGCCAAGGGTACCAAATGAAGAGGAGGATGCAGGAATGCATTGGTACCTTGCGCGAGACCGAGGTGACCGGAGGAAGAGTCGGCGAGAAGGGGCGGCGGTCGGAGAGGAACCTCACGGCGGAGGAGATCCATGGCGCGGCGGCTCGGGAAGGGGTCGCCGGGATTCGCCTTGGCACCAGCAACGTCGGAAAGGCGTCGGCGACGAATGAGGAAGCCCGAGGCGGCCGGAATTGCTCGCCGGAGTAATTGAAGCCGCGGGAAGAAATCGGGCGAGGGGGCTCGGCGCCGGGTGACTCGTTTGAGAGGTGAGGAGGAGCGCAGCGGTAGAGGACCTCGGGGTGTGGGTTTTATAGGCGGAAGGGGTGTAACGGCCGCGCAAGTTCGCGGACTTGGAATCGGAGGAGATGAATGCGACGGCGGGAGAGGAGTAACGCACGCCTTTATGCGGCCGACGCGGTGGAGGCGGGGGATCAATATGCAGTCGGCACGGGGAAGTAATTGGCCAAGAAACTGAAGCTTTTAAAGCTTGAGTTCCTCGGTTTAATGGCGGCAGCGGCGATGATCGCGCGAGGAAGAAGGGAGACCATCGGGGACGGAGGACTGGACGGCGGGCCAGCGCGCGCGATGAGAGAGGAAAAAGAGAAGGAAATCAGGCGACGGTTGGATTAGTGACGTGTGGCATAAGGAAAAGATCGGGGCCGCTGGATCACGGCGAAGGGTTAAGTGAAAGGGAACGATCGAGATTCAATCCGGCAACCTTGATTAAATCTGGGCCGATAGGGGGTATTAAGTGGCAACGGGCGGCTGCGATTTAATACGGCAATCACGAACGGTCAAGATGACGACACGCGTCGGGAATGCTAGCAGTGAGTCCACACAGACCGGTCTATGACAGGTGGGACCCACTTGTCAGCACAAGTTGAAAAAAAAGAAACTCAACCTCGCGCGCGGAGCGGGGCTCGAACGCGCGCCGAGGGAGCGGGGGAGGAAAGAGAGCGGCGGCGGTAACCAGTCGGGCGGGGAGGATCAACCTACCCTATAAGGTTGATTTATCCTTTTGAGTATTAGCCGCTGGGATGGCCGGGCTGCCGTCGGATGCCTGACACGTGGCGCCGCGAGAGAGAGGGGAAGCGGGATGAGGCGTAGACGGCGGGGATGAGCTCGGGCCGGGGAGGAAGGGCTCGGATGCGTGACAAATGTCAGCCCGAGGGAGATTTGATATTTAAATCTGTTATATATATTTCAGAAATCATTAGGAGACTTTAAAATACTCAGAAAAATACCAAATAAATTCCAAAAATTCCAGAAAAATTCACATAACTCACTGATAATGTTTTAAACATATGAAAAATATTTCCAACTTATTTGGATATTAAATTTTCTTTTCAACAAAACTTTAACTTGAAAATTCCAAAAATTGAAATTATTAATTTAAAACTATTTCTTCAAAATAAAAGCAAAAATTGGGATGTTACAGCCACAGAGTTGAAGATTGATACAAATTCTGTGAAAGGCAGAATTGTACTCCCCGACTGTCTTGAAATCGGCAAACCTCAGTCCGATCCACTCCTGCTCTGCTTGAGGAAGAATGGTGTACTTTAGCCTCTCAAACCGCTTCTTGAGTGCGGTCCAGTGCTAAGCGCTTTTCTCCGCCATATACTCATTCTTGAGAGTAATGCGGAGGTGGTGCACGAGGAAATAAAGTGCCTGATCATTTTCCTCAGGTGTAGGTTTGGCGTCATGCCGTCCGCCAATCCCAATAGCTACGCGGAGCTTCCTGGCTCCAAGTACTATCTCGACATCGGATGCCCACGTCAGATAGTTCTTGCCATGCTGGGCAAGCTCCTCGAACTCCCGGTTCGTGATGCCAGTCATCTACATGTGATGAATGGAACATATAACTTTACTTCAGGTAAACATGCATGAAATTATTTACTGCAGGTAAATAAATGGTACAATAAATTCTCGTAATGTTCCATAATTCTCTATACATTTTCCATAATTTCTTGCTAATTTTCAGTGATTAAAAGCAATTAAATAATTACAATTAATCAAAAAGCAGAAATAAATACTGAAAATATATATAACAATAATGGCATAAATAAACAAGCTTCAAATGCTGAAAATAATGCAAAATTGGGTTCAGAGACCCTTTTATGCTAGAATACAAATTTTCATAAATTTTGCATTTTCTGGGGTCTATCGTAAAATTTTTAATTCAGAGAAATTTTACGTAATTTCTAGAATTTTCGAGGGCTTACTGCAAATTTTCCCGGGCTACCCTTCACCCGCCGGCCCCTGCCCCCCTTTTTTTTCTTTGCGGCCCACTTTTCGGCTGTTCACGGCCCATGCGCCTGTTCACACTGTGGCGCGGCGGCATGCGGGCGGCAGCGAGGCGGGCGACGAGCGGCCGGCGTCAAGGTTCGCGCATGCGGCGCGTCGCGCGGAAGGAGCGAACGGCGCGCGTGGCGTGGCGCGGCGCAGCCGGGCTTGCGGCGGCCGTCGTGCGAGACATGCGCGAGATGTGGGCAGCGGCGCGCGCGCGCGGCGGCGCACGGGTGAGGCCGATCTGCGGGGCGGGTGGAGGCGGGGCCGACGCAGCCGGCCATGCGCGGCGCGGGTCGATCGCGGCGGCCGGCGTGGTGGGGGCCGGTGCGATGAGACCGACGGCAGCGCGAGGAGGTCGGCGGTGCGGAAGATGCGCCGTGCGGGGCACGCAACGGAGGGGCTGCGGTGTCATCGGCGTCGCGCGCATGCAGGCGCGGGTGGAGGGAGTCGAGACGTCGGCGTCGGTGGCCGCGCATGCAGGCGCAAGCGGAGGAGCCGAGGCGCCGATGGCGCGCGCGCGTTGCGCGCGAAGCCGAGGCCAGGTAGGCGGCGCATGCGCGCGCAGCGAGAAGCCGGCGTCGGCGGCGGCCAGCCGCGGGCGCTGCGGCGCGAGGCCGACGGTGGCGTGCCATGCGGCGCGCGGCGCGGCTTGGCCGACGGCGGTGGCACCGTGGCGGAGTGGCGCGCCGTCGCGGCGCGCGTCGGCGGGGCCGATGCGACGACTATGACAACGACGGCCCGTGCGGGGGCCGGCTATTGGTGCACATGCGGGTGCGACGACGACCGAGTGTTGCCTCATGCCGGGAGACGGTGCGCATACAGGCGCGGTGGCCATGCAGGGCCGCCTTTGCGAATCTTTTCTTGTGCAATTATCGAACAGAAAAGATGCATAAAATTTTCGTGTCTAATCTACGATGCAATCAACATCTACCCCTTTTCACAATCTACCGATCGACATTGTGCCGGCGACTTCAGTCGCTCCACGGTAGATTAGGGCGGATTTGCATCGTTTCTACAGTGCAATCAACATCTACCCCGTTTCGCAATCTACCGATCGACATTGTGCCGGCGACTTCAAGTCTGCTCACGGTAGATTAGGGCGGATTTGCACCGTAGAAAACCAATCTAGAACGCGAAGAAAAAATGCAAATTCAAAGCGATCTAGAAAACCAATCTATTAAGTGCTTCGATGATTACCTTCGTTCACCGGAGCGATTCGTGCTGATAACGTGTTGAGGAACCCTCGCTGGCGACCAGTCCGAGCAATTCCTCTGCTTAGAACAAGAACGAATCAATCATAAAGCGATGGAATAATAGATTGAACACAGAGAGAGGTAGAGAGAACTCCTGGTCTTTCTTTATTGCTTCATATGCATTGGGTACAAAATCAGCCATATGGCTCTCTATTTATAGGAGAGGGTGAGGTGTCCAATATGGATAGAGATTCGTTTAAACGGAAAGAATCCGTTTAAACGGAAACCCTAGACAAATGTACTAATTAAAAAAACAACATATTCAATTCTAGCAAACCTAAAGTATCACAAGCAATAAATATAAATGCTAAAGGAAAGTAAAGAAATAATCACAAGGGGACACGCGATGTTTTTCCTGTGGTATCGAAGACTTGCCGATCTTCACTAGTCCATGTTGAGGAAAGCCCAAATGCTCTTGGACCGGCTCCACGAATTAAGTTTCAACTCCTCGATCACTATTGGTTGCTCTTGCTCCTCTCTGGAGATGGCGAGCACCAAGCCACTCACAATCTTGCTCGGATCTCTTCATAAGTTTCTTGAAGAGATCACCTAGCGATCAACCTGCAAACATCTGGGTGCCGGCAAGCACCAAGATTAAAATATCACGTTTCGCTTGACGGCGCTCAAGTGCCAAAGATCAATCTATATGATGTATGCACTTGAAAATGGCTCACAACACCTCAAATAAATGCACAAGAGAGAAAAAAGGTGTGAAATGAATGCTCAAGGTACAAAGATGTTCAATGCTAGCTCAGCACCCTGTCCTTGAGATGGTGGGGGGTATTTATACCATCACCAACCAAAACTAGCCATTGCAAAACTTTAATCTGAAAATTCAGGGAAATCAAAACTTCTAGCGTTCTAAGTGCGTACCTACCACAGTTCACTGTAGTACACAGTAATGGCTCTGTCATAATGCAGAACTAGCAATTGAAAAAGTAGTGTGGTACTATCGTCGTTATAAGTGCGGTACTACCGCGATCGCGATAGTTCCTCCATGCAATGTTCGGTATTTTCGATTTCGCGCTTTAAGTTTTTCAAATGGTACTTTCAGAAAAAAAGCGCATCGCTAGAATAGGCCGTACTTCGAACATCGTGAGTTCATTGGAATATGCGGTACTACCGCGACCGCGTAGTTCCGCCGTGTTAACTCGAAGACTACCGATTTCAAAGACGCCCAAGTCCCAAAGATGGGTGCTCTCGAAAATACGTACCACGAAAATTCGGTACTACCGTGGTTTGGTAGTTTCATAGTTTACATGGTGGTACTACCGATTCGGTAGTTCCATTGATATCTGGAGGTACTTCCGATTTCGAGAAAAAGTACGCTTTGTTTTTAAACTTAATTTCACGTGCATGCATGATCCTAAATTAATCCAAATGGTACAAGAACATACTATCAAGCTACTTTCAATGATACCTCTTAATAGTACGGCGACTATCCTATAATCCGGTCTTTCAACCTTTCTCTTATGACCGATAAAAATTAAAAGAGATCATATATTTCATGTATCTTGTTTTTATCCATCTTGTTGTCCATTTCGCATGCAACTTGCTTTTATCCTTTGCACCTATGAAACTTAGCCTATGCAATTTTCAACACACATATTATATAGTCCTATATTCATAAATTGTCATTAATTATCAAAACTAAATTTTTGGGGTCTAGATACTTTCAGATGGTCCATTGAAAGTACTTGAGAAAATCAATGGCAATGCTATAAGATAGAGATTTCAGGTGATGATTATGTTGTGAGTTCTACATTCAATGTTGCTGATTTGTCATCGTTTTTTTTTGACCGAAAGAATCAGAGTTGAGGACGACTCCTTTTTAAGAGGGGGAGGATGATGAGAACGTCTCTGCTATTATATCTTTCTCGTCACATAGTGTTGTTCCTAATGATATACAAGCTCTAAAATCACCCCTAGCGCTGATTGGACCAATTACATGAGCAAGGGTAAATTAATTAACCAATAGGTTGATCTATTCCTAAGTAATTTAAATAATATTATTACTGAGAATAATATACTACTTAATAGTTGCTCTTTAATTGTTCTCAGGTTATTACAAAAGAAAGCCCTAGAAGATGAGGATAATGAAGATGGAGATGTTGTTGGATAAAATTGTTTACTAGCGTATGCAAGAAGATGGCACCAAGAGGGAGGTAAGGGTAGAAGGAGCATTGGCCAAGACCAGAGAATAGGGATGCGCCACTGGTCCTGCCCCCTTGCTCAGCTAGAGGAAGAAGATAAAGTGTAGTATTGTTCTCTGTTCTTCCAAGGATGTCTCCCTGTGCTCTTTATAGACCATTCACTAGAGACACCATCACCCACGACACCCCCAACGACGTGCTACTTCCTTTGCTTAAATTACATGATTTAAAATTTCAACCTTGAAGATTAAAATTTATACATTTTATATTGAAAACTAAAATTTAAATTTTACAATTTAATTTCTCTCAATTTCAAATTGTGACATTCAAATGTTCAAATTTTGGATTTTTAAAAATTTTAATTTTAAAATTGAGTTTGGAACTTTAAAATATAGCACACACAAACATTATGGTTTCCATGAAAACAGCTCTGCAAAAAATTAGCAAACTTATATAGCACACCACAAACATTAAAAATCTAGCTTAGATGCAAAGGGAAGCATCCATCCCTCTTAACTAAAACCGCATCTGCTGCAAATATTAAAGGAGCAATTCATATGTGTAAAGAACAAGGACTACATCACAAGATTTGCCCTCTCACCCAACTAATGCCACTCAATAATCATGTATATGGAAACATAACAAGAGCATACAAAGAAACAAAGGTAAACAGAAATTTTGAATTAGCTAAACATATGGATGAGGATACAAAGGAGCACAAAGAAGACGCAAACAACCATGGAGGCTACTGACATAGGAGCGACAAGAAATAGAGCCTCACTGATTAGGAAGCAATCACCAAGGTCGGCACACAACAGTGTGCGCCAATTTAGCCGATCGGCCTACAAGAAAATAAGAGATCAATGGCAAAACAACTAAAATGTGACTGTGGAGCCGAAATAATGAACGAAGGTCGGCGGAAGGCACCAAGCAATCACCCAAAACCCTAAGAAGGAATGAAGAAATTAAGCCCCAAATAGGCTAAATGAGAGAAGTAGAGAAGGGGAAAGAGGTGGCCCATCCCGCCGAGGCATCCGGTGAAGTGGATGATGAAACTTCACCACTAGCGGAGGCGCCAGGAGAAGACGGCGGTGCGGGGTGGGGTGGGAAGAAGGAGGAGGAGGAGTGTGCGGGGTGGGAGGAGGCGGCGAAGGTGAGGGGCCGTGCAAGGGAGATGAGGCGACAGAGGTGAGGGTAGGGAGGAAGGTTTTGGGAGGTGGGGATGAGACTCACACGATGGAGAGAAGGCGAGATGGGGAGTGGGCACCAGGAGGAGCTGTCGGGGGAGTAGGGAGCGGAGAGGAGGAGGAGCGCGCTGCGGCGACGCTGGAGGAGGACGGACTCGGGGGGGCAGCGTCGGGTGGAGGGTGTCAAGATGGGCCGGCGGCGGTGGGGAGATGCCTGGCGGCTGACGAGGAGGGAGAGGGGAGATGGGGATTGTGAGGGATCGAGCGGAGGAGGTTATCTCCACTAAGGGAGGCGACAGGTGCAAGTGTTGTGAGGGAGTAGGGTAGCGGAGGGGTACGGCGCTTATGGGTTTTAGACCTCTGAATTGGCCATGGATGGCATGAATTCGATGGTTTTAGGAGGCAGATAAACTATAAAATGGGATGAATCACCATTAACTTCTCTTTTTAAGTAGCAGAGATACAATCTAACATGCCTAGATAGTTTGTCTTTCTTTTTCTTTTCCTTTTCCTTTTCCTTATTTCCAGAAATAAAATGCGATGAATGCTAGGCCTTGCAAGCTGCTACCAGATAAGCAATAAAAATATAGGACATCAATTTAATTAAGAAGAAATAAGCACTCAAATTTGAGCCGAAGAGGAGCTGAACTTGTGCGGTGGGATGTACTCATGTACACCCACACCTAGTAACCGACCCGGCTCGGTTTCTTTAAGCAATGGCTTTTCAAGGGCAGGCAGTGGAATGGATGTTGCCTTTCTACCCTGTTTGCTTCACAAGCTCACAAAAACAGTAATTGGCTTGCCTAGTCGCACCAGAAAATTTTATGAAGAAAACCATAGAAATTCTTCCTTCCCTCTAGTTAAAATTCCTCACTTCCCACTAATCAAAAGGCTAGCCCTCCATGTATTCAGCTCCCACTCGTACTCAGCTTGATTAATTTGTTTCTTCCACTGTAGGAGTACTCTTGAATGATTTCGGGACAGCAGGATTTGCGTACGGACCATGTGCGCTGTGATTAGTTTATCCCCGCGTAATTAATCCTCCCCGGCTAGTTTGCTCATTGCCTGTCAAATGTCTTGTTTAGTTACGTGATTACTGGGGAGTTAACGCGGCGTTGAACTCCGAACAACCTTGTGGATTTCTCAACTAAAATTTGCTCAATATACTAGCATAGTCTAGCAGTACCACCGATGTTTTTTTGGATGGGATTCAAAAAAGTTCGGTCATAGCCAATGTACAGCTTCTTAATCGAGGCGGATTTAGAACAAAAACAACACAGGACCTTATACTCCATGCATATCAATATGTTTATTTTCTCATCCTGTGGGTTAATGTATTTAAACATTCTTTCTTTTTAGATAGATACAGTTCTTAGCATGTGGACACTAATTCTTGGTATATAAAGACATATTATGTAAGTTTGGACTCTAAACAATAAAAATTAAAATTGATGCGGAGGCTGTACCCCACCCAACAATGTGCATCCACCCTGCTTCTTAAAGGGTGATCGTTTTAGCGATGATTTTTGGTTTTTTTACTGTAGCTGATTTTTTTACTGTAGCTGAGTTAGTGGATAGTGTAATGAATAGTAAAAAAAAGTTGAAGTTTTTAGAAGTCGAAATAAACACCCTTTAAAGCGTTTTTTGGGTGAACTCAAATCACCAGATGAGCTAGCCAGCTCCTGCGCTGGAAAATACGCGTGCAAACGCAGCTGTCGCGCTGGAAAATACGCGTGCAAACGCAGCTGTTGCGTTGGCCGGCCGCCAACAAATGGGAGCTCTCCATTTGGCTTGCGCCTGAAAACTTGTCTAGAGCTGGGAGTATAACGGTGCCATGTGCAGGCTTCTGAATTAGGGTTAAGGGGGTAGGAGGTGATGATGAGCTGTTTCTTGCTGTTGCGCGCCTGAACGCTAGCTCCTCCTGAATCCAGTGTGTGGGTTGGAAATATCATACTGGTTTATCTCAAGCAACAAAGACATGGTATCTGAAGCAACTAAAATGATACTACTGTCTCAAGTAAAATGATCAGCACAGCGTATCGTTTAGCTGCATTTTTTAGAATTGAGTATTTGGGATTGCGTAGAATTGCCACCTGCATTTTTAGTATTGGTTAATTAGAATCGCAGAATAGGTTGTAGTAAGATTTTGAGCCAGAACCAAGCTCCAATCTGAAAAGTGCTAGAAATTACTAATATACTGTGGAGCCTTACTGCAATAGAAAAAACGCATGAATTCCTCGAAAATGGTAGAAACTTTGCTTCCACAATGCCCCACAAACTTCCTTTTAATCAAACATACAATAGAGATCTTTTCCTCTTGGTTAGAGCGCAGTACTCTATTTTCCTCCCTTTTTCTTGTACTGAAAGAGATCATCTTTTTCTTTAAAAAAAAAATCTTTATGGAATCAACGATGGTAATGGTACCTGATACTAGTGCTGCAGCCCTGCCGCCAATCACGCCATGACGTGACACTGAATGGCGGGTCCCTCTACAACGTGCCCCACCACGTTCTCCGTTTCCAACGGCCGTAAACCACGAAAGCAACCTGAGCGCGTGGGACTGGCCGCCGGCCGCGCCGCGCCGCACCGGCATCTCACAAGCCAGCCAGTGCCTGACGGCACCGCGTCCGGTGTTCATATTATTTATAGATAAAATTAAAAATAACTTATAAAATATGTTATCTATATAGCTATTTTTAATGATCTTATGTAGCTAATAAGTTATCTATATAATAATATATATAGTAAAAAATATTTATAAACCCTGCTCATTTGAGTTTTTTTGGTGGTTTATGGTTTATTTTTCACTGTTTAACACTGCAACTGACTTATTTTGTACTGTAACTGCTAATGATTTTTTTATGTAATTAAATTTAAAAAATTTAAAAATAAAAAATAGATTAACATATCATAGATAATACAAAAAAATAAAAAAAATAAAAAAAGATTGAAAAAGATGAAATTAAAAATCTAGAAGTTAGAAGATAAAAGTTTAATGGAAAAGTCAAAATGAGCAGGCTCACCCTTTCTCATATGTACTAAAATTTTATGTAGAGTAGATTTACATACACCCTTTCAATTGCAACTGCCCTCGCAATAGAAAAAAGAAAACTTACTCCAGTACTAGCGTCATGACGGCCTTACTAGATTTAGCAAAAAAAAAGAGTCAAACGAGATTAGCGTCGTCAACGCTCGGGACTGACGTGCGGGTCCACGCGAAGTAATAGCCCACCAACCACCGTCAAAACCAGTAATCCAACGGTAAACCTCGGTGCTTCTACCAGTCTCCCAGGGCTTACGGGGAAAGTACTCGCTTTATGCCACGTACGCGGTCAAAAGCGACGACGCAGCCAATAAGGAAAAGGAAACTCCCACCGCAACGAAAGGCATTCCGCGTCTTGTGTCACTGACAGAGTAGTCTAGAACTCGACCGGACGACATGTCAGTCACACGGACATTTCTCTTCCCCCGCTCCAGGCCCGAGCCCCACCCCGGACGCTGTCGTCGGTCCGCGCAGTTGGTGGGTCCCACCCGCACACTTCCAGGTGGGGCCAACAACGTCCCCGCTGTCGCCGCGCTTTCCTAGCCACCTGGCCCACCTCCCCCTCTCCGAGTGCCTGTCCCCTGCTCATCTGCTCTACTGCTCCTCCTACTACTACACCGATCTCCGCACCTCAATCAAAGCGACTCCATTAAGCGCTAAGCAAGACAGAGCCCAGAGCCGGGCGTCTGGTACGAGGGCGATGTCGTCGCCGACTGCAGCGCCGGCGCCGCCTCCGGCCACCCCGGCCGCGCCGCCTCCTGCCACCCCGGCCGCGCCTCCCCCGGCCAACCCCGCGCCTGCCACCCCGCCGCCCGCCTCCGTCCCGCCGCCGGCCACGCCCTCCACCTCCCCACCCGCGCCGTCGTCCACCCCGGCGACCCCTTCCGCGCCGTCGCCCTCCTCCCAGGGGACTCCCGCCACCCCGTCGCCGCCCTCGGACACGCCCTCCCCGCCGTCGTCCGGGGGGAGGTCCCCGCCGTCGTCCGGGGGTGGGGGGAGGTCGTCGCCCACGCCGAACCACTCGTCCCCGAAGTCGCCGTCCTCTCCTTCGCCGGGGCGCGGTGGCTCCGGGGTGTCCACGTCGCTGGTGGTGGGCGTCGCGGTGGGCGGGCTCGTACTGCTGCTGCTAGCCAGCTTCGCGTGCCTCTGTTGCCTCCGCAAGAAGCGGCGACGCCCTCCGCCGCCTCCGCACTACGGCTACCCGCCTCCTCCGCCGTACAAGGGTGAGTGAGATCTCTTTACCGCTCCGAACCCTAGCTGTCGCTGTCTAGATCTAGATCTGGTGTGCGGGTAACGTGTGCTAGCAGCTAGTCACGTTGATGTCAGTTGGAATTCTTCTGTTCCTGGCAATTTGGTTGCAATTCCTCTGCTTGGGCACGGATTTGGTGTGTTAGCGTTCGATTCTGCATGTGCCGTGTTGTTTACGTATGCATGGCGGGCTAAAACCCTTTAATTTCAGTACCGACGAATTTTTCAATTTCAATTGCACTAGACCTGGAATTCTTACGTAGTATTTCTTAATTGTCATGATTGAGACTTAAGGGAAAGGTGCGTCTATGTTACGTTCAATAAATTAGTCTGTATGGGTTATCTAATAATACTTGGTAGTTGGTTGTGCTGAGTATGAGTAGATGATGACATGATGTCGCGCCTGTTGTCTGAATTTTTTGTCGTGATGTATTTGATTTAACCTGTCAAAATAATTCAAATATGTTGCATGGGGAGGTCTGTTTGAAGGTTATGATGTGCTCATTTATCACTTGCAAAATGGAGACAGACTTTTCCTCACACAATGTTTTGTCTTACTGCAGAGGATCCGCATGGCGGAACATACCAGCGTTGGCAGCAAAATGCTCCTCCACCTGAGCATGTGGTCAAGATGCATCCATCACCACCACCAGCATATGCCAACAATCCTCCACAACCACCGCCGCCGCCTCCACCCGCTATGATAAACAATAGCAGTGGGTCTGGTTCTAATTACTCGGGTGGCGAGATCCTACCTCCACTATCCCCAGGCATTGCCCTTGGCTTCTCAAAGAGCACATTCACATATGATGAGCTGGTGAGGGCAACGGATGGATTCTCTGACGCAAATCTCCTTGGACAAGGTGGTTTCGGATACGTTCACAGAGGAGTGCTGCCTAACGGCAAAGAGATTGCCGTGAAGCAATTGAAAATTGGAAGTGGCCAGGGAGAGCGTGAGTTCCAGGCGGAGGTTGAGATTATCAGCCGAGTGCATCACAAACATCTTGTGTCTTTGGTTGGTTACTGCATTTCCGGGGGCAAGAGGTTGCTTGTCTATGAGTTTGTCCCCAACAACACATTGGAATTCCACTTACACGGTATGCTTTTTTGATGTATTTGCTTTATCCGTGATTCCTCATATTTTATTGTTCAACTTAGTTTGTCTCTGAAATTGCATTACAAAAAACTTCGGTATTTTGTTAGTACTTAACTCATATAGGATACATTGAGACTGTAGTTGATAGCTGTTAGATGTCTTACTGTCCGCTACAATGTGACTAGGTAAATTCATCTATTCATATAGCAAAGTTTTTTACTTTAGACTAGACAACTACTGAAACTGTTTGATTGAGCTTTCTGGTTTCTTGTTCCTTTTTACCAAATTAACTTCTAAAATCATGGCAAGAATTTGCATTTGTAGGAAGAACTAAATAGAATCAATAGCCATATCAATAGGATTGCTCAGTTGAAGGAAATCATGTGGCTTGATATACTGCAGTGAAATAGCAGGCTAACATTATCTTCACTCATGGAGAAATCACTACTTAGCCACTCCTCGGAGCCATTGTGAATTTTTGAAACCATTGCCCTCTTTAAAAATTCAATGCCACTTGTCCCTTTGGCAGAATGTCCTTTGCTTCTTACTTGGTTGAAATGGCAATGCACAATACAATGCCTTCTCATCTAAGGCAGTTCATGGATTAATTTTCTGTATGTTCTGAAATTTTGTTGATTGTTGAAGCATGCATGATACAAGTTAATTGCTATGTCGATTTGTGTTAGTTTTCGTTGCGCATTGTTAAGACCCATTTTTACCGTCCACAGGAAAAAGCCGACCAACAATGGAATGGCCCAAAAGACTAAAGATTGCTCTGGGTGCTGCAAAGGGTTTGGCATATCTTCATGAAGACTGTGAGTTTACATCCACAACTACCATTTATGTTTTACAATTACATTTTCAAATGAACATAGAAGTGTAATGACAAACAGACCCTTACATTAATATTTCATTTAATTTACAGGCCATCCTAAGATCATCCATCGTGATATAAAGGCAGCAAACATTCTTCTTGATTTTAAATTTGAAGCTAAGGTAGGTTATACTTCTCTATTTCTTCTTCCTTATTGTGTATGTTGACCTCTATACAGTTAAAAGGCATTTCTTGAAGCATCACTTACTTTTTACATTCACCTTCTTCACTAGAATTTTTGACATCAAGGATTTACATGTTTTGGCAATGAACATTTCAAGCAATTATCTGAGTGTATTGTCTATTGAAAACTTGAAATGATGTCTTAAGGTGGTTTTTGCTGTGTAGTCTTATTGATGTGGCTGTGAAGAATTACCAATTTTGAATATTTATTTTCAACTTCAAAGCTGGCAGTCCATAATGACATTAGATTGGAAACCTCTTTGCAATTATAGCCTTGAACGCCACATTTCTACACCCTTCTTGCTTATATGACTAGATCATTCCATTTATTGTTTTGAGCTTAATTATAACCTATAACCCTCTTTACAGGTTGCGGATTTTGGACTTGCAAAATTCACTACTGATAACAACACCCATGTTTCGACAAGAGTAATGGGCACCTTTGGGTATGTATAAATTCTCAGTGCAGCGTCATGTTATTTGAATTTGGTGTTAACTTGTTGTGCACATGCTACACATGTATAACTGTATGGTTAAAATTTTCTAAAGCATGTGGACCTATTGCTGGCCCAATTTAGACTAGGTGGATATTGTCAATTTTCTTTATTATAAAACACCTCAAGAGATTTTTTTTTTGCATTAGTTTTTGTATCATATTCACAATATTTTTATGGTATACCTAGGAGTCGAGTTATTTCAGCATTCAACTTTCTATGCTGTAGCAAGACTTACAGTTTTGCTAATGCTCATTTTCCTGACCTTAGGTATCTAGCACCAGAATATGCTTCTTCTGGCAAGCTCACTGAAAAATCAGATGTCTTTTCTTTTGGAGTGATGCTTCTTGAGCTAATAACTGGGCGTCGGCCTGTTGATACAACCCAAACATTTATGGATGACAGCTTGGTTGACTGGGTAAGTGCTTTAACAGCTTGTTTTAACTTTGGTGTTACTCCTGATACTTTGACGGGCTAGGTAACAAAGCTCTCTTTTGAATCTTTTTATATATTTTAAATGAGGGATATTTTGGTTTAGATGAAGATTTTCATGATTTATTCTTTAAATAAAGTGCCACCTGAATAATTGTTGCTGACTTCACTGATCATGACTTTCCCATATAAATTTAGACATACATGCTATAAGTGCATGCGCATACGTTTGCGTGGTTTAATAATACTACCTTTAGTCCAAAATAGGTGTTGCTTTTGACTTTCCATGGTTTTCAACTTTCAAGAAGCAACTTTAACCACTAATTTTGATCACAATATGTTAATAGATGCTGCAGCCTGCAATACTATATTATCATGAAAATGTTTTTGACAAATTCTCTGTTTGCGCATGTCATTTCCATGTGGTCAATCTAAATACTTCATTCATTCTTTCTTTTTTGAAACTTTTACGTTCTAAACTTCTTGAGAGTAACATATCTGACCATCCGCAGGCAAGGCCTTTATTGATGCGAGCACTTGAGAATGGTAACTACAACGACTTAGTGGATCCTCGGCTGGGAAAGGACTTCAATCCTAATGAGATGGCAAGAATGATAGCCTGTGCAGCCGCATGCATACGCCATTCTGCACGTCGTCGCCCACGCATGAGTCAGGTAACTTGTGTTTCAATACATCCTTTTCTACTGCCATACAAAAGCTTCACAAACTGCCCCAAATGATTTTCATCAAGCAAATTGTGTTCAACATCTACTTCGGGCATTGTTAAATGCTTTTCTGAATCCATTGCATATAGCGCACAATTGATTCAACCATGAAAAGTACGGTGGTGGCAACTATGTGTTGTCATAGTGCCGTAAATTCGCTTGGTGGTTTATTATTCTCATACTCAATATGATGCTCAGGTTGTGCGGGCCTTGGAAGGTGATGTGTCTTTGGAGGATCTTAACGACTGTGTTCGGCCTGGTCATAGCCGCTTCTTTGGATCGTACAGCAGCTCCGACTATGATTCTGGCCAGTACAACGAGGACATGAAGAAGTTCAGGAAGATAGCTTTTAACAACAATGACTACACAAGCAGCCAATACAGTGCGCCAACCAGTGAGTACGGCCAGATACCATCTGCATCAAGCAGCGAGGGCCAACAAACACAGGAAATTGAGTCGGGCAAGATGAAGAAAGGTGGCTACAGCGGCTACAGTTCAGGATACAGCGGAGCCTCGTGAGGGAACTCTTTTTTTCCTTTCTTTTGACATTTCCTTGTTGCAATTTGTAAAGCCCGGCGGAATTTATATGACCAAAGTTGCTGACTTGCGTGTAACGAACCCCCAAGTTTGACCCAAGTATAGCTTTTTGGTAGCTGCAATCGTTGATTGTTTCGTAAGTATGTTGTGCCCGTTTGCTATGTAATTTAGAGAGCTAATTGACTGTTGATGTATATACTGTTAATACTTATCCAGCTGTGTTGCCCTATGGGTTTTTTTATCAGTTTTCGCGCCTTCGAAGTTTTTACCAGGTCTTCAGTAATGTAGGGTCTATTATGGTTTTTGGCTGAAATTTTTGAATTTTAGCTGTTTACGACAGAGATTACGAAGAGAGAGATACTCGTTTGCGATTTTAGATGGTACAGAAGTTGGGTTTTTAACGTGTGTTATAATTAATTTATAGACTCTATCTTAAAAAAATACTCTGTTTGAAAGTTAGATATTGTAATAAAAGTTAAATCGTTTTGAGAAGCTGAAAAGAACAGACCTGTGAACTGTCATGATCGTCTTTTAGAATCTTCTATATGTACATGAATCACGTATGCTAAGTTGGTAGCTGATATTGTTATGGGTGTCTTGCATATGAATGGAACTGGTCAAGTGTGGGATGTGTTGTCTTGCAAGCCAAACATGGTGCAAGTATGTCCTGCTTTTTGCGAGCACGGGACAGAGACGCGGAGCCGTCGGATGCTCACGGGCCGAGGCATGGACGCCTGGCTGTCTAGCGTTTCTTTTCAGTTTCACGGTTGCCGTCTCGTCATCCGAGAATTTTGGATGTTTATAGTACCGTAGAGCGAAGAAATTCTAGAAGTAATATTGTGCGCGAAAAAAATTCCATTTCTACCGCCCCGACGCACCCATTTCTACCGCCCGACGCACGACTTGGGCGAAGCCGACACCTGTCCGGTTGTGTGGTACCGGACCGCACAACCGGTGCTACAGTGCGGTCGTGCGGTCCGGTACCGCACGACCGCACTGTATCACCGGTCGTGCGGTCCGGTACTGCATGTCTCTACTGTGCTTCGCGTGATTTGTGCTCTGCCGACCGGCCGACCGTATGTCAATCGCACCGAAAGCAGCAACGCGCGCTGGCCCGCTGGCTTGCACACGCGTCACATGTGCAGCATATCTGCATGGCATGGCCCCTCTCCATTTCAACGCACATGCGTAAAAGCTCAAACAATAGTGTGAGGGAGGGAGAAGAAGCTCATTTGGCTCAGTTGTAGTTGGAGTTCAGCTAGAGTGAGGGAGGCAGTGAAGAGAAGTGAGTGAAAACACGTAGTTTCAAGTTGTTTTCGTTTAGAATCATGGGATTTAGCAAGTACAAAAGTTGTAGATCGCCTGGTGAGCTTCAAAAAGAGGTAAGTCTTGTACCCGTACAATTTATTTTTATGTATATCATTAGTCCATAATTAAGCAAATCGTCTTTTGTTAAGTTGTTTTTGTTTGGAATCAGGGGATTTGGCAAGTACAAAAGTTGTAGATCGCCTTGTGAGCTTCAAGAAGAGGTAAGTCTTGTGCCCGTGCAATTATATTTTTATGTATATCATTAGTCCATAATTAAGTAAACCGTATTTCGTTAATGTTATTTTATGTCAATATTTGATACGTTATATATTTGTAGCAAATCTTCCATATGTTACGTATGATGTATTGTTTAGTATATGTAATGTTGTGCTTTATTTTTAGTGAACATACGTATTGAGTTCTCATATTTTTTTGTGAACATAAGGTATGTTAGGCATGATGTATTTTTCCATATGTAATGTAGTTTCATTTTGTGGAAAAATGTGAACTTGTAGATATGTAGACGTTGAGAAAGTACATATTTATGTTAGAGCATTTGTAGGTGATAACAATAGTAGCAGGATTAGAAATATACAATTAGTACGCTTAGGGAAGTAGTAGATACAATGCGGTAGGTGGTAAAAATAAATTTGGTACAGTAGAATTAAAATACAATAACAGTAATAGTACAATTAAATAAATTTTGTATGAAGTAAAAGTTAGAAAAGAAATGTACAAAAATTAGTAATTGGTTTTTTGCATTAATCGAGAAAAATATGCAATAAAAACTAAAATATAGATTGAGAGCTAAAAATATTATTAATCGATATTTTAGGTTATAGGAAAGGTACAAAATTAATATGTAAATCTTAAAGTACGGTAGTGGGGGTTTGATGGTATGATTATTGCATGTTGTTTACTAAGATGGTTGATTATACACTTATGTTAGGTAGGCTATGGCTGAGATTCAAGACTTGTTCATATTCTACGGCAGTGGTCTCGTACGTGACGGGTCGTATGGGGCGGACCTGTCAAATTGTCACCGGACCATGATCTGGGCACCCGGTCTGAACGCCATGAGCTTGTCTGAGCTACGGAGGTGTGTCCATTCGGCGTTCGATCGGTACACCGCAAGAAAGAAGTTACGGATCGAGGCATTCTATGCCTCAACGGTGGGTGATGCAGGGGAGAGCATGTGGCAACTTCTGAAGGTGACCAATGATGCATCATGGGCCAACTACATGGAGGTCGTGTGCAATCCTGATACTGAGATATATGCTAAGCCAATGGTGTATGTGGAGTTCGTGGAGAGGACAGAATCATCCGGCATGGTTGGTTCTGATGCCGCTGGTGAAGATGTAGTGCCTACGGGAGAACATGTGGGCGAGGAAGTGGGTGATGAAGACCTCAGGAGGCGTGCGGACAATTTTCAGGCCAACGAAGGTGTGGGGGAGAGGTGGTGGGCCGCCCGTATTAACTGTCATGAATACCTTGCGGACTAGGTGGAAGAAGTGAGGAACGAGGAGGACGAGAATGTGGAAACAGGCAGTTCCGGAGAGGACGTCGATGGTGAAGGCGAAGGTACAATTGGAGGGGTGGTAGGTAGTGTTGTGACGACCAACGTTGCGTACGTGTCGTCCAGACTGGACGACAACGCAGCGGCATCCTTAGTTCTGCCACAGGCGGAGGAGGCAGAATGGGGGTTCAGCGAGGCCACACTCATTTTGGGGCAATGCTTTCATAATAAGAGTGCTGCGCAGCAGGCTATTGCTAGATACGCCGTGAACATTAGCCGGACGTATAGGGTGCACAGGTCAAACTAGGACACGTACATTGTGAAGTGTGTCAACGGGTCTTGTCCTGGCAAAGTTTGTGCACAGCGGTTCAAGGGCGCTGGCACGGGGTTCCGGATAACGGTGCTACATGATCACAGTTGCGAGCTTGCGGGGCCAATACATAGGCACCACAACATGACATCATCGTATGTTGCGGAGCTGGTGAGCCACCTCATCGTGGCAGATGTGTCCATTTCTCCAAAGGTTCTAATGGCAGAGGTAGCGAATATGGTGGGATTCAAGTAAGCTACAAGAAGGTATGACGGGCGAAACGAAAGGTGTTGCACCGTATGTTTGGGACTTACGAGGAGGCGTACAACCTGGTTCTAAGAATGCTGCAGCAAATTACAGAATCAAACCCAGGCACGTATATTAACAGGCAGGAGAGAGTGCATCCTACGGAGGGCCCGAATTGTTTTATTCTTCATAGAGTGTTCTGGGCCTTCCATCAGGCGATCGAAGGGTTCAGATGGTGCCGTCCAGTGCTAACGATGGACGGGACGTTCCTATCGGGCAAGTATAAGGATACTATCCTCACCGCAGTTGCAGCTGATGCAAATGACCAGTTACTCTCAGTGGTATTTGCAATTGTGGAGAATGAGAGTACGGAGAGCTGGCTTTGGTTCCTTGCGAATATGAAGCAGGCTATAGTGCAAGATCGCCCTGAAGTGTGTGTCATCTTGGACCGTAATGCAGGCTTGCTGTCTGCATTGCGAACGATGCAGAATAGGACGCAGCCCCCCTTCTAGTGGAATGATCTGAAGAACCGTTGGTGCATGAGGCATCTTGCAGCGAACTTCCACAGAAGGTTCCGTAGCAAGGACCTAATGAAGATGTTCAAGAAGCTATGTATGTAGAACCAGAAGCAGAAGTTCGAGACCTTGTGGAGGTAGCTCGATCAGGAGGCTAGCAAGTATGTCCAGACATAAGCTGGGTCCATAGAGGGAGGCTCCACAAGAGTTGGGGTGTTTACACAATGGGTTCAATCCAATGCACCTGACCTGGAGATGTGATCTTTGTTACATAACACCGGGGGGGTAAGGTATGGAATGATGACGACCAATATGTCCGAGGTTTACAACGGTGTCTTGAAGGGCGTCAGATGCCTATCGATCACAGTAATTGTGGACGAGAGTTGGAACCGGACTGTCGGGTACTTTGTGAATAGAGTCATGATGGCGAAGAAGCACCTGGATGAAAACAAACAATACTCTGAGGTAATGCAGGTCTACATAGATAAGAAGATGGAGAAGAGTCGTTCCCACATTGCTCAAACCATAGATGGCTTAAGGAAGAAATTCGAGATCCGCCTCAGGCAGAAATACGTCATGGGTCACATTAGAGGGAATCGCAAGCAGATATGCACGATTGATGAAAAAGCATCTTGCACCTGCAACAAATCTCAGCTTCTGCACAAGCCATGCTCGTATGTGTACGCGGCCTGCGCGGTATGGAAGCAGGCGTCGACGCAGTACATCTCAAAGTACTACGACATGCAGCACTTGCATGCAACCTGGAGTGCAGAGTTTCATTCCTACGGGGTAGACATGCACTACAGAGAATTGTGACCAGAGGAGATAAAGTGGGTGCCCAATGATGCACTGAAGCATGTCGGTCGTGGAAGACGACAAAGCCGTCGCATCCGCAATGACATGGATGACAGCCAACGTGGGGATCGAGTTCGGCGTCCGAAGTATAGGCTATGCAAGACGATTGGGCACTCCCTCAGCCAATGCCCAAACAGGCCATCATCAAGCAACGCTCCGTAGTAGCAAGCACAATATTTTGCTGTACTTATTATTGCTTCCATGTGTTTTGTGCGTTGCGATGTAGTCTGCCATATGTTGGCGAGGTCCCTTCCATTATATAAGAGTTGTACGTTTTGTTGGTTCCATGTCTCTATGTCGCGCACATTAGCCTGCAACATTTTACCGTGCGTATTTTATGTATATCTTGGTACATTTCGTATGTTTCCATGTTGTGTGGGTCATATTCGTGTGCACATTTTATGTATGGTTGGTACATCCCGTATGTTTCTCTGTTGTTACGTTTGGTGTTAATTACGTTGTCATTGCTTTTTACATTTTATTAAAAATGTAGACTAACTTGTTTTCCTTCGTTGGTAGGAGATGGCATACGAGTTGCTACACCCCCATTGGGATGAGGGGCACCGATGCCTGTCGTGGTCCTCAGGAGACGGGCCTCCGTGCTTCATCCTTAGGAGCCCCCGAGAGCACTGGCCTCTCGACCAGCGGTACATCCCACTACTGTGGTACACCGGGCTGCTGCCCATTGCCCGCATGTTGGATATACCACATGCGTTCTAGTATGATGCGGCGTTGCTGTCGGCTCTCGTTGATCGTTGGAGGCCGGAGACTCACACCTTCCACTTCCGGTGGGGTGAGATGACGGTTACTCTGCAGGACGTGGCGATGCTTATAGGTCTACCCATTCGTGGTGTTGCTGTAGTGCCACCCCCAAGGTAGCAGATTGGAAGGTCCGTCTGGGTCACCGGTTCGGTCATCCGCTCCCGAACAACGTAGTTGGTGTGCCACATGGATGGCTTCGTCAGTTCATGACCTGTCCTGGACACGCAGATGAGGACACGGTGCGGACGCACTTTGTTGCGTGCACCGCTATTTCGCTCGTGGGTCTTGTTCTCTACCACCACCGGAGACTCCGTGCGACCTAGCTACATACACCTAGCGAGTCGTTGGCGGATGGTGGCTTTGCCGAGGTGCCACAATATAGCCGGGATCGGCAGTTCTTAGTGCCACGTACCGGGCTTGTGCGATGCCTCGCAGCGTACTACGGCCAGCAAGCCGGTCCTAGCTGCCTGCTACATTTTTCTTCAGTTGTGGTCGTGGGAACACTTTCCCGTTGGCAGGCCTTACTTCGATCCTGCTGTGCACCCTTATGAGTTGAGCCCGTAGTTCTACGGCCTTGATGATGGCGATGACCCCGTTGATGGGCCCACAATGGGTACGCGTTGGACATATGGTCACTTACGGTGGGCCAAGGAGAGACCGAGACGTGTGTACCCGAGTTTCACAACATGTTCGAGACTCTCCACGACGCCGACATAGTCTGGTGGCCATGGACTCCACGGTTCATTATGGATACAGCCCCTGATGGATTATCATCTCAGTGCCGGTTGGATCACATGTACTGGTTGATGACTTGTCACTTGGTGTTCTCGCGGTGTGTCGAGCCATACAACCCACAGCGAGTCATGAGGCAGTTCGGCCTGTACCAGCATATCCCACCCTGGTAGGACGCCCTCTTGCACCGAGCTCCCACCGGTATGTCATTACACGGTAAATTTAAATAATGCATTACTTTGTGCCCCTACTAATTGTGTAATGTCTCGATTAACTTGCAGGCAATCGAGGCGAGGGCGAGCCAATGAAGACTGGACAATCATACAGCGGCCGTGGACAGACATGTGACGTGACCAGGCGGACACGATGGTTGTGGAGAAAACACGGGAGTACAACCTCGACACGTATACTTCATACCTTCGGTGGTACCTTCCACGCACCCGTACTAGGCTTACTGGGGTGCCGCCACAGCGTCCAGTTGAGGTTATACATGAGGCCGCTGTACAGGCAGGTCCAGACCGTCATCGAGCGGCACGGCATGATGAGATGGTATGAGATTTCTATGTAATTAACCTATGAAGGATTATGTTTTAACTCATTCTTTGTTTCACTGCAGTTGGAGCGGTTACATCGTATCTACGACGAGTTTGCTCAGGCACGGAACCGTGGGAGGGAAAATTCAAGTGATCGCTGGATCACTGCAATGCGCAACATCTATGAAGAAGCCGTGTGCGTCTGAGACCCTCGCCAGGGTCACCACGAGGCGATCTTTGTTGTACAACGCGGTCACGGAGTACGTGAAGCACCACCACCATCAGCACGGCCATCGTCGTCACGTCCATCATCGTCATGGCCATCGTCGTCACGTCCATCACAGTCCAGCTGTCGGTCCAGCTTCGGTCGCTCGTCCTCCACGCGCTTCGCACCATCGGTTGGACAATTGTCAACTTTTTGTTCGTCCACTCGATTGCCATTTATCTCTAACCACATCTTCTTCTCGCAGCATTTGCGACAGGATAGCACGTTGCTACAGCCATCGTCGTCACGTCCATCGCATTCCAGCAGTCAGCCCAGCTTCGTTCGCTCGTCCTCCACTCGCTTCGGACCATCGGTTGGACAATTGCCAACTATTTGTTCGTCCACTCGATTGTTATTTATCTCTAATCACATCTTCTTCTCGCAGCATTTGCGACAGGATAGCACGTTGCTACAGCCATCGTCATCACGGAGGGCGACGGAGGAGGCAGCGTGCTCTCCAGGCCAACAGTCCCTCACTCCAGAGAGTGACCATGACTCGGCGCACCAACCAGCGGTGGCATTGCCCCCGTTCACCCCTTGCGTGCAGTCCAGCATACAAGACCGGGACAGATGGTATGGGCAAACCTATCAAGGCTACACAGTGCAGGAGTACATGCGCGATTTTCCTACGGCATCGTCATTTCGAGAGCCGCATACCCTGGTAGCACTAACGTAGTAAGCTAAACACGTCTATTTCAAAGCCACCTCATCGCATTGCCAAAAAAATTGCAGGTTTACACGGAGCAACAGAGCCATCAATTTCACGGTGGGTCACACACATTCCAGACTACCTAGGTAATTACCTTGTGGTATTACTATTTATTACTAACATTGCTGTCCATCGTCTAATTCAGCTGTACCATGTTAGCAGGACATAGACCCATCAGCGATCGAATGGCTGAGCAACATATTCGCCCATCCAACGCAAGTTCCCACGGAGCCATACGCAGGACCACATCGGTCGCAGGCATCGCAGTATGACCTTCGCGATGCACTGCACTCGCCTCCCTGGTTCACCTTCTCGGAAGATCACATGCGTCCTCGGAGGAGGCGACGAGAAGATTCGTAATGATTTTTGTAATTGAGATGTTGTAACGTCGCATGGTTTCCTGTAATCATTTATGCAATTGTTGTGTTTGTATTGTCATGCGATTGTGAAATTATTTTATCTACAATTAAGGCATCATTGCAATATGACAAGTACGTATGCACGTGGACACTGTAGCTTCTAGCATGCATTACGCATACATACATTAATTCTCCAGCAGGAGAAGATACGATAACAACAAACACAAGGTACAACATAGCATAAAACATTAGCAACATAGATGAGAACAACCTACATAGACGAGAACAACCTACAGCTCTACATATTCACGATAAGAATGAACACAACACAAGAAAGAAAATAGCACACAATATTACATTTATCTTCCACTCCAGTCTATCGAAACGATGCCGCATCTCGACGAGGTTGCTACCCCCCACGACAACTCTCTCATGCTGAACAGTGTCTGTCCTAGTGCCCATTTCATCCTCCCACACCTAGAATCGGCAACCACCGAGGGCTTCCTGCGTTTCATGAGAAAAAGATTTTAAAACATACCTACACGATTTGAACGAATCCGAAATAATCGTACTCACCGAGTGAAAGGGACACTTGTAGTAGTGCTGCCTTGGATTCGCAGCGGTGTGTGAGGTCTTTCGTCTAACAACCGTGTTGCATTGTGGGTAAATCACCATGGGTGCCGATGAAGAGGTGCTGAGATGACTCATTTCGGCGCCCGGGGGAGTGAGCACGAAAGAAAGCTACACAGATTGGAAATAACTAATTCACGAGGTGAGGGAGAGCAATGCAGGGGACTAGGTGAGGAATGGCTCCCTCTTATAGGCTCGGTGGGGGGGCCCCACTCACAGAATAAAAAGGCGTCACACATTGACAACACGAAAGAATGCAGCTTTGCACAGTGAAATGAAAAAAGCGAACAACTTTGCGGAGTGACATGACAAAAGAGGTCAGTTCTGCCCACAGACATGACAAAATCGGTCAGCTTTGGGCACTGACATGACAAAAAAGGACAGTTGTACACAGTGACAAGATACAAGTGACATCTTTCTACAGCGATAAGACGAGACAGCCCGGCTTTGCGCAGTGACATGAAAACATTGGCAGCTTTGTGCAGCGACAGGATGACGAATACAACAAATAAAATATGACACATTACTAACGTAATCACTCTCTCTACATGCCAAACGTGCCTCGTGGCACCCACATGGAGTATTGCTGAGGGGGACGCCTGGGATGTGGCTGGCCGTCGTTGCAGTGGCACGCACATATGCAGCTAGGGTTCACGCAGCAACATCCGGGATCGTACGAGCTTCCTATGTTCACGACCTCCTCATTGTTCTCCTCGTTGAGAGTCTCGATTCGCTCCTAGTTGGCAACATACCTTTCATGAGGAGGGTCGATCCAGCGTGAGAAATCGCATTTCTCCATCTGCGGGTAGGGACGGTTAGCAAGGAGGATCCATAAGCAGTAATAAAATTGTACTATTAGCAATTTCTACCCCAGAGTGTAGGCATCGGAAGAAACGTCGCCCGCCATCGACTGGGCCATCCAAGACCTGCACGACCGCGTCCTCATTGTGTCTGTATTTTCGCCATGCAGGTTGAGCACGCCAGCTCGCCATTTTCGTTCCATTTAAAGAGTTCTCTACGTAGGGACCGGGGGACCAAGAAAATGACACAGTTGACACGTGTTCACGAGGGTAGGGTAGTCACGGGGGGCCCTCGAGCGCACGCGCATGGAAAAGGGCAGATGCCTGAGGAGGTGTCGTCATGGCATTTCATGGCTTTGTCATTTTTTGTGCGTATCGGGTTAGGGCCATCGACTGCAAACACTGCACGGGGCCAGCTATGCGCACCGAAATGACCATAGACTGCAAAGACATGATTGCGCAGCTTTCTGCAGTGAGGGGAAATACAAGACGAGACGGGCGAGCTTTGCGCAGTGACAGGACAAGTCTGGGCAGCTTTACGCAGTGAGGGGAAAGAGTTGCCTGCTTTACGCAGCGACAAGACAAGACAGGCCAGTTTTGCGCAGTGACAAGCCATGACTGGGCACCTTTGCGCATTGAGGGGAAAGAGTTGCCTGCTTTACGCAGCGACATGACGAGTCCAGCTGGCTTTGCACAGTGTCAGCACAAGACTAGGTAGCTTTCTGCAGCGAGGGGGACGAATGGTGTGCTTTACGCAGCGACAACACGAGCCAGGCCGGCTTTGCGCAGTGACAACACAAGACTTGGCAGCTTTACGCAGTGAGGGGAAATAGTGGCCTGCTTTACGCATCGACAAGACGAGATGGGCCGACTTTGCACAGTGACAGCACAAGACTGGACAGCTTTGCGCAGTGACAGGCCAAGGCAGGACGAGACGAGACGAGGGGGGCCAACCCTACACAGTTTCATTAATTCCTGGTGCATTTTTTCCCGGCTCGAAATTAACCGCACCATACGAACCCCTAAGCGTACATAAGGAGGTGCAAGGGATTGGAGATATCCAAACCCCACACTTTCAAGATGGATAAGAGGCAGAAGGCACAGTGGGAGAAGTTGCAGAAGCAATGGGAGGAGACTCGCGACATAGCAAGAGCTGCAGCGGCCCGCGACGAACGGGCGAGGGCAGCTGCGGCGCGGGGCCAAGAAGCGGTGCGTGCAAGGAGGACAGCTCCCCGAGAAGATATCCCGCGTCACACCGACCCTATCCCGGCGGTTCCAACGACGCGTTCGCCACAAGACCCGCCAGAGGGGGAGAGGCCTCCCCTCTGTTGCTGTCAAGATCCATGTAAGTTCTTCAAGTCGAAGCAGCGGCTTAGCCTGGGTATGCGCTACTGGGGTTGTGCAAACTACTCCAACGACTATCCCGACCGACGTTGGGACACGAGCACCTATCGGCAGCCAGTAAGAACCGCTTACAGTGTGTTCCTCTCCACTACTTTTCTTTTCAAGTACGCACTAACATTTCTTGTGTACTCGTAGTCCCCAGAACCGCTGTGCGGGTATCGCAAGTGGATCGACCTAGAGATTCACCCATACGACCAGTGGACTCTCGACTTCCAGTAGTGGGATGAAAGAACGGCATCGGAGATTCGCGAGGCGGAGCGCCGGAACGACGAGCAGGCCGAACATATACGTCGGGAGACGCAAGCTCATCTTAAGGCGTGCGCGCGTAGGGAGCACGAAGCTCGCGAAAGGGAGCGCAAAAGGAAGAGGGAGCTAGCGGCCAAGGCAAAAGAGGCAGCCGAGGAGTTTGACGCAGAGGTTGTGAGGAAGGGAAAATGGCCCCAATCCACGTAGTAGGTCAGGCTGTTCCGTGCTGGTCCGGTGAATGGCCTCGGTTATTAGGTGTGTCTGTGTTCGGGTTTGTTTTCGTCCGTATAACAACGCGCACATGTATCGTAGGAGTGTGTCGGTTTGTTTTCTTTCGTGCAACTTTGTGCGCTATGTTATTTTCATGTTTATCTTTGCATTCAATTCTTCGTGTCCTCAATATCGCTTACCTTCTCACTTACCAGCCGTTTCTACGCTAATCGTATGTTCATCTTCTCATTGTAATCTTCTTCGCAATCTCTTTCAGTAGTACAAATAGCAAGTTCAAACGGATTAAATAATATGACATATAAGGACTTAAATATCGAAATCTACAAAAAAAACTACATGAAAGGACTTAAATCTGTACTTTTCTCATTTTGACAAATTGCTAAAATTTTAGAACTTTGCATAGTTTTAAGTAGATTTGTGATTCTCATATCTTTTAATGTGCTCATAATCTGAGGTAGTGATAATTATGACTTTTCATCCTCAGATATTGGTCTATGTGAACAATTTTTTTTAGAATTATTGGACCCTTTTAAGTCAGTTTTTCAGCTAGATTTTGAAACTCAATTGGAATGCACAAACTTTCACATAGTTTTTAGCACTTTATTGATTTTCATATCTTTTAATGCGCTCATAATCTGAGGTAGTCATAATTATGACTTTTCACACTCATATATTGGTCTATATGGACAAATTTTTTCAGAATTATTGGACTCTTTTAATTCAGTTTTTCAGTTAGCTTTTCAAGCTCAATTGGAATGCACAAACTTTCACATAGTTTTGAGCACTTTTATGATTTTCATATATTTTAATGTGCTCATAATCTGAGGTAGTCATAATTATGACTTTTCATCCTCAGATATTGGTCTATATGGACAAATTTTCTCAGAATTATTGGACTCTTCTAAGTCACTTTTTCAGCTAACTTTTGAAGCTCAATTGGAATGCACAAACTTTCACATAATTTTGAGCACTTTTCTGATTTTCATATCTTTTAATGTGTTCATAATCTGAGGTAGGCATAATTATGACTTTTGATCCTCAGATATTTGTCTAGATGGACAAATTTTCTCACAATTATTGCACCCTTCTAAGTCATTTTTTTACCTATCTTTTGAAGCTCAATTGGAATGCAAAAACCTCAAAAACTGCTACTCATATTGGAATGTCCAAGCCTACAACGAAACTATCAGAAGTATGATTTTTACAAATGTTTTAAATATCTTTTTAAGTAAGTAATTAAACTCCAAAATTAATCCTATGTATCAGTTTTCACATTTTTATAACTACATTAAGATGAAAGAATTAGTATCAAGCTTCATGTGTTCAATATGTTTCAAATATATTTTCAGATAGTTGTTACAACAAAATTACACAAGTAGTAAACTGGACTGTACATAAAATTCATATTTTTCAAACATCATTTCATATATCCAAAAATTATTTTTATTCTAAATATAACCTTACAAATACATATAATTGCTGTACGCTCGGGGAAATATAACTTTACAAATATATATAAATACAATATCTAAAATTAATTCTATACATATCCAAAATTTGATTCATTCCAAAAATTAATTCTATATATGTAAATCTTTTCTAAATACAACTTCATAAAATACATACGGTTGGACGGCAGGTCGTGCGGCCGGTGCACAGTTCGGTCGTGCGGTCCGGTACCGCACGACCGGTGCTACGGTGTAAACGTGCGGTACCGGACCACACGACTCTACTGTAGCACCGGTCGTGCGGTTCGGTACCGCATGGCTGCACACGCGTCGGCGTCGGGAGGGTCGTGCGGTCGGAGTTGCGGTCGTGTGGTGCGTCAGGGGGCCAGATACGGAAATTTTTCGCGCGTGATGCTAGTTCATGTAACATCTCAAAATTTTTATTCCTTTATTAAAGTATTTTCTGAAATTTATTGAATTTTCCTGGATTTTATTCCAAGCCTGATTTGAGAAAAACAAAAATTTCTATTTTATAAAAGCCAAAAAGAATTTATTACATTTCATGGAAGTCAATAAATGTAATTCTTTTTCCTAAAGTCAAATCTGTAATTACTTTAATTTTCAGAAAATTATAAAGATTTAAAACCCTCCCTTTAAAAGTTATTTTGTGTTTGTGAGAATAACCTTTATCAAAATGGGTTGAAAATATTTTTATTAAGTCTCAAATAGCCCAGAAGATTCTCTGAATTTTTCTGGATTTTTTAAAATTTATTTGGTATTTTTCTGAGTATTTTAAAGCCTCCTAACCATTTCTAGAAATCCTTAAAACAAAATAAATTCCAAAACTCCCTCGGGCTGCCGCGTGTCAAGCATCGGAGCCTTCCTCGCCGCGGAGCAAACCTCAACCGCCCGATCTAACTTACCCCTTCACCTCGCCTCCCCTCTCTCCGCACGCGACACGTGTCGCGCATCGGACCGTCCCATCTCCGCCCGAACCAATCCCAGCCACCCGCGGCCACTTACCGCTTCGCCCGCTTCCTTCTCCCGTCCCTCCGACGCGTGGTAAGATCGGCACCGTGCTCCGTTGCCGTACTCAATCGCATCTGCCCCTCCCACTTAATGCACCGCTCGGCTCAGATCTAACCCCCGTTGTCGGATGGCATCTCAACCGACCGTCGTCACTTACCCCTTCGCCAGTAGTCAGTGGACCCGATCCTCTCCCCGTGCCACCCGTCAAAGATCTGGCCGTCGCCTTGCCTCTTTCCTTTCTTCCCCTCTCGCTGACCGGTGGGCCCCGCCTGTCAGGTCCGTCTTCCCCGCCCCCTTTCCTTTCTTCCCCGCGCGATCGCTGCCCGCTGCCGCCATTAAAATAGAAAACCGAAGCTTTAAAAGCTTCGGTTTCTTGCCCAATTACTCTCCCGCACCGCTGCCAATTCGAATTGACACCTCCCCGCACCCGTTCGTGGCATAATTAACCCTAATTGCACCCGTTACCGTCGTCGCATTGAACTCCCGCGCCGTTGCTCTCCGGCGAGTTTTATGCGCGACCGTTACCCCCTCCCCAGCCTATAAAAGGGATACCCCGAGGTCCCTCTACCCACACCGCCCCTCCCTCACCTCTCGATCGAAGCACCCGAGCGCCGGAACCCCCGAGCCCGATTTTCCTTTCCGCGGCTCCAACAACTCCGGCGAGCAATCACCGTCACCTCAAGCCTCCCCGAGCTTCACCGACGCCGCCCCGGCGTTGCTCGTGCCCCAGCGACCCCCGACGACCGGAACCTCCCGCCGCCGTGAACCCCTCCTCCGACCGCCGCCCCTTTCCTCCGATTCCCCTCTCCGGTCACCATCCGGATCCGTGCCAGGTACCGATGCATTCTCCTCACTCCCCTCTTCATTTTGGTGCCATCGGCCAGCGCCGCCGCCCGCTGGAGCGCCGGCAACCTTCGGTTCCCGTGCGCCACTGCCGGCCGCCCCTGCCACGTTAGCTCGACGGGCCGAGCTGGCAGCTGACGTGGCCGCCAACCGGAAGCCACCTCGGCCTCGGGCAGCCACGCCAGCGCCACGCCACACGCCCGCTCACCCGCCTACCACCTCACCCTTTCCTCGGGTCCGTGGACTCAGTCCACCGTAGACCGGCCCCACCTGTCAGCCTCTGTTTAGTTATTTAATTCCCAGGGCTGACGTCATGCTGACGCATAAAACCGATTTTTCAGTATAAAAATAAATCGGCCGAAAACTAAATACCTTGCTGACGTCATAATCTTTTAATTCCTTTAGAAAAATAATTCATGCTGATGTCATAAATGTTTTTCGGATTAAAATTAATTCCAGAAATTGAGTATTTTTCTTTTAAATATATTTAAACTTTGGAAGGCTATAACTTCTTCATTTTAACTCCAAATTGATCTTTTCAAATTTCTAAATTTTTCTAAAATCATGATCTATCCATTTCTGGCATCATTTTGAAAATTTGAATTTATTTGAATTTTGTTTTTAAATTTCTTTTGAATTAGCTCTTTACGTTAGATTTTGACGATTCCGGAGAGTTCGAGTTCGATGATTCTCAGCAAAACTTCGATCAAGGCAAGTTACACCTTTGACCATGTTGAACCTAATATTTCAAATTTATTTATGTTATTTTACTGTATATGCATACGTACTTCTATTCAAATTTAATTTAAATTTAGTTTAAATGTTAGATATACCTATAATCCTTTGAATATGGCTAATTTGAATCTCGAATTCATATACCTTGTCACCCCAGCAGAATATTTGTTAGCACCATAGTATTGACTAGAACTTTTATAGAAATGCTTAGCCTGGTTTACTATAATTTTAGGTGGGATTAAATCTTTCACATGGAATGACGATCTAAAATGAAGCCTTGACTTCGGTGAGTCAAGTGTGGTTTATGAAAATTATTTAAAAATGAAAATAAAAACTTATGTTTTGGACTTAGGCTAATGGTTAGGTGGTGGGTGCCGGCATACCTCGTGTTTAGTGATACCTGGTTGATTGTCGTGCATGTGGGTATGTGGTTGAGCCTAAGTCGGATTAAGGACCGTTTCTGTGATTCATTTTACGAAGTCACTTCGTACTACCACAAGTCCGGTATGGGACGGACCTGGCTAAGTAATTTGTGAAGTTCCAAATACGGTTTCGCTATAGGCTGAATGTGAGCGTGGCGTAGGCCGCGAGAAGTCTCACATGGCACAAGAGGGGGCTCCAACTCGTGGATTCGAGTTGTGGTGAAACCTTAGTGGTGGCGTAATTATTTTGGCTATGGATCATTGGAACAGCCTTGTCATGAACTCTCCGTCACACACCAAAGGAAGTGTGTTTATCGCGTGGCTCCAGTGAGAGGGAATGTCTTGTGGGTAAAGTTGTATACCTCTGCAGAGTTAAAACCTATCCTGGATAGCCGTGTTCACGGTCATGAACATGCTGAGTAGAGTTGTCACAGATTAGACTTGGTTTTACAAAACTTGGTTTTGAGCAAAGTGATGGTTTTGGTTATTTTGGTCCGGGTGGATTCCCGTGGTTAGGTTAGTGTAGGTTGGAGCCTACACTAACGATAATACATGATAAAACATTGTTTCATATACTGTATTAAATTCAGCTTTTCATACTTACAATATTGTATTTCAAATTCAAGTACCGCTTTTTGCACAAATTAACCTTATTAGACCTTCCTTTGTTATCCCTATGCATGCATTCACTCTGCTAAAATTTCTGGTGTAACTTGCGTAAGTACTTATATGCTTACCTTGGGAGTACTTTAAATGCCCACCTTGCTAAAAATCTGTTGTCAGACGTCGGCGGCGACTACAACGGTGAGGACTACTTCAGCGAATAGGACGCGTCTTACAGTCATTCGCCTATAGGAGGCTAGATGGGCTGTTCTGCTACCTTTTACCGTTTTTCCGCTGCTTTAATTTCTTTTCTTGGCCTTGCGCCCCTATATTGTAAGACTTTGCCATAAGGTCGTATTTTTGTTTGGTAATAAATTGTGGTGATTTGCATGATATACATTACTATTGACTCTGTGTGCACTAGCTTTTCCTAGGATAGTGCGATTTACACAGAGAGACTTGGAGTTGTTGTTCCGGGTCCCGACAGAAATGGTATCAGAGCAATAATGACCCTAAGACGTGATCTTAGCTAGAGACCAACCTTAAGGATATATCATGATAAGAAAACTTCCTTTAAAATTTTTTCGTCCTCTGCTCAATCTCTTATCAAAATTAGTTACTAACTTCCTCTCCTCTTCAAAATTTTAGATGGAGCAGCCTACCCGCGTCTCCCATGGGACCCTTGCCGGACTCTTCACGGACGACCTATACAACCTCGAGCTAGAGGGTACGTAGGCATGTATGGAGACGAGGAGCGCTAGAGGGTGGAAGTGAAGATCTTCAAAGATTTTGCAGCCAACGGGGCCATTTACATCTTCGACGCCCCCTACCTCGAGCTACCTTCTTCGATGGAATGCAAGATGCAGCCCGGGAGGCCATTCGCCAGTTGAGGAACATCTACGCCCGGGACCTGCAGCGCACGGACTTTCGCTACTTCCCCATGAAGACTCCTCTTGGTGCTGCCAGCGATTTCTCATCTACAGAGTACGAGAGCAACCCCCGTCTCATACGACAGGTGGAATTCACCAAGTCCATGGATCACATGTACCAGACCACTCTGGATGAGCTGCACACCGCGACCTAGAAGCTCTGTGCAGTAGAAGAAGAACTGGCTGAGCTCCGTGCCGAGGATGTAGACTCCACTACTTCCGAGCCATTTCCAAGGAGGCTCGAGCGTTGCACTAGTGTCTAGAAAACCCTGAGTCTTAGCCTTAAGACACTATCCGCGAGCTGTAGTCCCTTGTTAACAGCCGTGAGACTATTTTAATAAAATAAAAGAAATTTTATTTGGCTCTTATTTGTGGTTTTCCTTGTTTTTGTGTGTTCTTGGTTGTGGGATTGTTACTAGCACCCTCTCCTTTAGTTCTCTCTTTCCTCTAAATCTGGAAACTTCCACAGATGGTGAACACGAGGAGGAACCCCAGCGACAATGCCAACCCCGGAGCTCAAGGGAGCCAGTCAGCCCCCATTCCACCGCCTCCGCCAGCAGCAGGACCGAATTGGGCTCAATTTATGGCCAATCAAAACCAGTTGATCCAGTTGTTAGCTCAAACTATCAACAATCCTCAAGCTCGTCATCAACCGGCCCAAGCACCTCCCAATCGGTTTTCGGAATTCCTAAGGATCAAGCCACCAACCTTCACCGGCAGTGCCGAACCCATGGACGCCGACGACTGGCTCAGGTCGATTGGCAAGAAACTGGATATATTGCAGTGCACCGATCGGGAGCGAGTCCTGTTCGCTTCCCATCAGCTGAATGGGCCTGCGTCTCAATGGTGGGATACTTTCACTGCCTCACATGCCAACCCGCAGACGGTGACGTGGAACGAGTTCGAGCAAAGCTTTCGCAAGGCTCACATCCCCACCGGCACCATGGCTTTGAAGAAGAAGGAATTCAGAGCCCTGCGACAAGGGAGTCGTAGCGTCAATGAGTACGTTCAAAAGTTCAACCAGCTGACCCGCTATGCGCCAAAAGATGTGGCCTCCGATGAAGCCAAGCAGGAAAGGTTCATCGAGGGCCTAAATGACAACATATCAGTGCAGCTGATATCGGGTGACTATACTGACTTCCACCAGCTAGTCAGTAAGGCCATCCGCCAGGAGGGCAAGCACATAGAGATGGAAACTCGGAAGAGAAGAATGGTGGATCAGAGGAACAACTCTGGAGGTTCTCACAAGGTTCGCAGTACTCCTCCGCACACGAACAAGTTCAGACCTCAGGGCAGCAACTTTAAGACCCAGTCGGGCAAGTTTAAGTCCTCAACCAGTCGCCCGCCATTCCAGACCAACCGCCAGCAATTCCAGACCAACCACACCCCAACTACGGTGGCGGTGCGAAGAAGCGATCCATTGCGTCGGACGGAGTGACCTGCTTCTATTGCAAAGAACCAGGGCACTATGCCAAGGCATGCCCCAAGAAGATCCAAGCGGCAGCAACTCCAGGAGCCTCCGGAAGTCAGAACCAGGGGTAGTAGAAGTCGTAGACCTTCATCAAGGGGAGAGTGAACCACGTAACAGCAGAAGAAGCTCAGGCTGCACCGGACGTTGTGCTGGGTATGTTTCTTGTCAACTCAGTACCAGCATCAGTTCTTTTCGATTCCAGAGCATCGCATTCTTTTGTATAAAAAACTTTTGTGGATAAGCATGGGTTGGGCATGGTGACTCTTAGCAACCCTATGATAGTTCACTCCCCTAGAGCAGAAATAAGAGCAGGGACCTTGTGCCCGAAAGTAGAATTGCTCCTAGATGGAACCCGATTCCTAGCCGACCTTTTGGTCTTGGAATCGTAAGGACTAGATGTCATTCTCGGGATGAACTGGTTAGCCAAGCATCAAGGCAAGATCAATTGTGCTACCAGATCCATCACCCTCACCGATGATCAAGACATAGAAGTGATCTTCTCTCCTCAGATTCCGGAAGCAGAAGAATGTGCCCTCTTTCACCTTCAAGTCTTGGAAGAAGTGCCAGTAGTGCGGGAATACCCAGATGTCTTTCCCGAAGAATTACCAGGAATACCGCCGGATAGGGAGATCGAGTTTATGATTGACCTAGTCCCAGGCACCGCCCCAATTTCCAAGAGACCATATCGGATGCCTGCTAACGAGTTAGCAGAGTTACAGAAGCAGCTTAAGGAATTGGAAGACAAGGGATACATCCGACCCAGTTCGTCACCTTGGGGAGCACCCGTCCTATTCGTTAAGAAGAAGGACGAGAGTTTGAGGCTATGTGTGGATTACAGAGCACTCAATGATGTCACAATCAAGAACAAGTACCCTCTGTCCAGGATCGATGACTTGTTTGATCAGTTGAAAGGAGCCGGTGTCTTCTCCAAGATTGACCTGCGGTCAGGATATCACCAGTTGAAGATCCGTGAAGAAGACATTCCTAAAACTGCATTCTCCACCAGATACGGGCATTATGAGTTCACGGTCATGTCGTTTGGACTGACCAATGCACCGGCCTATTTCATGAGCATGATGAACAGTGTATTCATGAAATACTTGGACAAGTTTGTGGTAATCTTCATCGATGATATTCTCATCTACTCCAAGAATGAAGAAGAACACAAGCAGCATCTCAGGATCACCTTAGAAAAGCTTCGAGAGCATCAGCTGTTTGCCAAATTCAGTAAATATGAATTTTGGCTAAAAAGAGGTTGTCTTCCTTGGACACATCGTAACGGCCGAAGGAATTGCTATAGATCCTTCCAAGATAGAAGCAGTGATAGAGTGGAAGCAACCAAAGTCCGTGATTGAAGTCAGGAGCTTCCTTGGACTTGCGGGTTATTACCGCCGGTCAAGATTGCAGAATTGCACATTGCTAGTTGTAGTGTTGTAACATCTTGATTTTCAATGTCCTTTTGAAGCTTTCAAAATAAAATTAATAATTTAGATATTTCTCAAATTAATTAATGCTTAATATGAATTTTCATAAATTAAAAATATTTAATTTGAGTAAAATAAACTTCAATTAAATTAAAACCAGTTTTTTGTTAGGTTCCTTGTGTAGCAAGGAATTTGTCTGTATTTTCTTATATTTTCTGGATTTATTTGCTATTTTATATAGCTCAATTCTCTTTTTCCTATTTTCTAAAATTTGGAAATCAGTAAAAATCTGGACTTTATCCTTTGTGCTAAAACCCTATTCCTTTCCCTGGCCTGGTCCATCTTCTCCATGTGCCAGCCTGCTCTGCTTGGCCCAAGTCCTGCGCGCTAGCCTACCTCTCTCCCGTGTAGTGTGTCGACCCAGCCTGCTCACCATCTGCCACGCACGCCCATCAGCTGCTCACTCATGCTGCATCTGTGCCGTTCCCTTCCCTTGTATCACTACCACCTGGGGCCCACTTATCATAAGAGTTCTTCTTCCCCACGCATCTTCCTCCTGGGCTCTTCTCCAACCAGGACTCGACGCCGTCTCCGTCGCAACCTCTTTCTTGCCCGCACCTTAAATAGTGCCACGCAAGCCTTAGACTCATATCCCCGAGCTGCCCCAATCTTTTCCTCGCTGCGCGCCATTGAAGTCTCACAAAAGTTTGAGATTGAGCTGCCAACCGCCTTAGCTCCAGCAAGCAATTGATCGAGCTGTGGGAAGCCTAAGCCATCGCTGACCATCTCACCAGCTTCGTTGTGCTTTGCTTCACCTTTCCCGCATCATGCCAAGCCCCAAACCAATGGATGTCAAGCTTAGACCTAGCTCATAAATGCAATGATGCAGAACATAAACAACATGATGTATTAGCAGCATCAAGCAACTGTGGCACCTCAGCCAGCTCGTCCATTATCAAGATTTGTAGAATTCATGAGGACTTCACCGCCTACTTATTCCAGTTCATCTGAGTCCTTGGAGGCAGATAATTGGCTTTATTCTGTAGAGAAGAAGCTGAATCTCACTTAGTGCACAAATCGAGAGAAAGTTCTCTATGCCGCTTACCAAGTGGAAGGTGCTACAGTAAAATGGTGGAAGAACTATTATACCGCTCATGAGGATCAAGAGAACATTACTTGGACAAAATTCACTATAGCCTTTCGTCATACCCATATCTATTGGAATACGCGTAGGCTACGGAAGCAGAAAACAAAACTTTTCTACCGCGCACCCAAGAACATCATGCTAAGGAAGGATCATGGATCGTTACCACTTAGACGCCGCAGCCGCAATGAAGAAGAATTGAAGCCGATCCAATCTCGCGTCGAGGTAGTAGTGGAAGTAGCCGATCGTCCCATCGCATCGCTCTCCCACGCACGCCGATCAAGATCGCAACGAGCAGCGCCTCCACCGTATCCACACGCCCGAGTCGAACGCCGATCGCGAGTGTACTAGCACTCGTGAGCAGCTAGGGTTTGGCTCGGGAGGTGGCGGCTAGGGTTTCGCTAGATGTTAATCGGGACGAATCCCTCACCCCTCGCTCCATATATATAGACCTCCTCACGGGCCTTGCGGACCAAGGCCCATTAGGAGTCTATTCGATCTTTATCCGACTGAGCCCATATCCGAATCATATTCGAATCGGTGTTCCAACCCGTTAGCGTGCGACCAGAGAGGTTCACGTGATACTTGGTCGTGACCCGAAACGCCTTCCGGTCACCACGTTAATAGCGCCTCTAGTAAGACATATTAACCCCAAAGTATATGTAAAGATCATATCGGTGAACTGTAATGTTCTCTCATGTACGAATCCCTTTGCCTCACGATATAGATTGAGCTCAAGGCGAGACTCGTGTCATCCTCTTAATAGCTCAATCACTCTCTCGATTCCGTGATGGATTATAAACTCGTGATTGACTCCTCAATCACCTTGGCATGGCCATGCACTTTCATAATCCATTACATCGAGGCCCAGAGATATCTCTCCCATAAGGAGGGCAAATTCTATCTTGATCATTCACATCCCACTACATGTTTCATGGCAAACCCAAGACTACTTTTATGACTACCCGCCACGGAGTAGTGTTTAGTAGTCCCAAAATAAGCTACTACTCATGTTGGGAACCATGATGATCTCAAGTCTAAGGACTCTACATAAACACTACTTGAGACCAACTGATGACACATGGAATCTCTGCAGTGTCTCATGGCAGGTCTATCCAACATATGTTCACTAACACATGTCCATATTATTGATTTGGTATCACCATACCATGATCCATGAGACATGATCATCAATCAATACATATACTGATCTTTGTCTTTGAATCATATTTGTTCCTTATATGATATACGATCAGGGATCATTTAGAAATAGCAACATCTTAGTATTTAAGAGTCTCATGAATAAGTCACATACTCATTGATCAATAATGATGATGTCTATTCCAAGGAACAAAGTAATGTATCATAAACATAGTATGTGATATATACAACATCTCCATGTTGCCTCTAGGGCATATCACTAACAATATCTTGGATAGGGTGATTGAAATAAAGAATGACGAGTTTCATGAGCTTCCGCAAGGGAACATGTCAGTGAGTGAATATTTCAACAAGTTCACTCAGTTAGCTTGTTATGTACCAGAGAATATTGCTACGAATGAAGCACGCCAGAAAAGCTTTAAGACAGGACTTAATCAAGGATTAAAGATTCAAGTTGTTGGCAATGACTATACCAATCTCCAAAACATGGTGGATAAACTCATACTTATTGAGAAGTCTCGCCATGAGATGGAACAAGCTTGCAAGAGGAAGATGATTCAATCGGAAGCTTAGTTGCAACAGTCACAGAGGGCTAGATTCAATACATACCAGCCAACTCATGTACCTAAGTAGGTAGATTTCAGGACTCCAACACTAGTGCCTTGTTAAGATATTTCAGGATTATGCCCTATCAACGTCAGCAATTAGCCTCAGAGGAACACAAGTCCTGGAGCTTCATCTACTTGTTTCAAGTGCCAAGAGCTAGGTCATCTCGCTCACAAATATCCGTAGAAGCGTTAAGCAATCATGCCGATTTCATTCAACCTTGGAAGTACCCCTGCCAGACCTTTTCACTAGGAGTAAACCATGGGACACTGTTAGCTCCAAGCAGCCAGATATCTTAGAGCATGACAAGAGGAAGCCTGAACAATATCATGTCCAATGTCGCACCTGGTAACCTATTCCTTTAGTGAGCTCAAATCTCGGGGTCGAGATTTCGTTTAAGGAGGGATGTTTGCAACATCTTGATTTTCAGTACAGTGCAGACTACAGCGAGCTTTGCTACAGCGGGCTACCATAGATCAGAGTACGTGGAGGTTCATTCTCCGTGCAACACGTCACACCGGTGCTTACAATTATGAGTTTCATTACCAGTCCATAATTTATCTTCCTTCAGCTAACCAAATAGTACGAATAGTTAGATCTTGAGGTTGGAGTTTCCGAGAGTGGGCTGCTAGTTCATTCTCCACTGAGCACACAATGCAGGCTCGTCTATTTGAAACCAGAGTTCGCACTATAGTTTTACCTTCCATCAGCCTAACAAAATGTATTTCTCTCCATATGACGCCAGCAACTATGTGGAATATTGGGTGCAGCAGATGTTCAACGCTCAAGGCATTGGGCTCAGCCAGTTGTCCAATGCACTGGTTCCCACTTGGCCACCACCGAAATACAACTTGCATGATGTATAACGCTCCTTGGACAGACTGACTTTCCCTGAGGACTAGCTTCACTGTCAGAGGAAGTGGGCAATGGACAACTCTTCACCCGATATTGCATTTAGTCTCAGCACTTCACACTGAGCATGTTGTAAAGTTGTTCCACTTACCCTATGTTTGTGCTCCAAGTGTCAAACATAATTGTATACTCGTTAATGCTTTGTCCCCATTGTATCAGTATGATATAGAATTTGTTGATGTGTGTAGTGCAATTCTGCATGACCAACATTCTCTTAGTGATTTTATAGCACACGGTAGCTTTTCTCAATGAATTCATAGCACACACCAGCTTTTTTCCCAGTGATTTGACAACACGCACCAACTTTTCTCAATAATTTGATAACACGTACTAGCTTTTCTCTATGGGTTCACTACATGTACCAGCTTTTCCTAATAATTTGATAACATGTACTAGCTTTTCTCATCGAGGTGACAATACATACCAGCTTTTCTGAGTGAATAGATAGCACACGACAGCTTTTCTCATTGATTAGACATCATGCACAAACTTTTCGCAGTGAAATGATAACTCATACCAGCTTTATCCTAAATAGTGCACAGCAACCGCCTATAAAGTCTAGCCAACCTCCTCGACCGAATCCAAAACTCCATTCAAGTTTATCTCCAAAATAGGGGAATAGGAGACGGAGAATAGAGCACGGGTAGATGACGTTACTACGCTGCTATTATAAATGTCGAACTATGGATGGATGCTTCTTAACCCCAAGTGGGTGCCCAAGAAGAAGGGATCCTACCCTGATAATTATTGCAAGGATGCACAGGGCGCGGGTTTACGTGGCGCGATGCATTCGCGCAATCCAAACATATCATTTAGTCCATACACCCAGCCACTGCCACTCAGGCACGCTACATGTGCGATGAAGTTCTAGTAAGCGAATATCACATATTAACCAATCACATTGCATATTTCATTTCGCACATTGCAAACGTACTTTGTGCATGATGCAAACCATGAAGCGTTGTTGTTTCTTCCAATGAATCGATGACTCGAAGATATACGACAGGGTATTCATCGAGTAGAAATACATGCTCAACTACCTAGTAGCGCCGAAAAGATTCACACACTAGAAATCTTACACCTCAGATGACAAGGGAAAGGCCAGGGTGGTGGAGGACAAGGAAAAGGCATCGATGGTGCCCGATGCCCTGCTGAATGTCAGATTATTTTTTGACTGGGACAAACCTACATAGGTTGTGGAAATTGAGCCCTAGGCGTGGGCCGCAAGGGCAAAATCCCACAAAGGTGACAAGGGAAAAGTACCGATGGATCCAAATGTATATGACAAATGATTGCAAGCATGACTTCCAAAAAGCAAACATGTATCTTAGCTGTAGTTGGCGTTAATGGTTCACGCATGTTGTCATTTATATCGTATGAATAGTGAGGTAGACGTACACACCTAACCAAACCTTATGCATCATGTAATTCACACATTTATTGCAAAGTGTTATGCCTGGCAACACATGGCCCATTACGATAATATTTTGCAATAATGTATCTCTATTACTTAACATAGAGAGTTGGTGATAGTTGTTTATATGCCCTTATGAACTCCCCTTTACACATTCCTACAAAATTTCTACCATGATTCGCAAAAAAATAAATGTACCAAACAACCAAATTCGAGCACCCTACAAAGTCTTTAGCAAATAATCAAAGCGCTACGGGATGCGCGGCAAAACCGAGAGCGTGGAGGCATGTGACGTGACCACACATGCGGAGCTGACGATGTAGGCCGGGCAGCCAAATCCTTACAATATTGAGCCGACAAGTCTAGATAATATGATTTTTTTCATGCATACGAAAGCATAGGCACTCATCTAATTAGAAAAATAAAAACTAAACATGTCGTGCAGAGGACTGGGCACTGCTGAGCCAAGCTACATCTACCAAGCCAAGGCAGCTCGACAGGTGCTGCCAAGCTAGGTCAGCTCGGTAACGCCGTGGGCCCAGCCGGCTACCACGTGGTGTGCTCACCTGCCGCTGTCTTCTGCCATATCATGCGTCGAATGCATTGCTGAGCTTTAGTGGTGTGATAGGTGACAGATGTTGCCACCTGAGTTTGTGGGATGGGTTATTTTTATAAAACCAATGTTTAGGGCTAATATAGAAAAAAGTGGCTTGTTGAGGGACTGATCTCCACCTTTACCTTTCTGGTCCAGTGGGCCCATTGGTGTTGTAAATTAGATATTTTGGGGTGAGTCATGACCCTAGATAACATTTTGATTGATGGGATTTGTGTCAGATTAGGCAAGCTAGTGCTACGTGTATCCCCTAAAAAGAGGGGCACGTAACCCCTGTGAACACTCTATGTAAGTCTATATAAAGACTCTCTGGATAATGAAAAAGGTAGGTGGAAAAAATTCTCACCTTGGTTGTTTGGTTAGTAACCACAACAGATTAGCGCCGTCCGTGGGGGTCGACGGACAAACAAGTTACGATCCGACGATGCCGCCCAAGTCGGCGAAGAATAAATGGAGTACTCAAGAGGCCGCTACGCGGGCTTGCACGAGCGCTGGCGACCCGGAGGCACCGGAAGGGGAGCTACACAACTCACCTATGGAGGTCCTTCTCGACAGCGCTAGCCCGGGAGGAGGACGTGTTGCTGCCTCAGTAGCGACCATGGGAGTTCCGAGTGTAGACGCCGGAGGAGGAGGGCCCTCCCCATCCCGTTGGCCCCCGCCACCGACCGTGACACTCCGAATGATCCCCAGATGAGTGGACATGGTCCTACCATCGTCAGCGCCCCCGGAGCAGGTGATGTCTCCCGGCCTGGCGCGGAGAATACTCTCCTCCAGGTCCTTGGTGCGCTGCAAAGGGAACTGAAATATCTCAAGGGTGCAATGTGCGAGCTACAATCTAAGAGTCATCCCACGCCTCCAGCCGTGGCGGGGCAAATCCCTCTGGAAAGAGTGGAGAGCCATGAAGTCCCCCCTCCCAAGCGAGCTCCTCGACAGACAGACTCAGAATCTCCTCTTTCTGTTGACCTCCAACAAGCCGCGTGGCCGGAAGATTTCAAGATGCCTACCATCGAGCCCTATAAGGGAGACGCGGATCCTCAGGAGTTTGTACAGGTATACGAGACTGCGATTGAAGCGGCGGGAGGCGATGACTCCACCAAGGCAAAAGGGCTACCCCTCGCCCTCCAAGGCGTAGCGCTCTCCTGGTTCTTCACGATAGAGCCGAATTCTGTGAACTCGTGGGAACAGATTCGGAGTTCTCTTTACAACAATTTCCAGGGGAGCTACACCGAGCAAGTCGACGCCAGCCAACTCTTCGCGGTCCGGCAGAGGCCAACGAAAAAGATTCGGGAGTCCTTCAAGAGATTCGCTAAGATTCGTTGCCAGGTGAAAGACGTCAATGAGACCACCATAATTAATGCGGCTATACGAGGACTTCGTCCGGGACCGTTGGCTGCATATAACGCTTGAAAACCCATCACTACAGTGGTCAAGCTCTTCGACAAGATGGAGGAGTATGCTCGGGCCAAAGAGGATACGCAGCTCTGCCATGGAGATACTCACCCCTTCGGAAGAACCAGGGAGGCCCCGGAGAACTCTGCCAGCGCAGCGTGGCGAAACTAGCGTCGTAGATACGTGTTGGGCATCGATAGTCTAGATTGCGGAGGCAACGATAACACCCAAGCCGGCCGAGGAAGGGGGCGGCGAGCGCGTGGCCGCGGGCGAGGAGCGGGCCGTGATGGCACTAGCGGGCAGCCTGGTCGTTCCTCCCGGGGGTGCTACCAGCAGGAGCCGCAAGGTCAAGGACTCTGGTGTGAGGTGCATGGAAAAGGGGATCATCTGACCAGATCTTGCCCTTCGGTGATGGCCCTCCGAGAAAGTCATCTCCGGGACAAGACTCGGTTGCGCAGACGCATACTAGTGTTCGGGGGCAATCTTGGAAGACTATTCACTTCCTCCGGCTCCGACGGTTCTTCGCATAGGGACTTTGGAAGAAGCGTTCCGCCGGATCATCAATGTGATCACGGGAGGGTCCTCTTCGGAATTTACATCTAAAAGGCAAAGGAAGGCGTATGCCCGTCGCTTGCATCATGTTGCAGTTTCCACTGTCCAAGCTCCCCGGAGGACATGGGCCCCGACATCGTATTCACTATTATGGACGCGCAGGACGTGGATTTCCCACATCAAGACCCTCTCGTCGTACAAGCTGGTATCGCGGGGTGTGACGTCCGGCAAGTTCTCGTTGATAGTGGAGCTCCGCGGACATTCTGTTCGCAAATGCCTTCGACCAGATGGGCCTCCCGCGGAGCCGGTTACAGCCTCATGGAGCCGCCCTCCAAGGGTTCGGGGGCCATCCTTTTCGAGCGTTGGGAAGGGTTCAGCTCCCGGTGTCCTTCGGGTCGATGATCAAGAACGGAGTGTAGATGTCATGTTTGATGTTGTGGACCTCTCGTATTCATATAACGCTATCTTTGGGCGACCGGTACTCCATACTTTCGGGGCGGTAATTCACCACAATTATCTGTGCATGAAGCTCCCCGGACCGCGAGGAGTCATCTCGATCCGAGGAGACCAAGACCTCGCCTGCCAGATAGAGATGGGTACGCGGAGGCCTCCCCGCTAGGTACACGTGGTCGGGGAGAAACCCCCGAAACCTTCCTCGGTCGCCCCTTAGCTCCGGGTTGGATTCCCAAACCCAAGCTGGATGGGGCGGTCAAGAAGATCTACTTAAACCAGACGGAAAACTCTCGTCAGGTATCTGTGGGGGACAGCCTAGGTCCTAAGGAAGAGCGGAGTCTCCTCTAGGTCCTTCGCGCCAATGGTGATGTGTTCGCCTGGGAGCTCACCGACATCCACGGAGTCGACCGGTCGATCATCCAGCATCATCTCGCGGTTCGATCAGATGCCAAGCCCATCAAACAAAAACTCCAATGTATGTCGATTGAGCATCAGCAGGCCGCTAAAGCAGAGGTCGCGAAATTGTTGAAGTCGGCGATAATCCGGGAGGTTCATCATCCTGAATGGCTAGCCAACCCTGTATTGGTCAAGAAGGCCAATGGCACCTGGAGGATGTGCGTCAACTTCACCTGTCTAAATAAAGCATGTCCCAAGGACAATTACCCGCTTCCTCGTATCGACCAGCTAGTCGATGCCACCGCAGGGTGCGAACGGATGAGTTTTTTAGATGCCTACTCCAGTTACCATCAGATTTTCATGGCGGTAGAAGATGAAGTCAAGAAGAGTTTCATCGTCCCGGGGGGTATGTATTGTTTCACCCGGATGTCGTTCGGATTGAAGAACGTTGGAGCCACTTTCAGTCGGCTCATAGCGCTCGTCTTTGCCGAGCGGCTGGGCCGAAACGTGGAAGCTTATGTCGACGATTTGGTCGTAAAAAGTAAGCTGGCAGGGGCTCATGTTGAAGATCTACAGGAGACCTTCGACAACCTACGGAAGGCCGGGGTTAAACTTAACCCGGCAAAATGTGTCTTCGGAGTGCAAGCCGGCAAGCTGCTTGGTTTTTTGGTGTGCGGTCGCGAATACAAGTGAACCCAGAGAAGGTCGATGCCATTCTGTCCATGGAGCCGCCCAAGACGATGAGAGAGGTACAAAGGCTAACGGGTCGTCTTGCCGCTCTTAGCCGATTTCTATCCCGAGCTGCGGAGCGGGCGCTCCCCTTTTTCAAGACGTTGCGTGGACATGATGACTTTCAGTGGGACACTCACTGTGCTGCGGCCTTCGTTGAACTCAAGAAGCATCTGGCCGAACTCCCTACTCTCGTTTCCCCTCCACCAGCAACCCCGCTGCTGTTGTACGTCGCTGTGTCCCCAACGACTGTCAGTGCCGTCCTCGCATGGGAAGAAGGGGCCATTCAGCGCCCGGTGTATTTCGTGTCGGAGGTGCTCCAAGGAACCAAGACACGCTACACGGAGTTGGAGAAGCTAGCCTACGCCCTCTTGATGGCATCACGAAAACTACAGCATTATTTCCTTGCGCACCCCATCTCGGTGCCATCGTCATTTCCCCTGGCCGAGGTGTTGTGAAACAAATAAGCTACCGGGCGCATAGGGAAATGGGCGACGGAGTTAGCGCCCTTCTCCCTGACGTACATTTCCCGCACGGCGATCAAGTCTCAAATTCTCACGGACTTCATAGCGGAGTGGACGCATCCGGTTCAACGGGCTGCCGTAGGTCCTCCGGAACCCGTGTGGATGCTCCACACTGATGGGGCGTATAGCGCCCATGGCGCGGGGGTGGGAGCGGTTGTCACCACTCCCGAAGGTCGCCGCTTATCTTACACGGCGCGCTTGGAGTTCCTTGCAACCAATAACATGGCGGAGTATGAAGCTCTTCTCTATGGCTTAAATAAGCTTAAAGCTCTCGGAGCCCGCAGGGTCCAAGCACATACCGACTCGCGGGTGCTCGCTGGGCACATCGACAAATCTTTCCATGCTAGAGATGAGGATCTCGCAAAGTATTTGTCAATAGTTCGGGCGAGGGAACGGAATTTCCTAGGCTTCACTGTGATAACCATCCCTCGAATGGAAAACGAAGAAGCCGATGTCCTCGCCAAGGCAGTGAGTCTGCAGACTCAGCCCCCAGCAGGGGCATTTCGCGAGGTACTAGTTACCCCCGCCATTCATCATGCTGAACCCGAGAATAGCCCGGTGTGTCATATCGCACCGGTGGAAGACTGGAGGGAACCGATCCGCATGTTCTTACAAGGAACCTATGAGCCGGACGATACGCTTCGACTCCGACAGATGCAGCAGCGGGCGAGGTCTTTCCAAATCCTTGGAGGTGTCCTCTTTAAGCGAGGGGTTTGCGCGCCGCTCCTTCGATGCCTCGCACGTCCCGAAGGGCAAAGCCTCCTAGCCAATATCCATTCGGGCCATTGCGGTTCTCACATCGCTCCCAGGGCCCTGGTGGGGAAGGCTTTCCGGCAAGGGTTTTATTGGCCTACAGCGGCCATTGACGCCGAAGACATTGTCCAAAGATGCCAGGGTTGCCAGTGGATGGCGCGTGAGGGACATTGCCCCACCAACGAGCTGCATCCCATTCCCCCGGTGTGGCCTTTGGCTCGGTGGGGAATGGATATTGTCGGACCGTTGCCACGTGGCCCTGGAGACGTCCGATTCATTGTTGTGGCCTATGAGTATTTCTCCAAATGGCCAGAGGCATCCGCCTTGGCAAAGATAACCTCGGCTATTCAGCATTTTCTCTGGCAAAACATCATTTGCCGGTTCGGAGTTCCTCGGGAGATTACGGCAGACAACGGACTCCAATTCGACTCGCAAAATTTCAGAAAATTTTGTGAGCAAATGGGCATCAGGCTTCATTATGCCTCCGTCGGGCACCCCCAGTCCAATGGAGCCGTTGAACGTGCTAATGGAACCATCGCCTCCGCGCTCAAGAAACGGTTGGTAGGCTTGCCAAAGGGAGTATGGCCACAGCATCTTCCCCATGTTCTCTGGTCCATGCGCACTACGGAGACCCGCCCCACCGGTTTCACTCCGTTCAAGCTCCTTTATGGCGATGAGGCAGTAACGCCTGAGGAAATTAAAGCTGAATCACAGCGAACACTCGATCCTGCACCATCGCCCGAACGGGCGGTCTCCCTCGACCTCCTGGACGGGGTGCGTTCGACTGCGACGGAGCATATTTCCAAATATTTGAGAACTACTGCTCGGGCCTACAATAAGTCAGCACGCCCGCAATCTTTTCATGTGGGAGACCTCGTGCTCCGGAAGGCCCTGCATTCTCGGACCGTCGGGAAGTTCGACTCAAAATGGGAGGGCCCCTACCTTGTCATCACTCAGCTTCCCCGAGGAGCCTATCGCTTGTCCATGCTCGACGGCGGGATCCTGAACCACACCTGGAATGCCGATCGACTCCGTCGGTATTATGTTTAAACAGTCTAATGTTGTTGCTCGATTTTGGGGCACCCTCTTTTCAAAAGGGCCTTGGCCCGTGTTCAACACCTGTACCTGTCGGAAGTTTTTAATACATGTTTTTAAGGCATATGTATTCGGACATACTGGGCAGCTGTCATCGGAAATTTGGGCTAAAACCACCCGGGCCGCTTTACGTGCCTGACGTACTCTACGGAGTATAAAGCGTCGGAGAGGTCATTCCTCCCGAGCCAATATCGCGAATGGTGCTGCTCAAGCCCTCCGCATACTCCACGGAGTATAAATGACAGTCGACTTAAAATCACACAGAGTTGCCTCCGGCATCCGGCGTACTCTGCGGAGTATAAAGCGCCGGGAACCTCCATGTCCCGGGCCGTAAATCGCGCGGAGTTGCCTCCGGCATCCGGCGTACTCTGTGGAGTATAAAGCGCTGGGAACCTCGATGTCCCGGGCCGTAAATCGCGCGAGTTGCCTCCGACATCTGGAGTACTCTGCGGAGTATAAAGTGTCGAGAACCTCAATGTCCCGGGTCGTAAATCGCACGGAGTTGCCTCCAGCATCCGGCGTACTCTACGGAGTATAAAGCGCCGGGAACCTCCATGTCCCGGGCTGTAAATCGCGCGGAGTTGCCTCTGGCATCTGGCGTATTTTGCGGAGTATAAAGCGCCGGGAACCTCGATGTCCCGGGCCATAAATCACACGAAGTTGCCTCTGGCATCCGACGTACTCTACGGAGTATAAAGCGCTGGGAACCTCGATGTCTCGGGTCGTAAATCGCACGGAATTGCCTTCGGCATCCGGCGTACTCTACGGAGTATAAAGCGTCGGGAACCTCGATGTCCCGGGCCGTAAATCGCACGGAGTTGCCTCTGGCATCCGGCGTACTCTGCGGAGTATAAAGCGCAGGGAACCTCGATGTCCCGGGTCGTAAATCGCACGTAGTTACCTCCGGCATCCAGCGTACTCTGCGAAGTATAAAGCGTTGGGGGATCCTGGTGTCTAGAGCCGTAAAGCGCACAAGGCCTTGCGCGGCGACCAGCGTAATATGAGGAGTACGAAGCGCTGAAAATCTATCTGTTTTAAGCCACATACCACATGACCCGAATAATGCGCCGGAGGCTAGAGGCTCTGCCTACCCGTCACGGTAGCGTGGTGCTTGCCATCACCCGGCGGAGGCTAGATGCTCCACACGACGGGCTAGAGGCTCCGCCCACCCGTAACGGTACCACGGTATCTATCATCGCCCGGCGGAGGCTAGAGGCTCCGCGCGACGGGCCAGAGTATCCGCGCGATGGGTTGGAAGCTCCGCACACATTTCTCATTACTACTGTACCGGCCGGAGCCATACGCAGTGAAGTACTACCGACCATTTATCTAGGCACGGGTCGAGGCCCCTGTAGACCAAGGGTTCCGCCAATCCAAGGCGTAATGACATCCGCATGCGCTTCGCAAGCCTCCTTTCATGTCGTTTCCCTAGAATTTGCATAATATGTGCAAGCACAAAAAAGGGAGCAGAGGGGGTGTGTCGACGTGTGACGGGCTCAACTAAGATATTGCGTTACACCTGTAATAGAGCTGATGCTTCTGAGGTTATGGCTAGACGAAGTGCATATTTCTGAGTCCCACCTCGCCATAGGCATCCTGAAATTTACGTTTCATCTCCAGAGACATGGGGGGAAGACCAAAAATATGAATATTGCTCGTACATTTTCTAATTCATCAGGTGATCTGTTATAATTATGAAAGCAGTGCGCTTGTACATAGTTGTAGAACCTCATAGTAAGCCTCCCACGAGGCAACGGTGCTGCGGTCCGACCGCAGCTTCTGGCAAGACGGGAGTTAAACCCAAACTGCCGAAAAGGGAGGGTGTCGGGACTGTGACACCGCGGAGGTGCTCAGGCAGGAGCTTGGAGCTCCGAACCGCGAAGCCTTGGCCAAGAAGCCGAGGAACCACGGACGCTCAAGCTCGTGACACGGCCTTTCTGCAAGCAGCCTATCAGCGTGCTGGTAAGGCGACGTAGGCCCGACGTTAGGATCTGGATAGCGATGAAGATAGATGAGACGCTTGCTGGGGGCACTATCGGCGAAGGCCGCCCCTAGGGTGGGGGTGCCGGAGCCTCCCCTTGAAGTTGAGGAACCTCCTGTTGAAGTATAAGTGGATTGCCCATCCATTCGTCCCAGATCAAGCCTCAGTAGGGGAAGGTTGGCGTGAGCAGCATAACGCCAACATGACTTCGGGTCGGAGGAAGACGTCATTCCATCGCCAACAAGGTGACGGTGGCCGAGGTTGGCAACTAAACCTGGAGTGACGATTATGGTAATTGTTTAGCAGAAGGGGGATAGGATTGCTAAGACCAAGGGTCGACGAAGTCTTGTAGGATTGCCAGCTCCTTTTATAGGAAACTGCAAAGGCCTGTTCCCGCCAATTACGCTAGTCACGTCTTGTCGTCTCACCTTAGGAGCATGTGATTACACAGTGATTTGAATAGGCTACAGTTAAAAGGCTCCGCCAATCACGCTCATTACGTCCTATCGCCTCCTTTTAGGAGGATGTGTCTCCATGGAGACTCCGCCAGCTGCGCTACTAGGGTCGAATCGGTTGCAGCGCTGCACATGGGGCAATTAAAAAACTCAAGCACACATAGGAACTCGTCCCCGACAAAAGCGATATCGATTAAAATAACGGACATTACAATATTCCAGTACATTACATCCAAAAAGGTATAGTAATCTGGTAATACTGGCAGAGCGTCTATCAAAGTTGGGACCTAACTTCGATGCCCGCCAGCTCGGTCCGCCCAGAAGCGCAATGACTCTTCGGTGAAGCCCCAGTGGCGGAGTCGACGACGTACGAGGCGGTCCGGGATAAGAAGATCGGTATCTTGTACCTGCTAGGTTCGAGTATCTGGCGGAAATAAGCAAACAATCCAACGTCTTGGCATCATACTAGGACAGTTACATCTAGTGGATATGCCAGTACATAAGCTGAAAGCGACAAGGATGGGGGAGTTAGGCGTCACACCTGAGGGGTAACCTCAGGACTTGGACCACCCTCTTCCCCCTCCCTCCGACGGGGGACGTCATCTAACCAAGTCCCAAGGTTGACACTGGCGCCCAAGGTGCGTCGAAGTGCGACTTTGGCGGCTGCTTCACCAATAAAGTCCCAGATGCGATGGTGGAAGACCCGGGTGAACTTTCGAACGGCATGGAGGGCCTGTGACATAACTCCTTCTCCCTCCGGAAGATCTAAGTTCGGGGACTCCAACTCGGTGACATGGGGACACCCGTCGATGTGAAGCATGCCGAGCAGCATCGAGATCGTCACCCTAGAGCAATGATTGCCGAAGGAATGAGCTGCGTTCAAAGCCAATGATGAAGCCTCTTCAACTCTCTGAAAGCTGCTAGAGGCATCTTCAGGGCCGTGAGTCCGAGGGGGGACTTTGACAGCCAACTCTATCAATGTGTGCTCCAGCGACTCCATAGACTTCCACGCCAACAGGGAGATATCCCCCAACTGGCATTCCATGGCCTGCTTTTCGGAGGCCAATTGAATTTTCTCTGATTCCAGTTCAGAAAGCTGCTGCAATAGGCCTTGGCGCTCCTCCGCTGCCATTTTTTGGATTTGATCGGCCTGAGACCTCGTCTCTGCGGTGACCCGCTCGAACTCCACCTCGAGGAATCTAACTCGGTCATTTGTATCCGTAGCTGCTTTGGATAATTGGTCCTTTTCCGTTATTAGTTCGGTAATCCGTTAAAGAAGCTCAGAGCGCTCTTCGGCAGCAGCGGCCGCGGTGGCTGCCGCACCCCTACGAGCTGATTCAGCGGAGGTTTCCGCAGCTGTCAGCCGTTCGTAAAGGGAGTTCATCTCCCGATTCCGGACGCCTTGAACCGCTCTCGAAAGAGCCAATACCTACGCCAAGCGAAGATTTTAGATTTCAAATTAAGTGGCATCAAAGCGAAGTAAGAAGCTACCTTCATTTCGGCAGCCTCCAGAGCATCCTCCAGTAGGCCAGCATTGCAGGAGGCTAGCACACCCCGGTCCAACGTGGTGTCCGCCCGGTCGGCCGCCTGCTTCAGTATCCGCCGCGCGTCTGAACGCGTGACGAAGTCCACTAAAACCAACTGCGGAACCCCGGCGGCCAACTTTTCTTTCGAGGAACTCAGATGGACGTCCCCCTCGACTGCTCCGACTGGCTCCAGTTCGCCCCGGCGCTGGGGAGATAGCGGGTGCCCCCGGGGAGGACTCTCTGACACAAAGGTGTTATCATGAAAAGGATCCGGGATCACAGAAAGGTAGAAGGAGTGGACATTCGCCTTCGTACCTCTATCCGTAGTTGTAGGTACATGCTCATCGACGCTTCCTCCGATTATGGGTTCCTGGGGGTGATCCCCCGGATCAGCATAAGGAGCCTGGAGATCGTCCGCGGCTTCAGCGACGATGGCGGTCGTTTCAGCCCCTGGGACATCCCTTTCTCCAACTTGTAAGACTTCGATGGGTATCTCGGCTCCGGAAGCAGGAGGTTCCGCTTCAGAGTCCGAACTTTCACAAAAGGATGTCGGAGCCACGCGAAAACCCATGTGGCCGGTCATAGGCGAAGACAATATCGCAGGAGGGATGGCCCCCTCGTCGGGAGTTGCCACTCCTTGTTCACCGGTAGGAGTGGAGGATCGGAGTCGGGCGCGCTTGGCCTGCGGAAAATTAGAGGGGGAAGAAGGGCCCTTGGAATCTTCTTGAGGGTCGCAGGGCGCATCTCCCCCCTCATTGTAGTTCGAATAGACACGCTCTTCGGAGGTAGATCCCACCGAGACGGTCGCGCCCGTATCCTTTTCTCCGGACAGAACCTGATGAGGTGAGCTCAGAGATGCTTCCATGGTGGGAACCGGAGGACGCGAGGTTGAGGCCCCTGCTGTTCCCCTCTTCTTACCGGTACGCTTCTTCGGGGAACTAGGGATCGGATGCTCGGGCACGGGGAGTTGAAGTGCTTCGCACACCTGATTGACACGCCGGTGACCTCGCATCACCGATTCTCGCAAGCTATGCTCTTTCGATATGTATGGTCCAAGAAAAGCCACAGCCGCCACTTCGGCTTCCCGGAGGGTCATCCCTGCAAGAGCCCGATAAGAACGCTAACAACGAGGTTTGTACTACAGAGCATGCGGGGACTTACGGAGATTTTCCGGAGGAAGCAAAGAGGTGATAGAAGGCCGGAGTCCATCGTCGAGCACACTCCCTACTTGAACGGTTCATTGGCGATCTAGCGGGGACACCCCATACATAAGAAACTCCTCCGCCAGATCCCACATGTTGAACCGAAGTGCTACCCCCGCCAATTTATGTGCCCTTGCTTCATCATTGCGATCGAGGGACACCACAGGGGATGTGATAAAATCCAATCCTCCTCCCGCCCACTTCAGGGTGCTGGTGTTCTCCGCGCGGTGGTAAAACCACCGACGAATCTGGACCCCTGCTACAAATCTGGACAAAGGGAGCCTCAAGCCGGCATCAAAGTAGGCGCCGAATACCACCATCTCTGATCCGGATGGATGAGGCTCCTTCTCATCAGGAGATGGGAGCCGAACTTCCCTCCTACTGGATATCTTGCCGCTATGTACCAAGTCACCTATCATCTCTTCGGTGGCCTGGCTCGTCCCCAAGTTGTTAGTATAATGCCCTCCCTCCTTGTCTGAACGCCATCGCCTACCAGCAGCAGAGGCCTTCCGCGCCACGAGCTTGACTTCCACCTCAACGGGACGGCGAGCGCACGGCATCTCAAGGAGGAAGGGAGAGGAGAGTACTGAAGAATGAGGACGGGGAAGAAAGTGAATGCAAGAAGGTCGCCGCAAAGGAGGATGTGTGAGGACCCTCGGGCGAGCAATCTGGTTATTTATAGACTGCGAGCGCAACGGCAAGGGTCCGACGTTTCGAATGGCCTCCTGAGTGGTCCGCCGGCGGTTTCCTAGACAACCATTCATATGCCTGGTGACATGGGGCGGCGGGAGCATTGTTGGCACCGATTATCAAGCGATGCGTATTGAGGGCTACTGAAAAATCCTAGGGACTATGCGTAGCATTGGTGACCGGTAGCCTAAGCGGGTTAATGACCGCCGTACACGCAGTCCCTCCTGACATCTTTCACATCAATTGTTGCAGTCGAGGCGTCTTAATTACCAGGCGGTGATACCCATAGCGATGGGTCGAGATTGGGACCGGGTCGAAGGGGCATGTCGTCCTACGCTCTTCTGATATTTCAAAGGCTCACTGGGTTCGCTTGCCCTCGGGAACTGAAGCGGGTCCGAGTTGATGTAAGTAGTTGGCTACTGATCCCTTAAGTGAAGTCATGAAACTTGGTACCTCCGAGTGTACAGTGGAGGAAGTTAGTTATTCATCAAGAAGGTTATCCCTAGCGCTCGGAAGCCGATTATCTTCAACGCCCACGAAGCGAGGCATCCAAAGAGAAAATACGAAAGCTATGAACTCCGCTACGAAGAAGCACTCGGCTGTCCCGAGCGGTTGGGCACCAATTTTGGCATACACTGGGCCAGTCGGGCGGAGGAGACCAGAAGAGTCGGAGACACAGTATCAGCCTACCTATTCTGGAGCCTTCTACTGTGAGAGGCTACTGTTGAGGGACTGATCTCCACCTTTACCTTTCTGGTCCAGTGGGCCCATTGGTGTTGTAAATTAGATATTTTGGGGTGAGTCATGACCCTAGATAACATTTTGATTGATGGGATTGTGTCAGATTAGGTAAGCTAGTGCTATGTGTATCCCCTAAAAAGAGGGGCACGTAACCCCTGTGAACACTCTGTATAAGTCTATATAAAGACTCTTTGGATAATGAAAAAGGTAGGTGAAAAAAATTCCCACCTTGGTTGTTTAGTTAGTAACCACAACATGGCTAATACCGAATTCATGACAGTTCGGCGTGTTGTCTCGAATCAATTTTGACGGTTTGTCCAGGTCAGAACGCAGCTTCACTAGCTGTCATCATCATTGTTCGATAGATTGTGCAATCTGCTCTGGCAAACGACTGATAGATTGGCAGCAAATGCCGGTGCCTACATCAAGTTTCGAAGATGGAGCTTGAATTACTACGGTCCCAAAATAAAGTGGGAGGTAACGGGGTATGTTCTAAAAACTCCTATTGAATAAGTCTTCCTTTTCGTCGTGAACTACAGTGCCATTTGATCTACACCATCGTCTTGCAATAACGATGCAAATAACCCTCAAAGCATATACCACCCTCACAATAAATAATTATTTTTATTATATAATTTATTTTTGTTGTAGAGATGATGCTAGTATAACTTTATCATTCTCCTCAATTTTCTCATCCACACTAGTCAGCTATACGATAAATTTGTTGAAAATATTGACATAATCAACGAACCATGTACTTTTTTTCATGTGTAACTTGTACGGTTGTCATTTTAGCACCTACCGGTTTGTCAGCGATTTTGCTATATATAATTCTTCTAAGTCCTCCCACAATTTCTTTGGTGAGTTTTTCTTGTTCACCGAATACTTTATCTCATCTAAGAGACACAAACTGATTATACTAAAAGCCTTACGCTCTATCACCTTCTAGTCTTCATTAGACATCTTTTCCGGTTTATCCCCTTCAAGACCATTGATTAGCTTCTGTTGAACAGGGACATCCTTTAACATGTACTGCTACTGGCTAAAATTTTGTTCACTATCAAATTTCTCTACTTGATTTCATATTTTAACATCGACTTGATTTTGTGCTACCTGACACTTTATCAACCTTCTCATAAATCAGATTAATCCGGCCTTGGCTCTGATACTACTTGTTACACTCTGGTACCCCTTCTTATGCACAGCAACCATGGATCGGATTAGAATTTATGAGATACGACACAAGTATGCACGGTATTAAGAATAAAGAAGATGAATCTCATAGAGAGAACTAAAATAATAATGTTGAAGCAACCATGGCGAGTGAGAAAAGATTTGGCGAAATCAACCACAAATTCCTTAAGCATAACCTCAAAAGAGTATAAGAGATTATCGCTTTCGCAAAACCCGCTCTAATCTTTTAGGATATCAGATCCTTGCTCTGTATAAGAATCTAATGCTGAAAAATAACCTAGCCTTTAATTCTCTCGTGCACCTCTACCTTTGCATGAATAACTTCTTTGTTTTGCTATGTTGTTTGAGTTTAAAACGGAGTAGAAATTCTATTTAAAAATTGAAATTTTAATCCTATTAAGATTTATCTAGTATTTTTATAGCGTGAATTTTTTAAAACTAGTTATTGTAGAAAAATCGAAAAAAAAAGCTTTTAGAAGAGGCCTTAAGATAAGACTAATCATACTCAACAGTTTCATTTTTCAACTGAAAGTCTCCGACTGCAATTTATGACAGCTCCGTAACCAAAAGCACGATTTTCAGAAAAGTTAAATTCTGTTCAAATAGCAAACTGGGGAGGAAACCGCTGACCTGCTTGTCACTAACGCGACGGATGACTGCGGACTAGATCTCTCTCGGGTGATGAGGCCTGGAAAACCGTGTGCGCTCCATGAAGAGAAGCAAACAAAGCTGAGTTGGCCATTGAATATCATCACATGTTTCCTCTGCGAAGGCCAACACCAGTACCTTATTGGATGACCCCCCCAGGCCAACTGCTAACTGCTACAGCTCAACATCAGAAGGAACTTTGCCAAATTTCTCTGAAGACCTTAGTCAGCCAAGTTCAAAGCAGGCAGGACATCTACACTCTTGCTGCCTCTAGTACCTGTACTCTCTTGTCTAACCCCGATTCATTCTCTTTAGTTTGCCAAAATTGTGGGGCTATGATTCTTTTTAAGGGGTCTGGATCATTAAATTTTGAAACTTAATTAAAAATATTATTTTCAGCACCCTTAGAGTTTGTAATATCCCAAAATTTCAAATCCTAATTTAATTCATATTTAAGTCATTGTTTATCCATTTTTTTTATAATTTTTCTAAAATTTTCAGCATTTATTAAAGGTTTTTCCTAATTTTCAGCAGCTGAAAATGAATTTTAGAAAATAAATAAAACATGAAAAAACATGTAAATATTTTATTTAAGTTATGAATAATGTAAAACAATTCTCTAAAAAATTTTAAATTAGTTTCCTAATTTTCCAAGCCTAAACTTGATTTCTGGAATTAAATAAATTTGTAAAAGAATTAGAATTCAAAAAACGTTCATAGGTTGTAACAGCTCAGCTGTGGCCCACGAGACATCCCCCAACTGAGCCACCTCTCCCTCTCCCTTTTTTCACTTTCCTCGTGGGAAGGCGTATTTTTGCCGATGCGCCATCACTCTTTCTCTGCACTTCTGCAGACATGTGGGGCCCACCTGTCAGGCATCGTCATCTACCTTCGTAGCCCTCCATTGGCAAGATCATGATCTCTATAGCAGCTACAGTCCACGCGCGCCTACAAAAAGCCGTCTCGCCAACCCGCCTCAAACGCCCTGCATGAAGCCTTGCCTTGTCGCCTCCACCTCCTCTAGCTATTGGCATGTGGGAGATGTTGGAGACCACCATACTTATGAGGTCTCCCATTCAACCACAAGAAATTGATGAGCACCGTGCCCTCATCTCGCCCTTCAAAGCCAAGCCTACTAGTCTCCTTCCTCTCCACTCCATATCGTCTCCATTTTGCCTACTCCCATCTAGTTTCCTTCACTGCTCTGCCTGAAACGCATCGTCGTTCTTGGCTCTCCTGCACGCACTCCATCATGGCCACCATCATTTCTGGTGAGCTATCTCCTCGCCACTTGCACCTTTATGCGCCATTTTGCTTCCTCATCTAAACGCCTCACTTGATTTGTCAATTCTTGCAGCGTAGCGCTGAATCCACATCGTCTTCTTCACCTCTAGCCACCACCATCGCAATCGTCTTCCTCCACCTCTAGTGAGCTTGAACCTTGCTAATGGTCATTTTTAGCTTCACCTCGTTCCCTTGAACCTCATCGTGTCCTCTATCTTTGCTAGTTCGTGCCGTGGGGAGCAATCATCGTGAAGTCTTCGCCTCCACCTCTATCACCACCATAGTCTCTTAATAGTTCCCTCTCTAGTGAGTCTTAAACTTTAGCGTGGTCATTTTCAAGATCCCTTTGCCTCACTAAACCTCATCGTGTGTTCCATTTTAGCCCTCCATCACCGTCGAGCTCTGCCGCCGTTGATGTCATCACCATCACTGCTATTCACCGCCATCATGATGTTTAAGAAATCCTCCACCATTGCCAACCCCATTGGCGTGTTCCTGGTGAGATCCTGAGCCTAATTGCAGCTTAGTTTGGCCAGTAGTAGTGGCTTGTGCTGACACCACCATAGCAGTAGCTAGCACCATCGCTCCTACTCAATAATTTCCTGTTTCGGCAATCATAGGTCTCCGTGCCGCCACCTTTAGAATTTGATGCTCCCACAAAGTTGTTCCACACATTCTTCTCGCCCCATTGCCACCCTAGTCATCGGCGAGCTCTCCAAAGCCATTGCGTTCGACCCCCTCTGCTTTATGTCGCTGGCAAGAGGGCCCCATGTACGTTAGATTAGTTTAGCACTAACAACGTTAGTTAGTGCTAACGAGTCACTAACATATGGGACGGATAGGTTTGTTAATCAAGGTTTTAATTTAAATCAATTTTAAAACTTGAGTCACCGACATGTGGACCCCACATGCTAGTTAGGCTGTCCGTGAGCCCGGTTCACTGTGGACCTAGCCCCACGTTTCAGCGTGATGATGCAATGAAACTTGGCTTTCCTTTAGAAAGAAAAATAGAAATAAAAATAAAAATTCAAAACCCTATTGCACAATGTTTTCTATCTTCTTCTTTTTAGATTTTCTTTGGTGACAAAACTTCAGAAGGTTCGTTTTCTGTCATACGAACTCCGATTTGAGTGATTCTTGTTTATAATTTTTTATAAAATTATGAACTTTCATTATGAGCAATAATAATGAATTTTTGTGACTATTTAAATTCATTTATGTTTTTAGGTTTTTCTTGTTTAGATACCGACGTACCGAAATTGTGTGAAGTTGATCCAAAGCAAGAAGAAGTGTTTGACAAGAAAGGGAAGCGCCCTCCTTTGGCCATGTTAATCACATATTTCAATGGTATGTTTTTTTCTCAAACTATTAGGCATGCTTAATTTGATTAAATGGCTATGTTTATGTTTAGGATTTTGTTATGACCAATTTTTGCTTTGATTCTACCTTAAAAAGTTGATATCCTAACTATTGTTGCCTTAGGAATATTATCCAATGTTGTAGTAAATATTTGTGGAACTATGGAGTGGTATATGTGTCCTATCCTTAGCCATGCTTAGTTAATAATAGTAAAAATGGTGGAAATTGGTATAACTCAATTTTGCATACTTTGGAAAATATTTTAGGTGACTGGTTTGTTGAGACTGGTGCAAGTTCTATGAGATCTCGGTTTGTGGTAGTCTCGCCCAGGTCACTAAGGATAGAACTTTAGTGTTGTTGCTCCAAGCACTATCATACAAACATATTTCCGTTAATGGGATGGACTTGGCTAAATAATTTGTCCAATTCTAGCATTGAACTGCAGGCTGTAGTTGATAGGTTTAATTGTTGATCGTGCAGGCTTGGTAAATGTACTCCATGCTCAAAGGTGATATTTCAATGTTTTCCGTGACTTACCTACACAATGTATGGGTTCTCTTGATGTGGTAAAGGGCATCCATGTCTTGGGGTTTCAGTTCATTATGCAGTGTAATGTTAGAAAAGATATTGCAAAGGCCAAGTTATGATTATCTTAGTCGCATTCTTTAATGTTGAGTGTGGGTGGACAATATAAGTTCATCATATCATGTGGGTAAAGTTTTATAACCTCTATAGAATGTAAAAACTATTCAAATAGTTGTATTCCTTGGTTAGATTTTCTACTTTTTTTTAATGGTTTTGGGCATGGTATGGATGGTGGGGATCAATGCTACAAAAAGTTTTGGCAAAGGTTCGCCAATATGAAAATGTTGTGCAAAGAAAAGTCATTTGATTCATGTACTTATATACTATTATATATTGCTCATTATTTGAAATTAATGTCAAATGTTCTTATAAATTGCTCCTTATAAATTACTAAGTCTATTGCAAATGAAAGTTCGCTTTGTACAAAATAACTTAGATAGGACAACCACTCCTTTGATATAGCTTGCATGTATTAATATTCTTACTTAAATTCTTGTGGAGTACATTTTTGTACTCATAACTACATGTGAAACACTATCAGAAGAAGAATAAGATATCTTAGTTGGTTACTTTTATGCCACGAGATTTAGAGATGAGAATACCGATTACTAGGGCATTAGCCCAGTCGGATGCCCATGGATTTAAGGCATACCACAAGAGACCTTTTGCCTTACTTATCGTTTATTTCCACTTCAAGTACTCTTTATGTAAATTATTTGGCTGGTAATCCCATTTGCATAAAACTTGGTCATGTAGATCTGTGTTAAACTGCTTTATATTATGCGCCACTTCATTTTATTTACTCACGTATAGATGTAATGCAACGATGTACTATGTGTGTGTTACCTACTAATCATGGGACTAGCAAGATAAACACATAGGATTCAAAATTTTTCCTAGATTTTTCTTGAATTTTTAAAAGGTTTTCCTAGTTTTTTAAATCAGTAAGACATTGATTTGAAACAAATAAAAGTTTCTCAAAGTATGGAAGTATTTTATTTGAGTTCAAAAAAATCTAAATTTACTCCATGAGTGTTTATAAAATTTTTGGAATTGATTGGATATTCTTTAAAGCTCAATTCAAATATCTGAAATTATTCATGTTCTAAAATCAATTAAATTTCTTCAATGCTTCTTTGCCTGTAACCCTTTCCCAACTCAACATCTCTCACTTTTATCCCATCCCCATCCCAACACCACTATGAGCTTGAAACTAGGGGGTGAAAATAGTTCAGATAGTTTCTGACCATTCTGGATCTTTTTTGAATATAGATGCTATCAGCTTGGATTTTTGTCGGATAACGTCAGGTTGGAAACGAATACAGATTTGGTAGCGTACTATTCGTCGAATATGGATACGGCTTCGGATATCCGAAGGTATTGTTTGAGGCTTAATGCACATTATCTTCCCATAACTTTCTTGTTTTGAGTCTAAATTAGTCAAATGAGTAGGCAAAATTGTAGCTCTCAATGAGATCTACAACTTTGTAACAGTGAATATTTTCATTTGAGTCCATTTAATTAACCAAACATATGTCAAGATATCTTGATAGTATTTTTGACACCCAATATTTCTTCAGATTTTGGCCCAAACATGACTCTACCATCATTATTTGTTCTTGAGAGTTCCAAAACACATTTATTATGCATAAAAATAAATAAAAAATTTACAATAAATTATGCAATGTTTTATGAGGTACGTAGTAGATATCAAGTTTTAAGCAAAAGTGGTAAAAAATCAATATAGTAGAGCATACTGAGTCGTTTTACATTAAAAACTTGTTAGGGAGTATATGTAAAGATGATACAGGCCTAAAAATCATAAACACTTCAAGTGGTGTTAATTATTTTCTAGTTGGAAATGTCCTTGTTAGTGCCGAGAGGGAGGTGAGGAGGATGGCATGGGAAGCCAAGGATGACAAACTAGAAGCCGAGGCGAATCAGTGCATGTGCATATGTCCGAATTCTTGGTAGAAGATATTTGGATTTCACATATTTTTAATTTAGAATCAACAAAATATTTATGTGCAAGAATCTAGTGTTGAGTTTATTTACATGTCTAGTGTTGAATTTCTAGTCGTTTCCTATTCACGTGGCCAATTGTATGCTATGCATGGGCCATTGTCGTTGTGCATGCATGCTGCGCGTGTGCATGTACTATACGTATGCATGCGGCCACCACGTACATGTATTTGCGTGTTAGCAATATAAATAGATAAAGCCCTTGCCATGTAGCACCGCTCAAAATGGTTTAAAGTCAGTTTCTACTTCTGATTTCTGCTTTTTTCACTATTCAATAATTTCATCTTTTTCTAGCTTTTTAGATTTTTTGAGCTTTTTTACCTTTTCTTTTTTTTCCCGTATTCCTTTGCATTATCTGTGATGGACTAATATGTTTTTTCTGTTTTTAAATTTTTTTAAATTTAATTATGCCAAAATAAGCCAATTTAGCTACAGTAAAAAAATAAATCAACTACAGTAAAAAAAGTTATAAGCTAATGCCAAACTGAGCTATACCGTAATCGGAGAACGCTTTGCATTGAGAATATATATCCAAAAAAACGTCATGGCGGCGACCCAAGTTGTTTGTTGAGTTCCTGAGCAAACTGATCTATGATTTTGTTCTACACGAGGATGAAAGAACACAGTTGCTATTCCTGATCGGAGCTGATCCTGGTGATCTCTGCTTGCAAGTCCTTCTATTCAGATTGGTTCATGAGTTCTCTTTTTCCCTGACTGCATCTTGTGCGGCTTCTTCTAATCGTTGGTGTAACCAAAGATTAATTATCTTCTAATTGCTGCTGACAAGAGGTTGGTCCGAATACGTCCTTCGAACCAATTTGCACTACTTGATTACTGCTGTGCGGTTCGAGTTGTTTGCTGTTCCATCTACTGGGCTTGGTGCATAGCTGATTGGAGATTGAGACATTGCTGCTATTGTTGTTAACCCGAGGAACTAGGACTTGATACATATACACACATACACTTGGTTTCCTACTGATTTACTAGCACGACTTTGAGCAATAATTACTGTTGGTTATAAGTACCATGAAAGACAGAGGGCAAATGACGCGTCGACTAGTGTTAAACCTAGTTGACCCATATCAAAATATGTACACTGAAAAGTGTTTCGGTGATGAGCTATTTATACTTCTATTTTGTTTGATAGAGAGTTTTGTTTGTTAGGGAGCGGAGATTCTTACTGTTATTGTGGTCTTGCGGTTTCCTATATTTATTGATGATATATATTATTTCATTGCTGAAAATATACTGAATTGGCAAATATTTTGATCACATAAACTAATTATTTGTTTTAGCTGCTGTCATGCGAATAGTTTAAGAGGTTTTAATATTCTGAGAAATATTTGTTTTGATTCATATTCGCTTTGTTTGTATATTTGGTAGTGTTCGTATTCATATCTACGTCCAAAAAAATATATAAAACCAAACATAACAGAGCCATTATCAGTGCTTATTGGATCCGTTTTGACCGCTGCCTTACACCACAAACTATGGGTATTGACTGTTCCTAGACTAGCGTCGGGTATCAAAGTGAGGTCTCTATCTAGGGAGATTCTACGTAGTCTGTATTCAGAATCCATGGAATAGAATTCCATACCCGCTATCCCAGTACCATACTACTAGATCATAAAATTGTGAACAACCTCAAAAGTGTTAAACATAGTCGAAATAATAATTGTTGTTCTCCCATTTCACACCTTATGACCTTAGATATATCCCCCTTTGATATCATAACATACACCAAAATAGTTGTAGAAAATTGAATTTTGTATCAAGAATTGAATTTAATGCTGATGCCAGCATATCTCCAACTGCACCATCTTTGACCCTTCAATGGTCAAAGTATCGCCCCTTCCTTCCTCCTATACGACTAGCGTACGTTTCTCTTCTGCTAGTCCTCACTCGGCTAGTGCCGCAAAACTGCCGAGAAAATTATGTAAGTGGTGAATAGACTGACACCATGGATTCCCCCAGCCTCATCAACGACCTGCACGGCTAGAGCCTGAGCGCAGCCGATGCCATGGCCACCGGAGCGCCTGCGCGCGGGGACGGCGGGCGGGGAGAGGGAGAGGGAAAGGGAGTCGTTGATGACGAGGAGGCGACGTTCTTTGACCTGGAGCTCCCGCTGTCCGGCGACCAGAGCGCCGCGTCGGATGGTGGGGCGGAGCGGGTCGAGGTGGAGCCTGATTTCGCCGATGACGGCGGGGAGGTGGTTACCGCGGAACTGCAGGCGGCATCCACCGAGAAGGCTGGGCACGGCGTGAAGACGGCGCCTGAGGCGTTGGCGGTCGGACCGGCGGCTAGGCTCCGCGGGCTTCTGCACAAGCTGCGGGAGCCGAAGGGGGCGGAGAAGCCCACCGGCACCGGTGGCGCGGCGTTACTGGAGGAGCAGAGCCGGATCTTGGTGAAGGCCAGGGCGGACGCCGCGCCGCGGTCGGGGGTGGGTGCGATTCCCGGCGATGAGCGGCGCGCCACCAAGGAGGGGGTGCTCAAGTACCTGAGCAAGTTCACGACCCTCGCTCGCCGCCACGGCGACCGCAAAGGGCCGGACCTCTCGCCGCCGTCCCATTACCAGGCGACGATCGACGAGCGCCTGGGCAAGAGCCGCTCCCGCATGGCCGCGGCGCCGCCGCCGCCGCAACAACGCAGCGATGACTCGATGCTGCAGGTGCAGGACGGCATCGAGAGCGCCATTGCACACTGCAAGCTCTCCTTGGACGCGTCCAGAGGTAAGCTGCCACGACTACCGGCTTCTGGCCCCACCGCCCGGTGACACTAGAATCTTAACATTTTCTTCTTTGAATAGGGTCGGAATCGTCGGCGACGCCGCCCGTGGACGAACCCATCGGAGACGGCCGGCTCGAGATGGACAGCTGCGGCGGTGGCGTGTGATCTCAGGTTCTCAGCCGCTTGATCATGAAACAACGATGATTGTAATGCTGAGTTCTACTGAGGTGTTTTTAATTTTCCGACTGATTAAACTAAGGGGTTATGCTGTATGTTCTCTTCATTAATTGACTATGCTCCTTTTTGTACCAGCGTTTAATTGCGTTAGATATGTTTATTGTTTGTAGGAAATGCCAATATCTTCTGTAAGGAGGATTACATCGAGGGATTGTCTAAGTTCCATGCATGCACCTTTGGCTAAAAAAGAAAGGAATATGTCTATTTTACACATTTGAACTCCATTGATTGTCTATATTTCAACCTTAAGTACAAAACATGATATCCAACACCTCTCAGGTATTAAAACTATCTACTTTTCACCTTTGATACTGGTTTCAGTGGTGACTTTGCCATGAAAAAGAACATGTCATTGATTTTTTTGCCCACATGGCTGCCACCTCACCTTTTTTTTTTGCCACGTGGACACACTAATCATGAAGAACTCACATGGCAGTCTCCGCCCTCTCTCCATTTCTTCTCTCTCCCTACTTGCTTTCCCATTTCCCCATTTTGGCATCCTCTCTTCTCTCCACTTCTTCCCTCTCCATTTCGGCGCCGACTCCTCCCTGCACTCAATGCTAGCCTTTTGTATGGCTCCTGTCTCTAGTGTCGCCCTCTGCCTCCCCTACTCTCTAGTGCCGCCCATTGCGCCTCCCGCATTGCTGCTGGCGCCAGCTTGACCCCCTGCGCCTACCATCTCCTTTCTTCTTCATCCCCTTCAATGCCTCCTTCCCACCCCTTGCGTGCCTCCAGAGCCTCTGGGTTGTTGACCTCTACAACAACAACCTTACTAGCCTTCTCCCCCTCGAGGTCATGCAAATGCCGTAGCTCCGGCACCTACACCTCGGTAGCAACTTCTTTTCCAGCGAGATCCCTCCGAAGTACGGGTGGTGAGGGTTGCTGTAGTACATTGCCGTCTCCGGTAACAAGCTCTCCAACAGGATCCCATCAAAGCTAGGAAAGAGCAGGAGTAGGTCGAGCGCCGGGTGGTTGCCACCAACAATTAAGGCCTATTCTCACCACAATTCCAATTTCGCCATGGGCTGCACCTCCTAGTGACCACCACCACGTGGTTCTTGTATTATATCACCATGTGAAACCATGTCATCCATTTGTACTCAACATGAAGTTTTCATTTTCCTCACTTTCAGCTTGTTTCCTCAACTGATCCACCCGGAACGTGGTCATCTTCTCCAGTGCCGTCGGCCGCGCTCTGCCAAACTCCATCACTGTTCCCACTGCTACAGTGATATCCTACAAAAACCTTTCACGTCACATAGCATCTCACGTCCTATATTGTGTTTCCCCTTAATTAATTTCATGATTCATGTTGTTCCTAGTCTGAATTGGATCATCTTCTTCAACTTCAGTCAACCTCGCTGTTGCGCCATATCTCTCCCCCTTAGTGAGATGTTGTCCAATTCGTCCTCCTCAAACCATCCTATGCATCTCCTTGATCTAACCCAGCGCTCATTTGCAACTACCCATTGCTGTGGAGCTCCGCCGCCACATCCCCACATCTTCTTCCTCGGTCATGCCTGGGCAACCTCTAGCTTGAGATAAACAGTGGAAGAGATGGCTGGACTGCCTTACTCAAGATCCGACATCGCTGTAGAGAGAGGGAGGGAGAGGAGGAGAGGTGTGTTGGTAGTGACATTGGGCAAATGGCCAACAAGCCAAGCCCAGCCTTGGCTGGAGCTAGAGAGGGGGGAGAGAGAGACAAAGTGAGGAGAGGAGTGGGGTGGAGGAGGAAGGAGACATGTGCATGACATGTGGGCCAACACAAGTTATTTATCGTTGCCCTAGCCCGGCGATGCTGACATGTGGGTCCATTGTATATTTCTTATTTTATTTTGTTGATTTGTAAAGAAATGAAGATAAGTGATATCCACGTGCTATCTATGTCAGCAAAAATTGAACATGTAGGTGCCATATCAGCAAAAACCATGGTGGTTTGTGACAAGAGGGGTGTTTTGCATGGTTTGAGAGTGTTGAAAGTCCACTTTTGTAGTTCAGGGCTGATTTCTAGACTTTAGCAAGAGTTCAAAGGGTAAATTAGACTTATTCTAAAAAGAAAATTTATATGTTGGACCATTTGATGATTTGATCGTTCGGTGATTCACACCCCTAGTATTAATATCCATCTCTCCCTCATTTTGTCCCCCCACTTAAGGGAATTATCACTTATTTGCCCACATAGTAACCGGTGTTCTCAACTTCAGAAAATTAAGCATAAATGTCCTATCTATTACAATACACTTAAAAGTTTAGATTAAGTGTATTATAGTATTTTACCTCTCTAGATTATTGAAATTGGATTTGCTACTTGTACGCTGCCTGGTTGTTTGTCAACTCTAAGTCAATTTTCTTAGCATTTGGATTAGCTTTGAGACGTGTATGTTTGCTTCTAGATTGCTGCAGCTGTTCAATGAACTTGACCTACACTCAGAAAGCATAAGGCCCGTTCCAAATAACGATTGCTTCTGGTTTTTGTTTGGTACACGTTGACTTATTATTGTGGTTTTTTTCCTTTTTTATTCTTTTTTCTTTGTATTATCTGTGAAAGATATAATAGTATTTTTTATTTTTCCTATTTTTTTTCTTTTATTGAATACATCAGAAAAGGTAACAGTCGCTACAGTGTTATTTCAACTAAAAGCCACAGTCAAAAACCAAAAACCACAACACTTAAGGCCTAAGTCATGCACCTTAGAAATAGAGACATGATCCCGTATTGAAATTATATACAAACCATCTAACTGTCGGCCAAAGTATTACAATATGTACCATGTTTATACTTTTTGCAACCCCAGTCTAATAACCTGTGTCTGCTACTAACTCTAGATTAAATGATATTCTACCATTGCCATCAAAATTGCTGTGGTGTATATGGAGAGATCTTATTACGTTCAAACTCATCGTAAGCTTTCTTTTGTAGCGAGTTTTTTTCAGTTTATAACTTAAACTTCTCTTAAACAAACAAGTGGGACGGTTTACCTATGTTATGCACCTTAGAAATAGAGACATATTCCCTCTTGAAATTGTATGCAAACCATCTAACTGTCGGTAGAAGTATTACAATGTGTACCATATGTTTATACTTTTTGCAACCCTGGTCTAATAACCTGGGTCTGCTACTGACTCTAGATCAAATGGTACTCTACCATTGCTATCGAAAATGCTGTGGTGTATACGAAGAGATTATATTACCTTCAAACTTATCGTTTTCTCTCAAATAAACAAGTGGAACGGTTTCTTTTTCATTATTTTGAAACAATTTATTAGAATAATTTTTTTAAAACGACTTATCGATATTTAGTTAGTTCACATAAACATCTACACTACAATTAAAAATCATACTATTTAGCCATGCGCTACAGCTAAAAAGAACCGAGACTTTGGTTTGCGGGTAGGAAAGTTTGTCCGACAAACTCGCCGCAAAGCTCTGAGACCTGCAAGACTTTTTATGACTGTATGTTTTCAAAAGTACGAGAAAAGAATGTATTAATGAATGACTGCCGCGTGGAATTTGTGGGAAGAAAAGGGCAGCACGGGTGCAGTTTTCTGCTGCCTGCAGACTGCAACTCCATAGCGTTTTCGGGACTGTTATTTTCAGCTCTGGTTTATGATTTACGGTTGTAATTTATGATTTTTGATCTAAACAAAAGTTGATAAGATATTTTTAAAAACTATTCTAATAAGTTGATTTGAAATAATGATGAAGAAATTATCTTATTTATTTATTTTAAAAAATTATAAATTATAAATTGAAATAAGTCAAGAAAAATAGGGCATTCCTACGGAGGTACTTACACACTTGGAGTACGCGCGTCGAAGGCAGGCGTCAGACGCGACTGAGATATGTGTCGGGATGAAATCCTTGTCCTTTGGTTGTCTTGAGTTACTTTCCTGCTTCCTCTTCCATAGGAGCAATGACTGGACTTTTTTTTTTTTTGCTGCGGTTTATAATTTTTAGTTGAAAATTTTGAATTTTACCTGTTTACGATAGAGATTATGGAGAGAGATACTCATTTGCGATTTTAGATGGTACAGATATTGGACTTTTAACATGTACTATAATTAATTTGTAGACTCTATCTTAAAAAAATACTCTGTTTGAAAGTTAGATACTGTAGCAAAAAGCTAAAAGCTGTTTTAAGAAGCTAAAAAGAACAGACCCATTGTCCGTGCCGTCTCGCCTCCTCAGCTGCGGCGAAAGGCCAAGCAATGGCTCCTCCTGCACGAGGGATTGGGATATTGTCGTGGCAGAGGTGAAAGTTGGCATTTCTTCCTTCTCTTTTGGTCATAACCCTACATTTTCATATTTGGGCTAGGAGAGGGTTAGGGCCGGGTCTGGGCCCATTACCAGGCCCATTATGCACAATTTTCATCCACCCGCAACCGTCTGTGAGGATTGGTCGATCACAATGCGTGCTCTGGGCTTACACAGTTGCATGTGGATGCGGTTGGGCCTTGCGGCCTGGCCATATCACAGGAGGCGCAAAGAATGCCATCGTGTTTCAGCGTTGTCTGTGTTGAGAAACCCTCGCTGGCGACTAGTCCGAGCGATTCCTCTGCTTAGAACAAGAACGAATCAATCACAGAAGACAGAATAATAGATTGAACACAGAGAGAGGTAGAGAGAACTCCTGGTCTTTCTTTATTGCTTCAATTCAATGGGGGTACAAAATCAGCCATATAGCTCTCTATTTATAGGAGAGGGTGAGGTGCCCAATATGGATAGGGACTCATTTAAACGGAAAGAATCCGTTTAAACGGAAACCCTTATCCCTAGTTTCCTAATACTCCCCCTTGGGCACTCATCCGACATACTCATACCTCATTAAAACTCCATAAAAACCCAGTGGAAAAAATTTGGAGAAAGAGTACATGATGCATGTTATGCTGCGATTGCACGAATTGCCTCATTAAAAACCTTGGTCGAGAAACTTCAGGAAAACTCGTCAAGGGAAAAAGAGTACAATTCACCTAGTTTCATTTAGCCTTCAGGACTTTTATTCTTTGGGTACTTGATCTTCAGGATCAAGATTCACTAACGAGCTTGAGATAATTCTCCCCCTGAATTCTGCACTTCTCTAAGTCTTATCATACCAATCCCTCGCACGCACCTTTCAAAACTAGATGAGGGGAGGGACTTTGTGAATAAATCTGCTAGATTTTCACAAGACTTAGTGTGCAGTACTTTAATCTCGTCCATCTTTTGCAATTCATGAGTATAGAAGAACTTGGGGTTGATATGCTTTGTGAGATTTCTCTTCACATAGCCCGTTTGTACTTGTGCAACGCAAGCGGCATTATCTTCATAGATAATAGTGGGGGTTTGCACAATGTTCATCCCACATGACTGCTGGATGTGGTGAACCATTCGGCAGAGCCAAGTGCATTCACGTGCGGCTTCATACAGCGCTATTATTTCTGAGTGGTTCGTCGAGGTAGCTACAAGGCTTTGCTTAGACGATTTCCAGGAAATTGCAGTTCCACTACACAGGAATACATAGCCTGTTTGTGACTTTGCGGTATGCGGGTCAGACAGGTACCCGGCATCTGCATAGCCAATTAATTTCAGATCTTGATTCTTTCTGTAAAACAATCCAAGGTCCTTGCTTCCTTGGAGATATCGGAAGATATCCTTTATGCCCTGCCAATGCCTTTTGGTGGGATTTCACTATACCTTGCTAACAGATTCACGGCAAAGGCAATATCCGGTCTAGTGCAGTTTGCTAAGTACATGAGTGCTCTAACTGCACTCAAGTATGGGAATTCCGGTCCCAGGACTTCCTCCCCCTCTTCCCTAGGTCGGAAAGGATCTTTTTCTTGCTGTAAAGATCTCCCGATAATCGGTACTTTTGATGGGAATGCTTTCTCAAAGCCGAATCTTTCTAGCACCTTCTGGGTGTAGGTCGACTGATGTACCAAGACTCCTCCAGGGATATGCTCAAGCTGCAGGCCTAAGCAAAACTTGGTCTTGCCTAAATCTTTCATTTCAAATTCTGACTCCAAGTAGGAGCTTGTTTCTTTTATATCTTCTACTGTCCCGATGATATTCAGATCATCTACATACACTGAGATTATCTGAAATCCATTCAGGATCGTCGTATAAATACACAAGGACAGTCTTCATTGTTCGTGTAGCCTTTCTTGCAGAGAAAGTCGCTTAAGCGATTATACCACATTCTGCCAGATTGCTTCAGTCCATACAGAGACTTTCTAAGCTTTACACTGTACAGATTTCTATTTGCTCTGTCTTGGTTCGGGAGAGGAATTCCTTCAGGACTTTCATATAAATCTTGAATCAAGTTACCATAAAGATATGCATCACAACATCCATCAGTTTCATTTCTAAATTCAAGTTCACTGCCATTGAGATCAAGTATCTAAAGGTAATTCCACTCATGACCGGGGAGTAGGTTTCTTCATAATCAACTCCAGGACGTTAAGTGAAACCTTGTGCTACCAGCCTTACTTTGTATCTCACTACTTCGTTTCTTTCATTTCTCTTTCGAACAAATACCCACTTGTGCCCTATAGGGTGCACATGGGGAGGAGTGCGGCATACGGGCCCAAACACTTCTCTTTTGTTCAGAGATAGAAATTCGGTTGCTATTGCCTTCTTCCAATCTTCCCAATCTGATCTTTTCTTACATTCAGCGAGCGTGCAGGCTTGAGATCAAGATCAATAATTGTGGCAATTTTCTTTGCGAAGTAGATATCGACATTGGCTGTTGTCTTGTTCAGGGACTCTCCCGTGTGCACATAATTTATAGCTATTTCTTCATGAGTTGCTTCTTATGGAGCTTCATTTTGCGCATCGCTTCTTTCAATTGCGGTGGCAAGTCCCTTTAGTTGTTCGGCTCCGATGTGTGCGCACACATCCATGCCGATGGGAATATTCAGATCCGATATGTCATTTTCAACAGGTGTCATACTTGTGCCAGGTCTCAACTGGCTCCCCTTCTCATTCTGGGGGACTTCGGTGATCGACTGTGATAAGTCCTTCTTATCCTTTTTCGCCAGGCGTCCCTGGTTACTTTGGATTCAAGGAGCCGGAGTTCTCGTCCTTTTATTCTGAGGCCTCTGGACGGGATTAGAGATACCTTCAATTTTCTTTGGTATTTCAACCCTCTCCGGTGCATTGCGTGTAGGCACTTGCGACTTAGTCACGCTCTTCAAATCACTAAAGTGGTCGGGCAGTTGATTTGCTAATGCTTGCAAATCTATGATCTTTGGACCTCTTTTTCAGTTTCATTAGTGCGCGGGTCATGTGCAGGAATTCTCGTGACTTCCCATGTAATTTCTCAACATTTTTCATCAACGGGTTGATTTCCTCCCCTAATGTCGGAAAATTATCCTCATCAAAAATGCGATCGTGGCGGCAAGGTATGCAAATCTCCCGACATGGGTTCCAAATACCTGATTATGGATGCAGTCTCATAACCAACGTATATCCCAGTCTTACGGAGAGGACCCATTGCAGTTCGCTGTGGAGGGGGTATAGGTACACAAACCTTGCATCCAAACCTCCTGAGATAAGAAATTTTCGGTGGTGAACATTGCGCTAGTTGTATAGGTGAATGGATGTTGTAGGCCGAAGGTCTAAAGTTGATGAGATTCGCTGCATGTAGGACTGCATGTCCCCAACATGTAGCTGGCAAATTACAATTCTGCAAAAGTGGTCGGGCAATAAATTTAATTCTCTTGATCAATGCCTCTGCCAAACCATTCTGGGTATGGACATGCGGTACCGAATGCTCAACTGCAATCCCCATCGCCATGCAATAATCATCAAATGCCTTTGAAGTAAATTCTCCGGCATTGTCCATTCTAATGGACTTGATGCGATGATCAGGGAACACATTTTTTATGCGAATGATCTGCGAGATCAATTTGGCGAAAGCATGGTTTCTTGTGGATAATAAACCCACATATGACCACTTTGAGGAAGCATCAGTGAGCACCATGAAATACCTAAATGGCCCTGAGATGGGCTGAATAGGACCGCAAATGTCTCCCTGGATGCGTTCCAGAAATGCAGGGACTTCATCCTTCACTTTCAGAGTGGAAGGTCTAATAATTAATTTCCCGGTGGCACATGCAGGGCACACAAAATCTTCATGATTCGGAAATTCTTCACATTAATATTATGCCCGTGAGAATTGTTAATTATATTTCTCATCATTCTAAGACCGAGTGGCCTAATCTGTCATGCGAGACGAATAGTTCGAGCTTCGAATCTTGTCTTGATGCGATTATGCGCTGCAGCGCCTTAATGTTGGTATAATATAGCCCGCCTTCGATGAAGGAAGCTTTTCTAATACCCTTTGCCATTCTCTTGCGCCGTGATGAGTAGGTATTCCTTACCGTACTCTTCTTGATCTCAACGTGGAAACCATTGGCGCGAATATCTTTAAAGCTTAAGAGAGTTCTAGTCGAATCTAGGTACAATAATCGTCTTCAATGACTAAAGTTGTGCCCATGGGAAGTATAATTGTGGCTCTTCCGAACCAATTATACATGCATCGCTTCCGCGATTGTCATAAGGTCTGCCATTGCTCTTACGAATCGATTGAAAATATTTAGTCTCTCTTAAGATGGTATTCGTGGTACCACCGCTTCACAAGGTATACTTCCTCCATAGGGCGCCACACTTGCTCTAATATAAGGTATTTTATTAATATGTATTAGAATACAGACACATAAATAAAACACACAAATATTAGAACATATCATATCATTGTAAACTGAATAAATGAATAAATTATTCCAAAAACATCCAACCATCACGAGAAAATAAAACTAAAGTACCATCCATGCAAGTTCTAACTTGTCCATTTCATGTAAAATAAATGACAATTAACGTCTCATGCATTACGTGCATCGACGGAATCAACTAGAAAATCGTTGACTTCTTGGCTATCTTTTCAGCGTGATGTTCTCTTGAGAGAAATCATGGAGGTGGCTGCCTCTAAGTCGTAAGGGTCTGCTTTGGGATGGACTCAACCTCCATCATTTCGCATTGGCTCATGATGCTCCCCCTCAACACCGCAAAGTGAGCTTGTCGCCATTTGCCATTTTTCTTACGGGCTTGGTGGGTATCAATGACATCTTTGCGGTGCTTTGCAAATCCGCGACCAATGCCCCACTTGCTACATTTGTAGCAACCTTGGTTCTGCTGGCCATAAGGTTTGCCACTCTCCTTAGCCTTTTTGTCATTTGGAGCATCTGACTTGCCTTTCTGGGCAACGGTCTTGCCCTTCTTTCCCCTTCTTTTCATCAAGGGCTTTCGCACCTTGTAGCTTCCAGCGTTGGCTTCACGGCCAGCGGAGCTGCCTAGTGGCTGAGAGACGTAGTTCTTGCGGAGAAGTTCGTCCTTAGGCTCCGCAACCTGCATCATATCAATCAATTCGGCGTACTCCTTGTAGCCGTCTTGACAATAGTTGCGGGCGAACTGTATAGCATTGGGGTGAAAGGTGGACAGGGTCTTCTCAATCTTCTGCTCTTCTGTGATCTGCTTGCCACAGAGTTGAAGATTGATACAAATTCTGTGCAAGGCAGAATTGTACTCCCCGACCGTCTTGAAATCGGCAAACCTCAGTCCGATCCACTCCTACTCTACCTGAGGAAGAATGGTGTACTTGAGCCTCTCAAACCGCTTCTTGAGTGCGGTCCAGAGTGCTAGCACGCTTTTCTCCGCCATATACTCATTCTTGAGAGTAATGCAGAGGTGGTGCCTGAGGAAATGAAGTGCCTGATCATTTTCCTCAGGTGTAGGTTTGGCGTCATGCCGTCCGCCAATCCCAATAGCTGCGCGGAGCTTCCTGGCTCCATGTACTATCTCGACATCGGATGCCCACGTCAGATAGTTCTTGCCCTGCTGGGCAAGCTCCTCGAACTCCCGGTTCGTGATGCTAGTCATCTACATGTGAATGGCAAGAATAAGTTTACTGCTAGTAAACATGCATGGAATTATTTACTACATGTAAATAAATGGTACAATAAATTCTCGTAATGTTTCATAATTTTCTATATATTTTCCATAATTTACTGCTAATTTTCAGTGATTAAAAGCAATTAAATAATTACAATTAATCAAAACAGTAAATAAATGCAGAAAATATATAAAACAATAATGGCATAAATAAACAAGCTTCAAATGCTGAAAATAATGCAAAATTCGGGTTCCCGAGACCCTTTTATGCTCGAATACAAATTTTCAGCAATTTCTGGTATTTCTGGGGCTTCTACGCAAATTTTCAGTTCAGAGAAAAAAAATTGCGTAATTTCCAAATTTTCTAGGGTATTTCCCGCCGGGCCCCCTTTTTTTCTCTTTCCACCCGGCCGGCCCACTCTTTTTCCCCTCCACCCGGCCGGCCCACTTCGGCCCATTCCAGCCGGCTCTCAAGGGGCAGGGGTAGGGTTTCCCCTACCCTGTTCCGCGCGTGCAGCGCGCTTCTCGAGCGGCGGCGCGCCGCAAGGCGGCGGCGCGCGGGGGCGGCACGGGCGGCGCGGCGGCGCGCGCCGCGGGCGCGCGCGCGCGGCGGCGAGGAGGCGCCGCCGAGCGGCAAAGTGAGCGGTTGAGGCCGGCGGCGGCGCGCGCGCGCGGGGCGGTGGCCCGAGCCCCATGCAGCCAGCGGGGCGGCGGCCGCCCGTCGGGAGTGGCGGCGCCGGCTGTTCGAGCGCGAGGCAGCCGCGCGGCGGCGCGCCGAGGCAGCCAGCGGCGCCATGCGGCGCGCGCGCGAGGAGGCCAGCACGGGAGGCCGGCGGCGGCGCGCGCGCGGCGCGCGACGCAGGGAGCCGAGGCCGATGAGGCGGCGCGCCGTTTGGGGCGCGGGCATGGTGACGACGGCGGTGCCTCGTGCGGGAGGCGGCGTTCGGTATGCGCACACGTGAGGCCAGGGCCAATCAAACAGAAAAGGCAATGCAAAAGAAATTTTGTTTCTCATCTACGATACAATCAACATCTACCCCGTTCCATAATCTACCGATCGACATTGTGTCGGCGACTTCGTGTCTGCTCGCGGTAGATTAGGGCGGATTTGTATCGTTTTCTACAGTGCAATCAACATCTACCCCGTTTCACAATCTACCGATCGACATTGTGCCGGCGACTTCAAGTCTGCTTGCGGTAGATTAGGGGGATTTGCACCGTAGAAAAACAATCTAGAACGCGAAGAAAAAGCAAATTCAAAGCGATCTAGAAAACCAATCTATTAAGTGCTTCGATGATTACCTCGTTCACCGGAGCGTAGTCGTGCTGATAACGTGTTAAGAAACCCTCGCTGGCGACCAGTCCGAGCGATTCCTCTGCTTAGAACAAGAATGAATCAATCACAGAAGACAGAATAATAGATTGAACACAGAGAGAGGTAGAGAGAACTCCTGGTCTTTCTTTATTGCTTCAATTCAATGGGGGTACAAACTCAGCCATATGGCTCTCTATTTATAGGAGAGAGTGAGGTGCCAAATATGGATAGGGACTCGTTTAAACGGAAACCCTTATCTCCTGGTTTCCTAATAGTCTGTACGTACTTTACAACAGATCTTACATATACCATACCATAAATTTTAAACATGTGATTGTGTGTGTACAGGGTAGGGTAGTTGCGCATGGGTTAGAGTTTTTTCGGTTTTTTCAAGGGTTTTTAGCAGGTTTTTTAGGGTAGCCTGTTTTTTTGGATGGTGTTGAAGGACCGTTGAGAGAGGTGAGAGGACGGACAAACTCTCCTTTTATATTAGTAGATAATAGTACTCGGAATTTTAATGAAGTGTTAGATCATAATCTCGATCGCCCATGGTGACGTAGCTCAAGAAATCTGAGCACCTTTCTGATGGCTTTGATTGCCTGTATTTTCAATTTGCATTAGATCAACGTCCGTAGTGTAATAATTACTCTATCTATTCTTTTTTATTGATATTTCTAATATTTTATGGTCTCTGAGATATAGTTTTTACTATTATATTTTATACCTTTACATTAAAATATAGTAATAAAATTATAATATTATGAAAGTATTTTTAATAACAAATCTAATGGCAAAATTTTTATATAGCTAATTCAGATAGTTTTAAATATATTGACAATTAAATTTTAGAATGTTTAATAGCATGGGTTCTATAATGTCAAGTAAAAATGAATGGATGAGTATCAATTAGCTAACATATTACCCGCCGGTCAATAAGTTGATGGCGTGCAAATGCACATTATCCATAGCCTTTTCGATAAGGGTGCAAACGGTATGGATTAATCTCAACCGATTCGATACCGAATTCGGTTGGTATTGGATATGGAAAAGCAATTTAGCATCTGGTACCGAATCCGGTCCGTATCGAATAATTGTTGCTGGATATAGTAACGAAAACGGTAAAGCTAAAATCCGATCGAATAGCATCCGTAAACGGTAATCAGATATTATCCGACCGAATATCCAAACAAGCAAGTTAGTACCCTAACTGACCTAGCCCATCAACTATCATTGACACCAACCAACCTAGATGTTATCAAAGTTGTAACCTAACTCTAGAGTCTAGCTACTCTAACCAGTCGCCACCAATGCTCTCCATTTATGTTGAACTTACGTATGAATTTATGTATATATTTATCGCTTATGTTGAACTTGTGTTGTATCGGCTATTATACTTAAGTAATTTAGATGAATTTATTGCTAATTGAAGGTTTGAAGTGATAGTGGTATGGTTCAGTGTATATTCCTTTATGTATACACATATTATCCGTCTATATTATCCGTTTCTAATCCGAAACCGTCCAAATAATCTGAATTCGTATTTATATCCGACTTTACCGTATTCGACTTTGAATCTGAAAAAAATATAGATTAGAATACGGTATAAACAATATTTATCTGAATCTGACCCAATTATACCTCTACAAATCTGACCCCATTGCACTGCTGCTTTTCGAGCGAGCGCATTGCATCTGCATGGAGCTACTCGAACGCGTTTCGCATTAAGCGTAGGTCTTCATGTACGCTAATTCAAATAGATGCAGAAAAAAAATAAAATGGTTGATTAAATGCAAATGATACGATAAATGTGTATGAAATGACAGTACTACGCTTTTGGTTACTACAGCTAAAGGGACAAAATAGTGCGGTGGTTCATTTTGCAAAGTGTAGAATTGGATGGCATAATATGGAGGATGAATGGTGCTTTACAAAATTTTTCTTTAAGTATTCTAATTCTAGAGCAAAATACCAACCTCAAAAACCAAGAAAAGAGAAACATCAGCCCATTACAGTATGACAGGCTACCAAGTGCAGTTTGACCGGTGGTAGCACGGCGGTCTGACCGGCGTTGCCTTGGCTCTGACCAGCATAGTATGACCGGCAGTAAGTGAATGGTCTGATTGGTGAGCGGTTGAACCGGTAGTAGGAGAGTGGTCTGACCGGTGAGTGGTACGACAGGGTCTAGAAGCGGTATGATTGCTCCCTTATGCTTATAACAGAAAATCAGTTCGAATCCAAACCACTTTTAGTGCAGCTCAAAAAATTCATAGCTAAATAGGATGAGACTTTACACATAATTTGATTAAGATCTTATGAAACTATTTCATCTAAGGATAGCTCGAATCCTTATCACATCTCAGTCAACAGATTTCGACACATACTGCAATCCGTGTTATATACCTCTGCTAGGATAGCATGATCGTGCGATACTACGATACATGTCGCGATACCGACAACCTTGCTCAAGATATGATTTGCTTATAGGTAGATGATAGCCAAGATAGCTATAAATGTTTGTTGTCATTAATTACCAAAATTATTTTTAGAGGCCTAAATACTTTCAACAGACCATCCAAATATTCATGGTAGCCAATACGCACTATCCACTATGTCTCTACAGCTTCAGTTGGCTGAAAGTTATGAACTAACCTCGTCACCCCTCCATCATCTCTACTAACACCATGTTTCATTGCACCACCACCATGTTCAGCAATAGTAGATTCCACTTCACCACCACCATCTCCATCAATATTACGCTCCAAACCACTACTACCAACCAATGGCACTTTCACGCCACCACTCCCACCGACCTCACCCCTGCTCGACGGTTCCACCCTCTCAACAAATTGTACATACACCATCAGCCTTCCATATATTGCCGTACCAGAATTGTTTGCAACCTCCATGTACCACCCTCAAGCAATGTTGCCAACCACCTACTTTAGCACCCAAAAACACTCGCCCAAACTCCAACAACTATGGCTATCACCGTCTCGATGACAAGCTTTTTCCTGCCTGTCTCCCTGCCAAATAAACTCTGTACGCACCTCTTAAGCTCAGGGAGAACTATCTCCTTCAGCCCTTGAGCCTGGATCATGGTAGGTCCGCCCCGTACGACCCATCTTGTACAACACTCTTCTGTAGAACACGAACAAATATTCCATATCCAACATCACACTTCCAGCATCAATGCAGATAAAATTCACTTATTTGCGATGATGCTAAATACAACCAAACATAATATAAAATAATTATGCACATGTATATAGCTGAGCTACCAATTATACCTACAGCTATGTGCTTATATGCATGCATATAGGTACACACATATATATACATATATACGAACATATGCTACAACTAACAATGCATAATTCTACAATCTTATCCACCTAAACGAATTTGAAATACTCCTTTATCACCTTGGATATTTTCTATAATTTTTTTTAATCACACATGAGGAATACATACATATATATATATATATATATATATATATATATATATATATATATATATATATATATATATATATATATATATATATATATACTATTATAAAGAAGGAGTTGGTGGTTGCCAAGCCTCCATCCAATCTGGACCGTCGGATCTTCCCTCCCCCGCCACCCGCCAACCCTAAAACCCTCCAACCGCCGCCCCTCCTCCCCTCCCCCAACCGCCCCGCCGTCCTCCTCCCTCTCCTCCCGCTTCCTTCGCTCCCCCCACCTCGCTCGCCCCTCGCCTCCCCCGCCTCCTCGCTCTCCCTTATTATTCAATTTGAGATCATATTTGATAGTATGCATCACTTTTATTTGATTTTTCGTTGTAACGCACGGGCACCTTACTAATATATATATATATATATATATATATGTACATACATATTTTATAAATTACGATGGCATTAAGAACACTAAAAATAATAGTGTGTATTTTTTTAGCTATTTACAAAAAATCATCATTATCATCACTAATATGTCATTAACATGGCTAATTAAAAATATCATTAGCACAAACTAAAATACATATGTCAACTAAACATGGTTACGAAACGTATTCCATACTACCAAACCGCTGTTATGCTAATGAAACGCTAATGACATATTAAGCGCATTGCCCGCATGTGAATGAAATATATCTCTTCTTGAAGGTCTTCACCAGATCTACACTCTTTTCAACTGCGAAATCTCCTAAATCATAGCAAAAGCATCTCAAAAGATGAATTGAAACTCTCTTCTACTCTCTCTTTATTTCTTCTCCCTCGGCTCTCTCTTGCTTGGTAGGGAAGAAACTCAATTGTGGGGCTTCAGATGAGAAGACAGAGAGTGACGTGAGTCATTTTATATGCATGGAGAGGTGTTAGCGATCGACAAAGCCACGCGGGTGCAAGCAGACGCTGGGGGCCACACCAAGGCATGTCGTGGAGTGCTAGCTCAGTAGGAGGTCATGCCAAGCCCTACCGAGACCAAGCACTACCAAGTGCCATTGCGTCACGTCGCGTCACAGTTGGCCACTTATTGAGCCATTGGAGCTTGGTAGGAGTTGGTTCGAGCTGCTGAGCCAGGGTAGCTTGGCAGGCCGGTGGGGCCTGTCGGCTGCCGCGCTTGCCCAACCCCTTGTGCTGCTGCCTTCTTGCCGAGCTATTGTTCCGTGGTAGGAGATATATGTCACTTGCCATACCTGTTGAGTTCGAGAAGGAGACTAGATTGACAAAAATGAATATCTATGAGCTAATTATTTTAAGAAAAGATGTTAGAGTACCATAAATACAAACAGCTTCGTTCTTTGGTCTTTTATCGTGTGTCATAAAGCTCACTGGATTGTAACTCCCCGTAGGCCACATGGGCACGGATTTAGTTTTTTTTTAATTTTTTCTTTCATCCTCTAAAGGAAGAAGTTTGTTCATCTCATTTAATGGTTTTTATCGAAATGTTTCATGTGGTATTTTCTGTTAGTATTAATAACGAAAAATACCCCATGTAATTTATTGAATTAATTTTAATTATAAAAGATCTAGTATGATGGTTGCTAGATTTGAAGTATTAGAATTATTAGTTTTAAAATCCCTCGTCTTCCTTATAAAAGAATTATATGTGTATTCTTGTATTAGAGAATATTAAATCTAACAATGTAATAAGAAGGGTATTTATGAATGCATTAAAGTAATACTTTGTTAGCCATTAAGAAAGCATATCACTGTACATGACAGCAAGCATTAGCACAAGGTAGCAAGCATCCAATTATTGCATGCATACATGCCGAACTGTGCTTTCAGTTGCTGGTTGCCAAAAGGTAGCAAGCATTAAATGACTGCATGCATGCATGCCGAACTGCATGCATTTGGTGACTGCCAAAAAGACGTCTTGCTCTGCGTATAGGTGCCTCGTTAACGCATTTTCTGGGTGACAAGTGATTGGTTAATTAATTGCAGTATTTGCCCACTGTAAATAATGCTCGTTTGTCAAAGGAGAGGAATTATTGTATTATACTGAGTAGATTTTTCATACAAATAGTTCTTTAATCATCAAAAGAACACTGCAAAGTAAAAACAGAGATAAGAGAAAGAAAAGATCTACTTAAAAGAAGTTTACTATAATATGGATCAAGATATATTTATGTTTTAATAAGGTTGATCAAAATAGTGTTATAGATTAAAATTTTCGCTGACATTTTCTTCAGACAAACATATTGAATTAAAAAATTCATCACCAACTAAAAATTTATTTTTTGTGAGGAAGTGGAAGGGTTGGGGGAATAAACCGAGTTGGTTCGAATTTTCCAGCAAATAAGATCAAATGTTCCACTCATTTGTATCGAATCGAATGTTGAACTAGGTGTACGATGGTTCCTTGCATATGCTTAACTGCTTAAGGCACAGTATGAATGTAGCGGTAGTTGGTATCCAGTGTTCTAATACGTATTATTGTAAAGTTCCAATAGTCCCCGATGAACCTCCCCTACGAAACATTCAACTATGAACTAGTAAACAAGTCAAATTAATTGCTGCAATACATAAGTAAGCGATACTATGTAGAAACTTCCAAGATGCCACGGGAACAAATAAAAAATACTAGAAACATGCAAAGACACTGATGGAACAAAACGGATAACCTTTCAAAACAAACAAAAAGACTACTCAACTGTTGGGATATGGATAGGCTACGCTAGTACAAATTAAAATTTTCTATCTCGTAAACCAAAAAACCATACGAGTAAGAGATCATAGATCGTTACCACTAGACATGCAGTACAGCTGAAGTAAAGTTGAAGCAGCCGATTCAATGAAGAGTGCATTGATGTAGTGAAAGCAGTCAATCGTGGCATTATCCCAATCAGTGCCGCAGTAGTAGCAGCGCCTCTACCGAGGTCTACACGTCCAGAGATGAAACACCGTGCGTCGGTGTGCTAGTACTAGCGCACATGGTAGGGATTATGAGAGATGGTGGCTAGAGTATCGATGGGTGTGTTTTGGGATGCCTCACTTAGCCTCCGCATCTCTCTTTATATAGTCTCTAATCAGATTCTTATCTGATATGAGTAGAGATCGTATCCCAGTCAAAGACTATCATCTAAACTCTTATCATTCCAGACAATTAAGTGTGTGACACTGCAGGTTCATGTATATTTGACTATGGGCCGAAAACTCCTTTCTGGTCCATAAATCGGTAGCGGTCCCTAACCAGACATAACTACTCCCAAATATACATAAAAATTATATCGGACGAACCTATATAGTGCTTTGTATCGATCCTTTTACCTCAAGATACTAGATCGAACTCAGGGCGAGAAACGTGTTATCTTATGATAGCTCGATCCTTCACTCAAACCTGTAGTGGATTACTCAGTTGTGATTGATTTCTCAATCACATTCGGTATGGCCACTCCCTTAATCCAATATCTCATATGGTGCCTTCTCTATGACTTTTGATGGAACCCTATTTAATGTGAACGCAGCTGTTTCTAGAGCATACCCCTAAAAAGATAATAGCAGATCAGATTGACTCATCGTAGACCGAATCATGTCTAACAAGGTCCGATTCCATTATTCAGACACCCCATTCCACTAAGATGTTCCTGGCGAAGTTAGCTATGAAACAATTCCACATTGTTTTAGATGATCACCAAACTCATGACTTAAATATTTACCTCTACGATCTAATCATAGGGTTTTAATTATCTTGCCAAGTTGATTTTGTATTTCATTATGAAATTCTATGAACTTTTCAAATAATTTAGGCTTATGTCTCATTAAGTAGATATATCCATATCTACAAAAGTCATCGGTAAAAGTACAGAAGTACTAAAAATTAGCTCTAACCGTTGAACTTATTGGTCCACATACATCCGAATGTATTAAAATCAATAAGTCATTTACCCTCTCACTTAGACTAGTAAAAAGATGTCTTAGTCATTTTGCTAAGTAAACAAGACTTGTATGTTTCAAATGATTCAAAATGAAATGAGTTTAGAAGATCATCTTTGTGGAACTTCACCATACGCTTCTCATTTATGTGACCCAAACGATAATGCCAAATATAAGTGAGATTCAAATCATTAGACCAAGATTTCTTAGCATTAATATTATAAACAGGCACATCCTTAAGATTTAGAACATAGAATTCATTTATCAATGGAGTATGATCATAAAGCATATTATTCAAAGAAATTGAACAACAATTATTCTTTATTTTGAACTCATAACCTTCTGCTCCCAAACATGAAGCAGAAATAATATTTTTGCTTAAGGCAGGAACATAATAATGATTATTTAATTTTAAAACTAATCCTGATGGTAAACACAATGGTAAAGTGCTAACAGCCAACACAGCAACTTTTGCTCCATTGCCCACGCGAAGATCAACCTCACCTCTTGCTAAAGTCATTCCTTATCAACCCCTGTATCGAATTGCAAATATGTGCTACCGATCCGGTATCAAATACCCAAGAAAGAACATGAGAAATAGCAAGATTTATTTCTATAACATTTATACCAGAAATAGAAGTCTTACTTCCCTTCTTTTGCGGTTTTGCTAAGTAATTCTTCAGTTCCTCTTCTAATATTGATGCGGATACGCACGTGTCTTATACTTTTCAGTTAAATATATTATTCAACTGGAAAGAATTATTGAGTCGTATGAAATATGGCCAGGTTTGTCAAATGGAAGATATTGGAACTGAGAGGGAGAAGTTAGAGGCTAGGGCCAAAGCAATGGAGAGGCACAAGGAAGAGAATAACTACATTAGGTGCCAAAGATATGAAGGAACAAATCATATGCGGACGGAGCCAACAAGAACAAGGCCCATGTGGCTAGATCAAGCACATAAGAAAAAGATCCATGTGGATGGGGGAAAGAAAGCCTATGTGATGGGAGAGCAAAAGGGGGAGCCCAAGAACTTAAAGTATAAGTTTTGAACAAGATTTCAAAGTCCAATTCGGACTTCCCACATGCTCAACCTAATTAAAACTCGGATTTAACTCACAATTTAATTCAGATTCGGTTCGGGATAGCGTGACAAGTAGTTACTAAAAAGGCCATAACTTTCACAAATGAAGTCTAATTCAGGTGTTCTTATACTCGTTGAAAAACTTATTTCAAAGGCTACGTAATGGATCTGGCCCCACCTTAAAATTCATCACAAATCATCTGCTATGACCGAAACAATATGATGAGTGTAAAATCTAGTTTTCTTTTTATGAGAGTTCGTGTCTAAAACCATGTAGGGTTGAGTTGTACTCAGTTTAGGAACCATATGGATATCCCAAGGGGCTATATAAGCCTTGTATTGACAGTTTTTTGGCTCAGACCACCTTTGAGAATAAATATACTATTGTTCGTGCTTGAGTTCCATGAGAATTAGGGAGTTTCTTCAATCAAGATTGTTCAACCTTTACGCTGAGAATTGGGTGTATGATAGATCTTCGCTTGGTCGTCGGCGTAATCGACGCGAGTGTGTTTTGGCGGATTAAGGAGTGTTCGTCCCTTGCATTAGCATTGGAGGATCACTACGATTCATCAAGACTCCCGTGAGTATCCATCCTACGTCGAGAAGATCGAGCAACCCCGTATCAAATATCCAATCCCTTGGTAATGGTAGCAAATGGTATCAGGTGCCCTTTCTTTTGCTCAAAGTCTTGTGATTTTTATTTTTGAATTTTGTAGTCTTTTAAACCATCATTACATGATTAAAGTTTTTCTTAATACTCTCCTCTGCTGACTTGAGCATCCCATGCAACTCAGTCATTAACTTCTCCATGCTATTCATATGAAAGTTTAAAATGACTAACTCAAAGCTCGAAGGGAGCGATTGGAGAATTACATCAGTAGTCAACTCTTGTTTAAGGGGAAAATCAAGCTTTTTCAAACTCTCATTGTATCCAATCATCTTGATTACATGAGAGCTGACCGGACTTCCTTCAGCTAACTTGCACGCAAACAATGACTTAGATGTGTTGTACTTTTCAGCCCTTGCTTGGTTCTCAAACATATCTTTAAGGCCCACAATCGTACCTCTCCTTATATAGCCTCCAATCGGATCCTTATCCGATACGAGTAGAGATCGTATCCCACTCGAAGACTATCATCCGAACCCTTATCATTCCAGCCCATCAAATATGTGACTCTGTAGGTTCATGTATATTTGGCTATATGCCGAAAACCCTTTTTGGTCCACAAGTTAGTAGCAGTCCCTAGCAAGACGTAACGACTCCTAAACATACATAAAGATCATATCGGACGAACCTATATAGTGCTTTTGTGCTGATTCTTTTGCCTCATGATACCAGATCTAACTCAAGACGAGAAACATGCTATCCTATGATTACTCAATTCTTCACTCGATCCTATAGTAGATTACTCAGTTGTGATTGACTCCTCAACCACATTTAGCATAGCCATGCACTTCCTTAATGCAACCACATCAAGAGGCCCAGAGATATCTTTCCTGTTAAATAGGAATAACAAATTCCATCTTGATCGATCATATATCTCCGTATGTTTCATAGTAAACCTAAAATCTATCTTTATAACCACCCAGTCATAGAGTAATGTTTGGTGAACCCTAAGTAAACTATTAGACATGTAGAAAACAATGACGATATCAGATCTAAGGATTCTACAAACACTATGTATGAGATCAACTAATGACATTTAAGAATCTAATAATTTCCGCAGTGTTTCATGGTGGGTCAATCCAACATCATATTATCTAACATATGTCTACATTATTTATTTGATATCCTATATCTATGATCTATAAAATATGATCATTAATCTACATGTGCTGATCTGTAAATCATAACTGTCCCACATAATAATATAAGATCAAGGATAATTTAGAATAACATTAAAACATAAATAAAACGTTCCACGAACAAGTCACATACTTATTGATCAATATGAAAGACATTTATTTAAGATACAAAATAACATATTTTCTAAAAGATTATAAACATATAAGTGATACAATCATCTTCATGATTGTATCTAAGCCATATCACTGACATCAACAAATTAGAATCATCCATAAATACAAATTAGAATAATCCGCTAAAAACAAAGGTGAGAAATATGCATGTTGATCTCATTTTAATGACCTTATCAAAGAAGAACACGATGGTTCAAATGAAATACCCAGCTTTTAAAGGTTTGCTATAAAAATATTTTTCTGCCTACTGAAATGACCTTCATTTCTCGCTGTTTTCCACGTTCGTGGCATATAACAAAACCGTCAAGCCACGTACAGCCCCTCAGCCCTAAGCATAGTTGGCCCAGCGTCAATCCTAAACATTGTCCCCTAGGCAGGCATCCCATTGAACGGTTAAACTAGCTAGCGGTGCATTATAGTGGATCTAGACCTGAGCATTCCATGTTGGACCATTAGAGCTGCAAGTCCTTGGATGTAGGTGTTACGAAATCTAGAAAGTTATAATGTGGGCAGATACCGAAATTATTTCTAGTGGACTTAGATTATAAATAGAGAGACCATTATACCATGTGAACAAATATGAATTAATAAAGACTTTGTTCTGGTATTCTCTCTCCATTGGTGTCTTCTGTGTTAGATCTATTGCCACTACAGGACGGTGGGGAATTTGAGGCAAGCTTTTGAGGCATGACTGAAGATAATTGCCTCAAAATATTCTCTGAGGCAGCAACTTCTGCCTCAAATTATAAAATTGAGGCAAACCAATAAGCCTCATTAATCTGAGGCTAACAGTTAGCCTCAATAAAGAATTAGAGGCTATCTAGTGGTTGCAAGCCTCAAATGGTCAGGTGAAATACCGTATTGGCGGAAGCAGGTGAAAAATTCCCTCCTGCCCGCGGAATATCGCATTGGTGCTGGATCTGCTCTCTCCTTTCTATTCTCCCTACCTATTCACTCTCTGCCTATTCTCTCACCTGCCCACGGAAACGCAAGACCTGCACCGCGCGCCTCGTCGCCTCCGCCTCCCGGCGCCGCCCGGCCCCGCCTCCCCACCTCCCGGCTCCGCCTCCCGCCTCCGCGCGACCCGCCTCCTCGCCTCCGGCCCGCCTCGCCTCCCAACGCAGATCCAGCGTCGCCCGCCTCCGCGCGCGCCTCGCGCGAATCCAGCGCGCCGGCTGCCCGCCTCCGGCGCGGACCGCCTCGCCGCCGACCCGTCTCGGCGCCGCCCGCCTCGGCCGTCTCGGCGCCTCGCCTCGGCGCGCCCGCCCGCCTCTCGCCTCCGGCGCGAGATCCAGCGCGCCGCGCCCGCGCGCCCGCCTCGCCTCCGCCTCTCGGCGTCGCCCGCCTCTCGCGCCGCCTCGACGCAGATCCAGCGCCGCCCGCCGCCCGCCTCCGCGCGCTGCCTCGCCCCGACCCGTCTCGACGCGCCCGCCTCGAGTCCGGACGTTCTTGGGCTGCACGCTACTGCAAACTTACTTGCTTGTTGTTCTTAGAAAGGTAATTTCTTAACATCACTTCCATTTCCATGCTTGTATATATTGTTAAAAGCTTATCATCTGTTGTTTGATGTTGCCTTGTTGGAACGAACATATGGTATATATTGAATGCACTTTTTTGGATAGATTGCTAGTACCTCCCATTACTAACATGGACAAAAGTTGGCTGGAAAAACCTAGGTAAATGTGGGGTTGTGGGTAATTAAGTATGTTTTATGAGAGGTCACATAATATTATTATATATTATGTAATTTAAGTAACATGGCAACATTAATAGGTGGACAGATGAATATGAAGAAGGCTTGGAACAATTCTTGCAGTTTGCTTTCACTCATTCAGCAAAAGACAACATGATTCTTTGTCCTTGCAAGAAATGCATGAACTGCCATTGGCTACATGCTGAATTAATTTGTGAACACCTAATATGTAATGGATTTATGCGAGGTTATAGTGAATGGTTCTTTCATGGGGAAGGCTCATCTTCAGTTAGAACTAATGTTTGCATGGAGCCACAAATAGGTCAAGAACAATCTGATGATATTGATGCAATGTTAAGAGATGGACTTGGATTTAATTATTTTAATGGTTTAGAAGATGATGGAGACATGGGATATGTGCACAGTGAAGATGCAGAAAAATTCTATAAGTTAGCTGCTGATGCTAGCCAAAATTTATATTCAGGATGTAAAATGTCAAAACTTCAGTTTATCATAAAACTTCTACATCTGAAATTTTTGGGTGGGTGGAGCAATTGTAGTTTTAATCAGCTCCTTGTGCTTCTTAAGGAGGCTTTCCCTATGGATGTGCAATTGCCAGAAAACTTTCATGCTGCTAGCAAACTTGTCAAATCACTAGGTTTGGGATACATTAACATTGATGCATGTTTGAATGATTGCATACTATTTTGGAAAGAGTATGAGAATGCCAAGAGTTGTCCAAAATGTAACACGTCTAGGTGGAAGATAGAAAAAGTGGGGATTGATGGGAAATGAGTGCATAAGGTTCCTCAAAAAGTTCTTCGTTACTTTCCATTGAAAAAAAGGCTGCAAAGATTTTTTATGTCAGAAAAGACAGCTTCTAACATGCGTTGGCATGCTGAGGGCCGCACTAAGGATGGCTTATTGCGACATCCTGCTGATTCTCCTGCTTGGAAGAATTTAGATAATAAATTCCCGATATTTGGTGCTGATAGTCGCAATATTAGACTTGGGTTAGCTACAGATGGCTTCAATCCATTTGGAAATATGAGTGTTAGTCACAAAGACATGGCCTGTAGTTTTAATTCCTTATAATCGCCACCATGGTTGTGTATGAAACAACACAATCTTATATTATCTTTGCTTATTCCGGGGCCAACACAACCAGGAAATGATATTGACGTGTATTTTGAACCATTGGTGGATGAGCTTGTTGAGATTTTTAATGAGGGTGTAAAGACATATGATGCCTCTAGTAATGAGTGGTTTCATTCTGAGTGCTATGCTTTACACTATTACAGCATCACCTGGGGCTTGGATATGTGTCCGCCATCCTACATCGGGAAAATTTGCTTGTCATCACTGTCACTTGAATACTTGTTCTCTATATTTGAAAAAGGGCAGAAAACTTGTTACATGGGACATCATAGGTTTCTCCCAGAAAACCATAATTTCCGGTTTGATAAAAATCATTTGATGGAACCATAGAGCTTAGAGAGGCACCTATTCAACCATCCGACATGATATTCTAGAAGAGACAAAGGACATGGATGTTGTTTTTGGGAAAGCCGAGAAGAGGAAGCGTAAGCGTAGAGATGATGATATGAAGGACAACGATAATGTGGTTATTTGGAAGAAGAGAAGCTGTTTTTTCAGTGCCATATTGGGAACATCTGTTAATTCGCACAATCTGGATGTAATGCACATTGAAAAGAACATTTGTGATAGCATAGTTAACACCTTGTTGAATGTTGACCGCAGATCTAAGGATAACCTCAACTCAAGATTGGACCTTCAAAGCTTAGGATAAAACATGATCTGCACTCCGCTTCACAAGGAACTAAAATTTACTTGCCTCCAAAGAACCTTTTCATTGAGTGCTTAAGAGAAGAAATTATTCACAAGTTCTAAAAGATGTTAAATTTCGGATGGTTATGCATCAAACATATCAAATAAAGTTCGTGTTGAAGAGAAAAGATTGATTGGCCTAAAATCTCATGACAACCATGTGATTCTACAAGATTTACTTCCGTTGGCTATTAGGAGAATTCAGCCTGAAAATGTTTGTATACCATTGATTCGCCTAAGTAACTTCTTTCGACAAATATTTTCTCCAGTAATTCGTATTAGTGACATGGAGAAGTTAGAGCATGAAATTGCTGAAACAATTTGCCAACTAGAGATGATTTTTCCTCCATCATTCTTTGATATAATGCTTCATTTACCAATCCATCTTGCTCATGAAGCAAGGCTTGCTAGCCCAGTACAATTCAGAAACATGTATCCTGTAGAAAGGTAAATGCCTTTATTATTATTTTAAATCCTATTCATATGTAGAGACCTCTGATTATGACACTTAATTAAAATATATAGGTACTTGATGAGGCTGAAATCATATGTTCGTACTAAGAGCCATCCGGAAGGTTCAATTGCAGAAAATTATATTTTTGATGAAAGCCTTACCTTTTGTTCCCGTTATTTACATGGCTGTTTGACTCGATTTAACCGTCAAGGACGGCATGATGATGGGACTTTCCAGATCATAAATAACATGCCTTACTTAAGTAAGATAGGTCGGCACTTACTTGGAAAGCGTGTTAGCACTCTGGACCACAACTCATGGATTCAAGCTCACAGATATGTGTTATTCAACTATGACCAAATTGGTCCATTCCTTCAGTATGATCCTAATCACATATTTATTTCATATATTGGAATATGTTAGTATGAAATTCCTAAAGGATTATGTCATGAATGCCTAAAGGATTATGTCATGAGATCAGCTCACAAGAAATGGAAAGACTTCAAAAATAGGCTAAAAACAAAGTACTTTGACCATCAGAAGTCTGATAAAGAGCTCTGGAAAAAACATGATTCAAGAATATCACTTTCAGATTGGAAGTGGCTAATTGCCTTTTGGAGATCTGAGAAAGGTCAAGTAAGTGCATATAGATGCTATGTTCTGTTATCCTTTCTTTCCAAGTGAGAGCTCATAGCACAGATGTTACCATTTTGTTAATTTTTCTTTCTTTCAAGATGTAATGACATACAATAATGTACATCCTTTTTAGGCACGCAGTAATCGCGGAAAAGCAAATCGTGCAAAAATGGATGCAGTACATACTATTGGAACCAGGAGTCTAGCAAATGTTCGCCATGACATGGTCAGGCTGAGAGCATATATTAATCATCCCCCATTTGTTTTCTTGCATCGTATTAATGTGTTGTGCATTCACATGACTGCAGGAGCAAAAGAAAGGAGGAAAAGTTAGTCGAGCAGAAGTTTTCAAAGTTGCATATACTCGTAAAGATGGAAGACCACAACCAGCCCGTCAAGAAACACTTGTAAGAAAGTTAACTGAATACGCAACAAAGTTGTTTCTCTGTTTGGAAATTCAAATACAATATTTTACCTTGGCTACTGCAGGCTAAAATCGATGAAAAACTCACTGAGGAGGCTGAATTTGTGGACAAACCTATACAAGAAGGAGATTTCCTTTCAGAATTGATTGATAAGGAAAATAGAGGCAGAGTGATTGGAGTAGGTATGGGTCCCACTCCTGCAAGTCTTGGTTTGCCAGGAACTAAATCAACAGCAAGAATAAGCTTGCAATTGGAAAGAGAAGCAAGACAGAGGGCAAAAGATGAAGCTCGAGCTTTGAGAGAAGAGATGCAACAGTTGGAACAGAGAATGGAAGAACGAATGGAGCAACGACTTGCAGAGAATCTGGCAGAATTTCAAGCTATGATCTCTGCTTCTCGTGAACAGAGGCAAAATTTGCACATACCAAATCAGGAATATTCATGCACGTCGGCTTCTAACAACGTACAAGTCAGTTTACTTCGCATAAATCAACTGCACTAGTATTATTAGCAGCTACTATAAGCTTCTAATTTTTCCCCTAAATACAGGTACAACCAAGAACTGTTAGAGCATTGCAACATAACCAAAACAAACTGCTGGAGAAGGTCAGTTGAATGGCATTGATTTTGCTCCATATATTTTTAAGTCAGAATTTTACATTGCAAATCAAGAAAGCATTGTGTTGTTGCTACATCCAATTCACGGTGAATATAGTTCGGTTGTAACTTTCGTGCTAACTGTATGCAGAATTTGGTTGGATGATTAGATTGTGTGGCTTACTGCACCTCTGTATACAAGTTTTGTACATATTTGTTGGTACAGCTCTTCATGATATACTGTTTATTGCCTAAATCTTCTAGGATTCGTTGAGAAGGGTTGGTGGTGAATATTATGCACAAGAGTTAGAAAAACATGCTGGCAACCGCAATACTACCAAGCCACCAAGGATTGCAAACAATCATTCACAAGCAAGAACAGGCAATAAGGCCACAAGTAAACGCTCTAATGTTCCAGCTACAACAACTACGATTTTGCTGAGGTATATGTATATATATGTTAAGTCATTTAGGATGAATCTGCTTACCTAAATGCATGTGAATTGATTTACACAAGTAAAAAGGTTGAAAAATGTCAAGAACATTTATAATGTGCAACAGGGGTATAAAAGCAAGTAGCTAATTATAATACCAAGAGGCCTCACGAGACCGGAGGTGCCAACAAGGGAAAAAGTGACCACTCAAGGGTTAAAAAGGCGACAACAAAACCATTCAGTTTGGAAAAATTTTGTTAGTTCGATTGGATCATTATGTAAAACAACATCATCTATTATATTTTCCATCTAATATGAGGTGTCCATATGGTCAAATAGGTTGGAAACGATGTATTTCTTAAAAGAACTATGCGGCCATATAATCGTATTGCTAAAGCAACTGTTGAAAGCCAAGACCCATCAGAAATGGTTGGAGGTACAATTCTTGGAAACGAGTGCTACAAAGTAGTCATAGACAGTCCCATATTTGGAGATGCAGAATCTGTTTCGACTGCAAAAATCAATTACATCAAGGATGCTATTGGTCATTCCATTGCTTGGCCAATCCACTTGGTATGTCCTTTTCTTAGCTTGTTTATGTGTATACTTTGTTTACCTAGAAAATCTAACATGTCAAATGAATGCTCACAATTAAGGTTGAAGAAGTTCCACCAGTGTAATGGTGAAGTAACAAAAGCAGTACTTATGTCATTATGTTGCATATAAAATATTTAGTGCTTAGGTATGACATAAAAATTATTTACACCATCATGTGATCTATTGAGCGAAATATAGATAGATAAAATTATAAATAGAAATGAAACATGAACCGAACTATGTTGTTTATAGGAAAAAGTCCAAATTACTTTTCTTTGAGGTGGCTAGTTTGTTTTGTAAGAACTCGCCATGAAAGGTGAAACAAGAATTACATCCTCTTAATTATTCCTCTGGTTGATCCGGATATCTGAACCATAGCTATGCATGATCCGCTTGTAACAAAGCATTGTTAAAAATGTTGTGATTTCTCGCAAAGATCGATCTCAGTTCTATGCTTATCAAGAATAATTAATTGAATTTAGAGTCGGATATGTGGATCATCCAAGTGGTGATTCGAATTGAAGCATGCATGTGACCGGATGTTCTTAGTTTTACCCTCAATTTTTTCCCTTTTTCCCGGTTTACTCGTAGTCATAGATGAACCACATCTCTCCAAATGGCACTCCCATCAAGATTCGATTAGGCGCCGCAAGTGCAAGCTAGGACTTTTCCTTGTTTATAAATAGAAATGAAACATCATGTGATTCATATAAACAAATTGTAGCTACTTTCTTGATCCAAATGTTTTGGATTATTTTTGTTCCTAATATTTTTGTATTAAGCACTGACCTGATCGAATTTTGTAAATTTAATTCTAGGTGGTCGGGTTTCTCTTGCGCCACCAGGCACAACCATGCAAAATTGGCGACAACTTCTGTAAAGATGACAAAATATGTGCCCGTAGCTGCTATATGGTTGATTAGTCATGAGCAGTTACTGTCTACTCTTTTGAAAAGTTTACTATCTCAAATTTTGTATAGATGATATATTTTATTAGCCCATAGCTACTATACAGTTGATGGCTCAAACATGTGTCCACTGACTAGCTATACTATTGAGAATTTTACTATATATTGTATGCATAGTTGAATGCTACATTTGTCAACTGATGGAGAGGACCTTTTGGGGACTAAATGAGATGCTATATATTTTCTCCTCAATATGCATGTGTGGCTGTGATGTTTTAATCTATTGAATGAAGAGATTTGGAGGCTATATTTGTTACTGTTTCAATTATGTTGTGTGCATAGTGATGAGATGTATGTGTTTGATAATAATTATTGAGAAAAATATGTATATGCTGAAAATAATTGTAATTTGATGCTTGTAACGTTGAGGTAGCTTATAGTTACCTCAATTCTTTTGAGGCAGACATTGCAGCCTCATGGCTAGTCGTCCTAGCTGAGGCAGGCAATCTGCCTCAATCAAATTCTGAGGCACACCGTGTCAGCCTCAAATTTAGCTTTTAGAGGCTAACTCTAGTGGTTGCCTCAATATGCTTATTTTGAGGTAAGGGTATCCGAGGTAGGCTGTGTTAGCCTCAATATATATTCTGAGGCTGATTTTTCTACATTTCGAGGCTGATTAGCATGCCCCAAATTCCCTACCGTCCTGTAGTGTGCGTTCTTGAAGATTGATTGCGTGGATTGTGTTACCATTCATCTATTCTCCATCAATTTCTCAATACGTTATCAGCATGAATTACTCTACAAGATACATAGTATGCAAATCACAATCCAATCTATTATGCATTGTTGTTCATGTTTTAATCTAGATTGATGCTATATTTTCTAGCAATACCATGTTTAGATTAATAATGTGTTAATTGTTTCTAGTAGTAGATTAATCTAAAGTTCTGAGTATTAGATCTAAAATCCAATAGATTGGGCATCTAGCATCTAGTCTTTAGATCAGATTACATCTCATATTAGAATCCAGATTAAATTTAAAAATTGCTAATTGTCGCAAGGCCGTCGGCCGTAGCACAGCCTCAGATGCCATTTGAATCCACCACCGGCTAACGTGCCCTAAGCAGATCTTGACTACCGTCGCCCGACACTCAGTCACATGCTACCTTAGAGGCCGCCACTTACTGCTGGTCCACCCCCGTGCTGTGCTCGAAGCCACCGGGAAGTTACCGATGCACACCCAGAAGCCAGAGCTATTTCCGCCGCTGTGCACCCACTCCACGTCGTCGGCTTGCAGTGCGCCGGAAAAGGCCATCGACCACTGGCGCTTGAAACCATTGTCGCTCTCTTTCTCAGCCATGCTCCGATGCCCGGCTGAATTCCCTGGCGCCTGAAGCAATAGATGCTCGCTGGTCGCCGCACTGCCCATGTACTCTAGACCTGAAGGTGCCGGCCATCGCTCCCGCGCCCTCGCTAGATGCTGGCGCCTCCGCTCACGGTTGCTGCCCTAGCGCCGCCGCTGCTGCTCTGTTTCTGTGATGTGCCGCAGCTGCCTCCAATCGCGACTGGCACCTGATGACCACCACCGGCACCGCCCATCGGCCGTCTTTGGCCCGTCGCCGTCTTGGCTCCGCCGCCGTGACCAAGGCCATGCTTGAAGCAAACATGCCGAATCAGTGTGCGAGCTCGCCATGGCCACTCGTAGCGCTGCTGCCACCACAGGAAAGTGATCGGTGGTTGGGGATATGGGCCGGATGGGCCACGTGATAGCAATAGGCCAGGAGCCCATAAGGCCAAACGAGTAGAGTTTCAGCCCAAAGAAAAAAAGGAGAAATTTTGGTCGGACATGATTTTGCATTTAAGTCCCTAGGTTTTTTGGTAATTTGAATAATCTATGAAAAATTGAAAATAACTATAAGTTTAACCCTAAAGTTTGTCAGAATTACAATTAAGTCCAGTAGATCGAATTACTTCCCACATGATTTATTTCTAGATTATTTAAACTTCATTATAACCTTGTTAACTTGTGGTATTATTGTTTTATGTTTCTGGATTTATTTTCTTCAGCATATTTTTTTGCTTATTTAGTTATTCTAAAAATTGCTTATTAATTAACACAAAATTGTTAAAATTGCTAGAAAATTTCAAACAAATCCTAAATAATATCTACTGAATAGATAAAATCTACACCTTACTGATTTAGCAATATCCATGCTATTTACCTGTAGTAAATATATAATTATGTTTGAATAATGTCAAAAATGTCTAACATCGCTAAAAAAGAGTTTGCCGAGCTCGCCATGGATAGTAGCAACTATCTAACATGGGCCATAGATACTAAGATCAATTTGATGGCTAGATCACTCGGCGCCACCATAACCCAACCTATGGCTGGGGCTCCCACCATTCCCGATGCCGTAAAATGTGTGGTACTACACTTCGTCAGCCACCACATCCACCCAGACTGGAAGTCTGAATATCTTCTACAAGAAGACCCACTGGTACTTTGGATTTCCCTGAAGGAGAGGTATAACCAACATAGATCCATCATGCTACTTGAAGCATAACGTGATCAGGTTTCAGGATTTCAAAAAGGTGTCTGTATACAACTCTGCCATTCATAAGCATGTTTGTAAGCTTAGATTTTATAACCAGAAGATCACAGATGCTAAGATGATAGACAAGACTTTGAGCACTTTCTACCCTACTCATAGGACACTCAGTCGAGACAAAAAATGAGGGTGGTACAGAATACCTCCTCTTAACCAAATCTGACGGTGATCAGAAACAAGTGGTTGAAAAACTTTCCTCCTTCTCATCTGGGTTATATTACACCTACATAAGACCTAAAGAATATGTAATAATGAAGATATAGTATAAAGCTTTGGAATCTTTTAAGATCTGGCATGATCAATTAGAGCATCCTGGGATAGGAATGATGAGAAAAATAATAAGCAACTCTGTTGACCATAGCTTAAAGACTCTATCCTTTCCTAAAACTAAAGATTTCTTGTGACTAGCTTGTGCCAAAGGAAAACTCATCACCAAAACCTCTTACCTGAAAGTAGAGATGGAATCACCTATTTTCTTAGAGAGAATAGAATGTGATATCTGTGGACCTATTCAACTCCTGTTGGGCCCTTTTATATATTTTATGGTGGTACTAGATGCTTCTACTAGATGGTCACATATATGTCTTCTGTCTACTAGGAACTACGCTTTTGCTAATTTAATAGATCAGATTATTAGATTAAAAGCCAACTTTCTAGATAAAAGGATTAGGAACATTAGAATGGACAATGCCGGCGAGTTCACCTCTAAGGTATTTAATGACTATTGTTTAGTTTTAGGTCTTAAGGTAGATGCACTCTGTATCACATGTCCACACTCAGAATGGCCTTGCAGAGTCATTCATTAAAATAATTAAGCTAATTGCTAGACCACTATTGTAGAATAGTAGGCTCCCTACCAGTTGCTGGGGACATACAGTGTTGCCACATCAGGACTCATAAACTTAGATGAACTACATACCACCAGGTTTCCCCCTTACAACTAGTGGTAGGAAAGAACTAAGTATTTTCCATCTGTAAAAAATTGGTTGTGCTATATACGTGCCAATTTCAGCACCACAGCATACAGCCATGGGCCCCTACCGGAGGTTGGAAGTATATGTTGTCTTTGAGTTTCTGTCGATTATTAAATATCTTGAGCCTATCATGGGAGACATGTTTACAACCTGACATGCTGGTTGCGTCTTCCATGAAGATAATTTCCAAGAATTAGGGGAGGAAAGTACCTTACTGATGATAAATACCGAGAAATAGATTGAAATGCCTTGGGCATTTAGGCCCTTAATCCACGCACTACAGAAACTGAACTAGAAATTCAGCGAATAATAAACCAGTAGCAAATAGCAAATAATTTGCTAGATACCTTCACTGATTAGAAGGGAGCAACAAAGTCTTACATACCAGCAATAAATGCTCCGAAGAGAGTGGAAGTACCTCAGAAGGATAGTCGAACCACTCCAACCTCTGATGTGAGGAAGAGCAGGAAAGCTTTGGAGAATGAGGCCTCAATTCCGAGGAGACATCTGCAGAACAAGAAACTCGATGAAAATAAGACAACTCCCAAGTCAGTAGAAGAAACTCAACCTGAATTGAGAAAACCCCTAAAGGGAATGATTCTGAAGATAGTAACCCCAGTACAATTGCGTGCGCATAGTCTAATACTAGGATTTTGGAATAACTAGACTCTATCATTATGAAAAATCATGAGGACCTATATGAAATAAATGAAGAAATCTCCACTAATTTTGTTGAGTTAGTAGAACTATATAAAAGAAAGACTACAATTGTCGACATCCATTTCGCCGCAAAAATTGCTAGAAACCTTAGACTAGATTTAGAACCAAAGTCCTTAGCTGAATGCCAGAAGCGTTCAGACTGGGGTAAGTGAAAGAAAGCAATTGAGGCAGAATTACTCTCACTGAATGAAAGAAAAGTGTTTGTCCCAATAGCCCAAACACCGCCCAAAGTATTCCCTGTAGGATGTAAATAGGTTTTCATCTGAAAGAGAAATAAAAATAATGAGGTGGTGAGATATAAAGCGAGGCTTGTAGCACAAAGGTTCACGCAGAGACACGACATTAATTATGATGAAACTTATTCTCCTATCATGAGTAGGATAACATTCCAATATTTAATATCAATAGTAGCAGTATGAATTTAAGTATGCAGTTAATGGATGTAGTGACCGTATATATATACGGGTCGCTGGATTCGAATATTTATATGAAAATCACAGAAGGAGTAAAGATTCTGGATCAAAATAAATTAGATCAAAATATGTACATTGTCAGGTTGGAAAGGTCATTGTATGGATTAAAGCAGTCCAGAAGAATATGGTACAACTGGCTTAGTGAATTTCTCCTAAAGAAAGGATACATTAGTAGTGAAGACTGTCCCTGTGTGTTCATAAAGAAATCCCAAAATAGATTTTTTTTATCATTTCAGTATATGTCGGTGATCTGAACATCATTAGAACGACAGAGGACATAAAGGAAGTAAGTTTCTTAGGCTTGCAGCTAGAGTTTGAAATGAAGGATTTGGGACAAGCCAAATTTTTCTTAGGCTTGCAGCTAGAGTATTTTCCTGAAGGAATTTTATTATACCAGTCCTCTTATACTAAGAAGGTTTTAGAGAAATTTAACATAGATAAGTCATATCCAATGAAAACCCCGATGATGATCCGATCTCTAGAAGCGGATAAAGACTCTTTTAGACCAAGGATGAGAAATGAGAAAATTCTTGGATCAAAAGTTCCATACTTAAGTGCCAGGCACTAATATACCTGGATAACTACACAAGGCTGGATATTGCTTTTGCAGTAAATTTGCTATCTAGACACAGCATAACTCCAACCCAAAGACATTGGGCTGGCATTAAAATCCTACTCAGGTATCTTCAGGGTACACGAGACCTTGGATTATTTTACCTGAAGAACCAAGACTTGACTATGTTTAGATATATAGATGCAAGATATCTATTTGATCCATGTAATGCAAAATTCTATATCGGATTTATATTTCTCGGTGGTGGCACAACCATTTCTTGGCAGTCATTTAAGCAGACCTTGGTAACTACATCTACTAACCACTCAAAGATAAACGCATTGTATAAAGCCTCAGGAGAAAATGTTTGGCTTAGGTGGATGATTAGCCATATCAAGAAGTCATGTGGCATGAACACCGTTGATGACTCCACTATTATCTATGAAGATAATGCAGCTTGCGTTGCATAGATGCAAATAAGCTACGTTAAGAGTAATGTCATGAAGAATATTACTTCTAAATTCTTTTATCCTCATGAGATCCAAAAAACAAAGAAATAAATGTGTTAAAGGTTAGGTCTTGTGATAATCTAGTAGATTTATTCACAAAGTCTCTTCCAGTCTTAGTTTCTATAAATGTGTTCGAGGCATAGGGATAAGACAACTTAAAGAGTTACAAGGTTCAGGGGGGAGTAAATCCCTGAAATAGCCTTTATGTAAGACCAGAAGACTTACATGATCTTGGAGATCTAAATGTTGCACTCTTTTTTTTCTTTATGAGTTTTTCTTGAAGTTTTTTCATATAAATGTTTTTAATGAGGCAACAAGTGCGCCACAAAGAACGGATGCAATATACTTTTTTCTCCATCCCTTTTTCCCACTGAATTTTTGGAAGAAGTTTTTAATGAGGCATGTGCATGCCGTGGTATTCGCCTAAGGGGGAGTGTTACGAAATCTATAAGGTTATGATGTGGGCAAATAAAGACTTCGTTTTTGTGTTCTCTCTCAATTGGTATCTTCTTTATTTGATCTATTACGTTTTTGGTGATGAATTTCGCGGATTGCGTTGCCGTTCATCTATTCTCCATTGATTTCTCAACAGTAGGGAGGGAAAATACTATCGGTTTGTAAATTTTATTAAGAGGGTAGTGATAAAACTAATAAACGTTGGTTATTAGATTTTTCAAACATTTTCAGGTAAAAATTTTGAATTGAAATTTGATTTTTTTAGATGTAAAAAAGAAAAGGTTGAAAAATTACATATTTCCTTGAATTTGATGATGTAGGACCGATATGGTAATAGAGGGAATGAATGATGCCTTCAATTTTTCCCTTAATTATTTGACAATTCGTCACTCTAATAGTTATGAAAACCTATGAAGATCAAGAGCCAAAAATTCTGAAAACACTTGATGCTACAGAAATTTCAACCTCATGAACAGTAAATTCAACACTATTTCAAAAATAAAAATCCATGAAATTTTTGATCTATCTATTCAAAAGACTTAAAACTTGAACCAAGACTAGGTTATGACCTTAAGAATAGATCCCAAGAAAAATCTTGAAAGAACTTGAGAGAATTGGAATCTTTTGGTTTGTAAAACTCTGCTGCACAAAAATCGGGCTAAAATCTAAAATTGAGGTAACTCTCTGACCAAAGCTTTAAATCACTTGAAATTTGGTATGCACCTTCTCTATGATGTTAGAAATCTATTTTAATTAATGATCAAGAAAATTGTTGCTAAAGTTTTGGCCTTTTTTCATTTAAAGGAAGGTTGCACAAAAAATGGGTAAAAACCAAAAAAGATGAATATGACTTGCTTATAGGTGGATGATAGCAAAGATGTCTCTAGATGTGTTTTCACATATCTCAGTAAGCAGGAACACCAAATAAATCATGGTAGAAATATTTGGATCAAGAAATCACTCGGAAAGGCAAAAAAGAACAAAAATCGGGTATCTCCATGAACTTGACATGTAAGTTGCTAAATCAGTGTAAATTAATTTTCAGAGATTATCTCCATCTCTCATACGTTCTTGGCACAATAAGATCAAGAAGGGGAGAGAGATAGAGAGGAGAAAAAGCTAATCAAATCCAAAGCAAATCAATCAACATAAGATAGATTCATTAAGATAAACAAAGATTGATATATTGCTACTTGAGAATAAAGATTTTACAGCCACACCACCTAAAGTACAAGAGATCACACCACAACACTCAATTTCTATCAAACTTTAACTCTAGAACTCCTGAACACTTGATCTTAAGAGAGATCTACAAGTCTCTAACCTAACATATTAAATAGATAGGCTATCTAACCCCATCTAAATCTTAGTGGATAGTATCCACTTAGTATACATAGGAGAAACCTGATAACCCTACATACACGGGTTTTAACTCACACACTACACCTATGTATGCTTTTTAAAACGCATCAACTCGAATCCGCTAAGTCCTTAGTTTTGATCCAACTTGATCTTCTTAGCTTATTTTTAACCTAAACCGCTTTCCCAAGTGCCGTGGTTTGCTCCAAGGTTGTTTTTGGTATTTTGATCAAACTAGCAAAATACTCTTTCTTGACTCAATCATCTCCTTACATTGCAAGTAATCATTATATTTGTCATGTGTAGATGCACCACTAGCTTACCACGTATTGGCAAGTCTCTCTTGTTTCAGTTCCATTAGACCATGTCTCATTTGGACTAATCAAGCCACATAGTGCAACTTGTCGCTCGAATTTCCCTTTAACATTTCCCACATTCCTTATGCCATGGTTGAGCTCATCTCTCACCTGGCTTCCTTGATTGTTCTGAGTCTCAGCTCTTTCATGAGCATAGCCTCGATCCCCACCATTGATGTAACATCCTGATTTTCAGAGATTTTTAAAACCTTGAATTTAAAAATAAATTTCTGGGATTTTCCTGAATTTAAAACCAAGCTTAAAAGAATTTTTAGAAATTTAAAATAATTTAATATGATTAAACTATACTTCAACATTAGCTGAAAATAATTTAATTGAGTTCCTTGTGTCACGAGAAATATTCTAGAATTTTCTGGAATTAAATTAAGCTTCAAATGAATTTTAGAATTTTAAAATGATTTAATCTGAGTAAAATAAATATCAACATAAGTTAAAAATATTTTATTTGGATTATTCAGGTCTCAAGGAATTTTCTGGTATTTTGGTGAACTTTTGGGATTTATTTGCTATTTTCTAGAGCTCCTGGGATTTTATTTGAATTTTCTGGAAATAATTTAATTCGGGAAATGTTCCCAGCCGTCCGATCCTCTCTCCTCCGCGTGTCGGCAATCCCCGCCGCCCACGCGTCGTCCTCGGCTCTTTCCCGCGCGTCCGCCCCGCCTCCCTCTCGCCCGCCGGATCTCCGCCCGTGCCACGCATTGCGCTCCTGGTGCCTGCGCTCGCGCTCACGCCCTCGCTGTTCACTCGCCGTCCGATCGGACCGCCCCCACGACGTGGCTTCATCCCCGCCGTCCGCTCCCCACGCTCGCGCGAAACCCTAACCCTAATCTCGCCCGTGCCCACAACCGTCGGATTCGCGCTCGTGCTACGCGGCCGCATCCCGACCATCCAAACCTCCCGCCGCCAGCGCCCGAGCCGTCTCCGGATCGCTCCCGCCTCGGTTCGCGTGTATTTAGCGCTGTTCATCCTCGGTTCGCGTGCCCATCACCCGAACCCGCGCGCCGCTTCGCTGCTTTCGCCCCCGCGCGCGCGAGCGCGCCGCGCGCCGCGTCGTCTCCTTCCCGCCCGACGCCGCCGGAGTAGTCGCCGCCGCTTCCCTCGCCGGTGAGTCGCCGTCGCCCCTCGCCGCTGCGCCACCTCGCTGCGCCGCCGCACGCCGCCCGACGCCGCTCACGCGCGCCCGCCGCGCCTCGCCTCGAGCCTCGCGCGAGCAGCGCACCGCGCCGCCACGCGCGCGCGCGCGCGCTTCTGCACGCGTCGCCGATCCGCCCTCGCGCCGCGTAATCTCCGCCGTCCACCCGCGCCCGCGCCGCACATTCGCGCCCACGCGACGCCTCGCGCGGCGAGTCGGGACGCGCGTCGCCCATCGGCCGACTCCCGCCTCCCGCGCCGCCCCATCCGAGTTGCTCATCCATATCTGAGCGAGCGGCCCGGATGCAGCCACGCGTCGACGTCCCCGCCGTCCGATCCGGTCGCCGCCGCCCGCGCCGAGCCTTGCCACGTCAGCCCTAGCTGACACGGCAGACACGTCAGCCCTAGCCAACGTGGCATGCCACGTGTCGGCCACGTCAGCCGATACCCGACCCCCCGAGCCACGTGGCAGCCACGTCAGCTGCCACGTCACCCCAGTGCCACGTGGCAACATATGCGCGCGCCACGTCGGCCAGCCCTGCCGCGTCAGCACCCTCTCTCCCCCGCGCACTATTCCGTACGCCGGGTTCACGGTAGACCGGTGATTCCGTGGATCGGGTCCACATCACAGTGATTTTTCTGATTTTTCCTGATTTTCTTTAGATTAAATTTTCCGAGAGCCCGTTCTCTTCCGTCCTAGCTTTGATTGACCTCGTTCTTTTTCTAAATTCATCTAAAATCTAGCTCTAGCTGTTGGTGCTAGTTTGGTGAATTTTGGAGTTTATTTGCTTATTATTTTATGTGTTTCTTTGTTTCGATCGTTTTCTCTCTCGCTAGATTCGATTCGGAGGCGGGTTTCGCGCTCAAGACCGTGAGTACTCGCGAGCATAACCAAGGCAAGTCGTGCCCTTTGATCATGTTGAACCCAGTTTGCAATCTATTATTTAATTAATTTATTTTAAATTACATTGCATCGCTATTTTTATTCAACCCTTGTACCAGTAGTTATCGTCCCAATTGAATTTCTCCCTCCTTGATAATTTGAAATGCCATTATACCATTGTCGCCATAGGTTGAGAAACATACTAGTGATGCTAAATTATTATCATATGGGTTGGTACGATACATTGCTTAGCTTTGCTTATAGCTCGATTGGGTTTATCATCACATGTGATTTATCAATTTGACTTAATGAGGTATGGAACTGTGGTTGGTGCCACGTATACTAAAAATTGTGCCATAACGTTGGTGCGTCATCGACGGTGGTTAAACAAACTGGTTTTGCACTCGGGCGAGTGATCGTGCAGTAAAGGGGGGAAGTGTTGATGCACTTCGAGGGATGTGGTAGTCTCGCCCGGGGATTGTTAAGGACTTCACTTTGTGCGCCATTGATCTGAGCTTTACCGTGCAAACCACATGTCTGGTATGGGACGGACCTGGCTGACTAATTTGGGAGGTTTCAACTTTAATCTTGCCATTGAGATGAACATAGTTGCTGATTTCCATGTGGCGCAAGGGGGGTGTGATGCGAAACCCTAGCGGGCAGAATGAGTTGTAACTGAACTTTGTAAAGGCCTTGTTGTGGTTACGTTCGACTGGGGTTAATCACATCGTGTAGGTACAGTTGTGCAACCTCTGCAGAGTGTAAAACTATTCGAATAGCCGCGTCCTCAGTTATGGACAATGCTCGGTGATTTCACACGAGGGGTAGTTATTTCTGAAAACTTGAAGATTGTGGTTGGTTAGTGGATAGTTAATCCACTGTTGGTTTAGCTTATGGATGGGAGGTCCATAAGTGGTTGGTTTAGCTTGTGGATGGGAGGTCTGCAAGTGGTTATTTCAATTCTTTTGATTATGTATTTATTACTGTTTTACTTAAAGTTCACCTTCAATCTATTTATTGTATTTCAACTGTCATTTATGCAAATTAACCTTTCAGCCTTCCTTTGGTAAGCCTTGCATACTATATTGCATTCATTTGTTACAAACGACTTGCTGAGTACCAATGTACTCATGGCTTTATACCCAATGTTGCTCAGTTGAGGAAGAGGAGTATCAACAGCAGGAAGTTCCAGAAGGAGAGTACTTCGACGACTTCACAGATTAGGCTTCGTTTTCCACTCGATAGCCTGTGGGCTTGTCAATTGGCCACTACGCGTTATTTTTGGATTTCCGCTGCTACTTTTGTTAAACCTTCGGACCAGTTTATTGTAAGCTTGACCATAAGGTCATACCTTTTTGAGATTTATCGAATATTTGAGCTTTCCTTTAGTCTATCGTGTATATGGTTGTGATGACATCTATGTTTAATTGTGCGCACTAGCATGATCCTAGGACTAGTGCAGAATACACAGGGAGTCCGGATTTACATATTCGGGTCTCGACAATTGACTAAGGTTGACTCCAATCGATCCTGCACATCCAAAGATAAAGAAATCGTTTTCGGACACAATAAGATCAATCAACATATAAGTTGCTAAATCGGTGTAAATTAATTTTCAGAGATTATCTCCATCTCTTATACATTTTTGGCACAATAAGATCAAGAAGGGGAGAGAGGCAGAGAGGAGGAAAAGCTAATCAAATCCAAAGCAAATCAATCAACATAAGATAGATTCATTAAGATAAACAAAAATTGATATATTGCTACTTGAGAATAAAGATTTTGCAGCCACTCCACCTGAAGTACAAGAGATCACACCACAACACTCAATTTCTCTCAAACTTTAACTCTAGAACTCCTGAACACTTGCTCTTAAGAGAGAATGGTTAGATGGTTAACTACAAGTCTCTATCCTAACATGTTAAATAGATAGGCTACCTAGCCTCATCTAAATCTTAGTGAATACTATCCACTTAGTATATATAGGAGAAACCTGATAACCCCACATACACGGGTTTTAACTCACACACTACACTTATGTATGCTTTTCAAAATGCATAAACTCGAATCCGCGAAGTCCTCAGTTTTGATCCAACTTGATCTTTTTAGCATCTTTTTGATCTAAACCGCTTTGTCAAGTGCCGTAGTTTTGCTCTAAGGTAGTTTTTGGTATTTTGATCAAACTAGCAAAATACTCTTTCTTGACTCGATCATCTCCTTACATTGCAAGTAATCGCTATACTTGTCATATATAGGTGCATCATTGGCTTACCACGCATTAGCAAGTCTCTTTTATTTCAGTTCCATCAGACCATGTCTCATTTGGACTAATCAAGCCACATAGTGCAACTTGTCGCTCGAATTTCCCTTTAACATTTTCCGCATTCCTTATGCCATGCTTGAGCTCATCTCTCACCTGGCTTCCTTGATTGTTCTGAGTCTCAGCTCCTTCATGAGCATAGCTCTGATCCCCGCCATTGATCAAGATTGACTCTAATCGATCCTGCATATCCAAAGACAAAGAAATCGTTTTCGAACACAAGTTCTTCTCAATCATATTAGTAATAACATGTCTCATGCAACTTATAATCAATGACCTAGATTATCAAATCATCCATGACTCAAATATTCTAAAATTATCTATTTCCGCAAGCTGTTCAAAAAAATATAAATTCCAAATTTTCACTCTAAAATAATAATGATTCATCAAAATAAAACCATAGACATTCTCATATGGGCTTTCAGATGAAAATTAGATAAATTCAAAAATTTTATTAGGTTTGAATTTTTATGAAAACTCACTGATGACATAGATAACCGATGGTTTTCGGTGAAATTTTAACAGTAAGTTTTCCTGGTCGTTGGCCGTCAGTCCGAGCCCAATAAGCCGTGGCGCTCATTCATCTAAGCGTCGCGTTGTTCCCTTCGCTGCGCTTTACATCGTGTTAGCATGGCAGGTTTGCTAATAATTTAGTGATGTGGACAACAACTAATGAGCAGTTGTGTGATAGACTACTCTGGAAGGTAGATCTAGTTTTGCGTAGCATATGCTGGCATATGGCTGGCCAATGCTTTTGAAATGGTTCTGTAGCATTTTAGCATCTTTCCATTTGTAGGCGTGCCCATAAGTTTGATCAGTTAGATAGACATCTCTTTTTTCTTGCTCGTTACGATTACCTTCTCTCTCCCCCCTCTGCCAAATGCACAATATGTATAGAGATGAAAATGGATCGGATAGTTTCCGATTGATTTGGATGAATACGGATACGAATTGTATCGGATCGGATTTTTTTCGGATAATTCTCGGATCGGATACGGATACGGATTTTTTTATCGGATATGGATACGAATATGGTAAACCTGGTATCCATCAAATACGGATACGAATACAGATTATCCGGATATTACGAAAACGGATATCCGGATTTCAGCCCAATAGCCATCTAGCCCATAATGCCTTCATGAGTCCAAATTTAATACAATGAGTCGGCGACGGCCCATCAGTCCACTCCATCTATACTTGTTTAGATTTCATGAATGTTTTGACAAGATGAATTATTTACGTATTTTCGTTAATTTTGGATGTATAGTTTAAGGGGTTTTCATGTTTCGATAAATATTCGTAACCGTATTTGTTTCGATTCGTATTCGCTCCGTATCTGTATTCGATATTATTCGTATTTGTATTCGTATTCGAGTTATCTGTATTCGTATCCGTATCCGAAAAAAATATGAAAACAAATATGGTAGAGATATTATCCGTCCGTATCTGATCCGTTTACACCCCTAAATATGCACCTGCGTTGATCGAATATAAGTTGGTTCCGTCCATGCATCTGATTATTGGAGCTTCCAGCCGGTCAGATTGGCCAGATCATTGTACAAGTGCTGTCCACGCATATTGTCATTGATTTATTCGTGCATCGTTCATAAATGTATGGCCGGACTGTGGTTCAGGGGAGCAGACTCGTAGTCATATCGTTTTGCTTAGCTTAGCGCCTTAGCAATGTTTCTGCTTTCTGCAAAAAATTGTGTTAGTAGGTAACTGGAGATAGGTCTGCAATTCAGAAGATAGACAGTAGCCGATCGGACGCTAAGAATTCTTGCAGATAACAGCCACTTTGAGTTAAGCATGTCAGTCAGACTAACAGGCAGACACGCACATAAATGGAGTGAAACGTTTGGCCCGTGTACATGTGTGTGTGGCTAAGCGAAAACTCTGCTCCGTCAGTCCACGCGTTAGAGCTGATCCAGGAGACAAAGGCACGCGACCACAATCTTCAGACGTGAATGTCTCACATTCGGCTCAAACAGTGAGAGCACGACGGGGGTGAGGGCGAGGTGCCCATGTCTAGTGGAAGTGGCGAGAGATGAGGGAGAGGTGAACTAAGGGTGGAAGGCTGCAGGCAGCTCGGTGAGGGAGAGGGCAACTGCTACAGGGGAAGGGGAGGAGGCGTCTGTGGTGATGGTGTGAGAGGGGGGAATCAAATAGTCTGACAGGTGGGCCCGATGTTGGAGAACACTCAACTAGCTCCTAATTAGTTTCAAATTCTTAGCACGGTTTATTGGGGATTTGTAGCAGACTACATTCTATGGTGGTTTCCTCTAGGAATCATGGAAATTTGGTAGGGCGAGGCATCGTGGTAGGAACTGGGGACTATCTTCAACTTGAGCTACAAGACACATATCAAACACCTTATCTTTTATCTTTTACTATCTTAGCGTTCGGAATAGCGATATTTTATGGTTTTTTTACTGTAACTGGCTGATTTTTTACTGTAACTGAGTTGGCTTATTTGACATAATTGATTTTTTTAAAAAAATAAAAATAGAAAAAAACATGTTAACCCATTACGGACAATGCAAAAGAATATGAAAAAACAAAACACAAAAAAACCAAAAAATAGAAAACAAAACAAAAAAGAAAACAGTGAAAAAAAAGCACAATCTCAACGCCGAACACGCAAGAATCGCGATGCTGAGCCGTGTCTAATATAATGCAAACTTTGTATGCACTTTTCAGGTTTACAAATAATTATTTATGCATGATGAATACTATATCAGCTAATTGATATTTTTTGTGCTTTATATATTTCATATGGTACTTTAGTATGTTGATTTAGTGCAAATCTGGAGTTTTCGGGTAACCAACACTCTTGTATATAAGGAACTCACATTGTTTTGTTTTTTTAAGTTTACAACTTGCGGTACAGTTTATTTTTTACACACGGGCACTGGGCTAGTGTTGGGAAAAAAGCTGAACATTTCCATGTAAATGCACCAATTGATCGATGGTTATCTTGGTTAGACACCATGGAGATTTGGGGGGACAATTTCACCGATCATCTCTAGTGTCTGAATTTCTAAAATTTCTTCATCTGCCTGTTGCTACTTGCTAGCGCTACTATCTTCATTCCTCGAAACACAAATTCCATGAAGTGAATCTGATTGGGCGGCAAGTCAAGAAAATAAAAAATAAACAAGCGCCCCGCATCTTCTGGGGATTGGAATATTTTTGCGGCCAGATGACCGCAAACACACAAGAACGCAAAGACAGCAAGCCGCAGGAATGGCAGCATTCCAGACTGGAAGACGATGGGGAAAAAATTAGGCAACGGTCCTCCATGTGAGCGGGGCCCACCGCCTGCGCAACACGCCACCGCGATCCCAGCGAGGTCCAGCGGTTTAGACAGAGAGAGAGTGAGTGGGAGCCGTTATATAATTATGATCTGACAGCCGTTATATAAGGAGAGAGAAGAGGCATCATTTCGCCACAGAGATTACTCTCCGGCATCTCCAAATCTACACAGCTGCCATGGCAAGAACCACATTTGGCCTCGTCGCCGCCGCGGTCCTCGTCTTCGCCATCGCCATGCCGACCGTCGCAGCGCAGGCCCCCGCGCCGGCGCCCACCAGCGACGGTGAGTCATCAGATTACATCTGCAGTCTGCTCTTTCGTGCTTCTTGTAGCCTCTGGAACAAGATGGGCATTTGTTCTCGATTTCTGATCTGTTTCTTGCGCGTATATGCAGGAACGTCGATTGACCAAGGCATCGCCTACCTGCTTATGATCGTGGCGCTGGTGCTCACCTACCTCATCCACCCGTTGGACGCCTCCTCCCATTACAAGCTCTTCTGAGTTCCTGAACTTTCTTTTCTTCTTTCCTCTTCCTCCTTTTGATAGGCTAGTGGATTCTTGAGAGATTGGTGGTGTGAGATTCTATTTGGATTCATTTGCTGCTTGTACTCCATTGGAGTCGCGTGTGTATATCATTTCTCCATGTACATGTTCTGTTCCAATTCTTCTCAGATCTTGTGCCATTCCCCATGTGGAAATTACTGCTTCGCTTTTGCTTGCATTTGCATCCGGTAGCTTCATGTCAAATGTTAAGCTGGGCCGTCCTCTGAAAAACAATTGCTAAGCTGGGATGTCTAAAAAATGATAAAATGGGCCTAAGGGTGGCAGATAATTCCTTCCCATTGACGAGCCTGTTGCATTTTTGCACGTACACGGAGTGTACATGTTCACACTTCTAGCGCCGGAGCCATTTTTTTTCAAATGTAGCGTCTAGATGTCCGTTTTTGCAAAATATAGCTTGATCCCCAAACTCGACAGGCACAACAAGTGACACTTGTCACATATTGTGCCACCAAAGCTTGACAAGACGTGCGCAACATAATAGGTGGGTTGAGCTCGACAGGCAAGACACCTGCGCTGTAGCCAATAGGGCCACCGGCCTACTAAGCTCACCTGGCTCGACAGGGCTGCCAACTCTTGCCTAGCAATGGGAGCTCAACAGATCGCTTGGAGCGTGGCAAGGGTATGGGGAGCTCGGTAAGGGGTTGGCACGGTAGGGGTAGGGGGAATCTCGGTCGGCCGACCGCAACGATGCGCCAATGCAATGCAACACGACGCCTGATTTCCATCACATTCAGCAGGGGATTTTGCTGCCCTCCGCACCCACGTGCACCTACATGGGCATGTCAGTCGCGAATGGGTCACGTCACTCTTTGCCTTCTCATCCGAAGGCGTGCACATCAGTTTATTTCCTGCCGAGCAAGAAAGAAGCAAGGGAGAACAAAAATAAGAGAGAGTAGAATGCCAATTTGTAATAGTTTTCCAAGGTGATTTTGTTGTGATTTAGGAGATTTCACAGTTGGCAGGAGTGTAGAGACGATGAAGACCTTTAAGAAAAGTGATAGTGGTTTGGTAGTGCGAAATACAATTTGTAATCATGTTTAGTTGACGGATGTGTTTTCTAATTAGCCACGTTTAGGATGTATTAGTGGTGATAGTGATGTTTTTTGTAAGTAGTCGAAGACATACACATTGTTATTTTTAGTATTCCCGATATGTTCAAAATTTACGAAATATGTATGTAAGTATGTACATATAAATGTAATGCTCCTATGTGATTCAAAAAATTATAGAAAATGATGTCAGGATTGTAGAAGTGTGCGTTGTTAGTTGTAGTATCTATGTGTACGTACATATGTATAGACATGTGTACCTGTATACATGCATATAAGCATATGGCCGTAGGCATAACTGGTAGCTCAACTATGTTCGTGTGCATGATTATTATGTGTTATACTAGGTTATATTCAGTATTGTCTAACACAAACACATTCCTTTCTGTATTGTAAGGGATGGCTGCTGGTGACAGTCATGAGCATGGTACATTGCTGGACCATCTTGGGATGGTTAGCATAGTAATTAGGTGTGATCAAGCGGTGATGGACTGCCCCTGTTTGTTCTCCAGGGTCATCGGGAGGACTGGCCTCTCGATGATCTGTATATTTTAGTTCTACAATAGGCTGGGTTGCTACTCATAGCGAAGATGATACACATTGGGCACATGTTCACGTTGGACTCCCTACTTCGCACTCACTGACCGGTGGAGGCCGGTGACCCACACGTTTCACTTTTGGTAGGGAGGGGGAGATTGTTAGTGATGTGCCCTAGAGGTAATCATGGAGATGACTATATCATTTTATGTTTATAATCTTTTGAATAAATATTATCATGTTCCTTGAATGAATTATCATTTATAAAGGTTAGCAAGTGTATGACTTGTTGGTGAAATTCTTTATTATATGATATCATTCTAAAATAATCCTTGATCGGATGCCACTAGTTAGGACACTAGTGACTTATAGACTAGCACATGTTTTGATTGATGACTATGTTTCACTGGTCATAGATATGAAGATATCAAATCAATAATGTGAATACATATTAGACAACGTGATGTTGGATTGAATCATAGTGAGACACTATTGAGATTGTTATATATTATGTGTCATCAGTTGGTCTCATGTGATGATGTATAATCTTTGTACCTGAAATTAGTATAGTTTCCTATATATGTAATAGTGCATTTAAGGGTTGCCAAATATTACAACGTAACTAGCTAGTTATAAAGGTAGCTTTCAGGTATACTATGAAACATGCGGATAAAAGTAACTGACCAGATATAGAATTTGCCCCTGCTACATAACATGAGAGATATATTATAACATCCTAATTTTTCAGAGCCTTTTTAAAGTTTTTAAAATAAAATTCACCATTTGGATTTTTCTATACTTAATTAAAGCTTAAATTGCAATTTTGCAAATTAAAAGGATTTAATGTGCCAAAATTAAACATTAATTTTTGTTGAAAGTATTTTATTTGGATTCCTTGTGTTGCAAGAAATTTTTTTAAATTTTCTAGAATTTGTCTGGATTTATTTGCTATTTTCTAGTGCTCAATTGAATTTCTACCAATTTCTAGAATTAGAAAACCTATTTAAAATTTTCTAAAGGCCTTTGGGCTGAAACCCTAATTCTTGGCCCACTATCCTTTCGGCCTACTTCACGTCTGCCGACTGATCTCCCATGTGCGACGCGTCACCCATCTGAGCCACAGCTCATCTGTCCGTTGGATTTGACTGCCATGCCACGTGTCGTCTATCGACGCTATTATGTAATGTGCATCGTCTTCGTTCAGGAGCCACCACCGCCGCGTGTGCATGTTCATTTGGGACTCGCCTCAATGTCCACGTTGTGGTCATATAGGACTCGGTGCTGTGGTCATCCCGGCCTCCTCGGCATCCGCACTTAAACAGCGGCCACTCCCCTTGCTCTTCCGCATCCTGAGCTGCTCACCTTGCATCGCCGTCTAACTCGTCGAAGCCCAGTTCATCGTTGACTTCCTCGCCTCTCGCCAGAGCCTCATGCCACCACCTTAGCGCCGTCGTTGGAGTTCGCCTTAGTTTCCACTGTCCTAAGCTGTTGCCGGTGAGCCCTACCGTACTCTTTCCTTCGTCGTCTTGCTCTTCCCTCTACCGGTCAGCCATTGCCGCTCCGCCCCATGCTGTCGATTCGACTCACGAAGCGCCGCGCCTGTTCGAGTCAAAAAGAGTCATCTTAATTCTCGCACAGAGCTAGAGCCAGCACTGACGTCACCCCGCACTGGCACCATTTCGAATTCTCCGTGAACCATATCTGTCGTGAACCATATCGAGACACTGACATCGTGGTCCCATGTCAGCAGTCACTATTCCGTAGATCGTAAGCCAAGCCATGCAATCATCCACATCACCGAGCCACATCAGCAGCCATCTTAGCCCTAGTCCGACGTGTCATGCCTCGTGTCTGCCACCTCAGCAAAATAATGCTACCGTGTGTGCCACATCGCCTCCCATGTGAACTGCCACGTCATGATGCCATGTCACAAACCTCACTACCATTGTCACAAACCTCACCACAATTCCATGAGCCGAATTCATTGTAGACCCATCCTATCCCATACACCCGGTCCACAGCATAGTTGTATTTTTTAATTTTCAGTATCTTCTCAGTCATTTAGTTTTCCAAGAACCCGTTCTTCTTTGTCCTAGCTCCAATTGACCCAATTCTTTTTTCTAAATTCATCTAAAATTGAGCTCCATATTTTGGTTCTAGTTTTGAAGTTTTTATAGTTCATTTGAATTTTTATTTGTGCCTTAATCTTTTTCTCTCTCTCACTAAATAACATCTTCGAAGGAGCTGAAGCAGGCTTTGAAGGCTAAGAATTGTCAACAGATCAAGGCCAAGGCAAGTTGTGCCATTTAATCATGTTGAACCTAGTTTTCAAATAAATTTATTTATTATTTTGTTTTAAATTATCATGCATTGCTATTTTAATTTAAACATTTGTATCTAGTAGTTATCATCCAACTTGATTAATTCCACCTTGATAATTTGAATGCCATGATTCTATTATCGCCATAAGATGTGTAACTATCTAGTGATACAATACTAGTTGTTACATGAGTTATACATTTAGTATACTTAGCTACGCTAGTAGTATGTTGGGCTCATCATTACATGTTGATTAATTAGTTAATTTTGACTTAAAGAGATCTTGAATCGTGGTGGTCAGCCACAATTACAAAATTTGAGTGTCATGATTATTGGTGTTAGTAATACAAAATGGGTTTTACTTGGGCAAGTGATCGTGTAGTAAAGGGGGAAGTGTGGTTAGCACTTCGAGGGATGTGGATGTCTCGCCTGGATAATGTCTAAGAAAATAACTTTGTGTGCCATTGATATGAGTCTTACCGTGCAACCACATGTTCGGTATGGGATGGACCTAGCTAATTAATCTGTGATGTTTCAACTTTTGTTCTGTCATTGAGATACCAGTGGGTATCGGTTAGACATTTTCATGGGGTGCAAGAGGGGGTAATTATCAACTAGGTGGTTAATCTACTCTACGGCACAACCTCGGTGGGCAGAACTGGGTTGAGATTGAATATTGTAAAGGCCTTGTCACAAAATTTCTATCACACATCAAAGGAAGTGTGTTAATCGTGTGGTAATATGAGATGATCATGTCTTGTGGGTAAAGTTATGCAACCTCTGTAGAGTATAAAACTATTCAAATAGTTGTATCTCCGGTTATGGATAATACTCAGTGATTTCACATGAGGGGTAGAGATTTTATAAAAATCTGGTTAAGAATGGAAAGTGAATGGTTAGTTCACTGGTAGTTCATTACGTGAATGGTTAGTTTACGGATGGTTCATTAGGTGAATGGTCAATTCACTTGAGGTTTATTCATTTTGTTTGGTTACTTACGTATTAACCATTTTCAAAGTTCACTTTCAATCTATTTAATGTATTTACTTTAAATTATTGCTCTTTTCAAAATAACCACTCAGCCATCATTTGGTATGCATTGCATATTATATTGAATTCTTGTTATAAACAACTTGCCAAGTACTCTATGTAATAATGGTTATATCCACATTTACTCAGTTGAAGAAGCGGAACCATATCAACTAGAGGTACCTGAAGGAGAATACTTTGATGACTTCTCATATTAGAACTTTGTTTTCCAGTCAATTGTTTGTGGGCATGTCGAATGGTTACTACGCTTATTTTCATTTTTGTTGCTAGTTTTTTAAGCCCTTCAAGCTATTATTTGTAAGTTTGGCCATAAAGTTGCAACTCTGATAATTAATCATATTTGAGTCTTTTCTTGGTTAATCGTGAATATGAACAATATTCCATCTATGTTACACCGTGTGCACTAGCGTGATCCTAGACTAATGCAGAATACATAAAGAGTTCAGATTTATATATTCGGGTCTTGACATATATCTAGGTCCCTTGATGTGGTTGGATAAAGATAGTACATGGCCATGCCACAAGTGGTTGAAGAGTTGATCACATGAAGTTATCCATCACTAGATTAGGAATATATTAATAGTTCATGGATGACACATTTCTCACTTGGAGTTTGATCAAATATCATGAGGCAAAAGGAGAATGCGTAAATAGGTTGATAGGTCCAACCGGGTGCATACTTGTAGTATGAGTATATTGACTAGTCGTGACCTTGTTGGACATATCATAGACTGGTTGGCGAACTGGTCGTATAGGGATACGAATAAGTAGTGACCATATATGATTTGGTCGTAAGGAATTATGAGCTAATCGTGAGTGAACAAGACTTGATTACGGTTATCCTACTAGAGACCACTATCGACTTTCTCGAGAATTTGTTGAGTTGTAACATAGCTTGTCGTATAGGACATTTCGCACCAAAAGAATGTCAAGATTTTCTCCTCTTAGCTCTATACGAATAAGTAGTGACCATATATGATTTGGTCGTAAGGAATTATGAGCTAATCGTGAGTGAACAAGACTTGATTACAGATCATATTGCATAAAGTTCATCTAAATAGAGACCACTACCGGCCAGTGATCGGAAAGGTGCTCCTGAGTTACAACTAAGTATACAAGAATCTATAGGGTTACACACTTAATGGGTTGGAACAATAAGGGTTCGGATGATAGACTCTGAATGAGATGATTTCTACTCGTATTGGATAAGGATTTGGTCAGAGTCCCTATGAGTTGGATATGATCTCTAATCGTATCGAAAATGGATTCGATAGGAGGCTATATATTAAGAGAAGTGTGGGGCATAGGTTGTAATTGAGAAAACTAAGGATCTGAGGAAAGCTTGAGATACATCCACTGAAACCCTAGCCACCACCTCTTACAAGCCCTACTGTGTACGTTGGTGCTAGCACACTAGCGTAGAACATTGTATCCCTGGACATATGGACTTCGGTAGAGGCATTTCTACGACTGTGGTGCTAGATTGGTTGCATATAGCAGATATGTGGTAATAGTAGATTGAATCTATTACTGGTCAGGTATGGTGTAACATCCTATTTTCCAGCATTTTAAAAAGCTTTTAAAGTAAAAATGCATTTCTGGAATTTTTTGGAACTTAATAAAGCTTAAATTGAATTTTTAAAAATTAAAAAGGATTTAATCTGATTAAAATAAACATTAACATAAGATAAAGATATTTTATTTGGATTCCTTGTGTCTCAAGGATTTTGTAGAATTTTCTGTAAATTTTTTGGATTTAATTGCTATTTTCTAGAACTCTTTTTAATTTATTTAATTTTCTGAAAAAGAAAAGTCCAGAGAAATCCTTGTGAACATTACTGGGCCCGGTCCATGACTGTTCACTCGGCCCAGCCGCTTGCCGCCGCCCGATCTCACCCTATCGCGTGTCGTGCATCCGCGTGCCCACGTCCGTCCCTTCGCTGCAACCGTCCGATCCTTTCCCTGTGTCACGCGTCACGCTGTTGTGCGTTGTCTCCTATCTGAGCTCTCGCTGCCGCTGCTGCTCGTGCGCAATCCTCGGCGTCCGTGCCTGACCGGGACTCCGCGCGCCCGCGCTCATGTCCGAGCGGGACACCTCGGGTCCCGTGCTTAAAAGCACCGCACGGCGCCACCCTCTGCACCTCGAGCCCTCATCACAGTTCCTCACCATCGCCTCTCACCGCGAGCCGCCACCGGTCCCAAGCTCGCTGCCGTCGCCAAAGACCGCCGCCCTCAGAGCCGAACATCGTCGCATCGTACCGCCATTTGCCACCGTCCCCGACGACCGTCGGTGAGCACCGCTGCCTCCCGCGTCCCTTCTGCCCCTTGCTGGTGAGCCCGCTGCTATTCTGAGCCTCGGCGTTGCCAGATCCGCCGCCACCCGCGCACCCAGCCTCACCGTATCGGCCATCTGGCAGACCAACCTCCCCATCGCAACCGTCGATCTAGATCTGGATCGACGGCCAAGATTGTGCCACGTGTTTGCACCCACGCCGTCGGATCCCACTGACGTCAGGCTGCACCCACGCGCCACCAACGCTTCGTCTCCTTGGTGCACTCGGTCTATCGTGCGTCGAGAGACTAACACCTCGGTCCCACACGTCAGCGGCATTGTGCCGTGGACCCATGGAACCGGACCGTCCGAGTCAGCAGTCCAGTCAGTGCCACGTTAGCACCACATCAGCAACGATCGACCCCGATGCCACATCAGCTGCCACGTGTCAGTGCCACATCAGCCCTAAATGCCACGTGTCAGTGCCACGTGTCAGCACAATCAGTTGCTATGTTAGCCCTAGCCACCGCGTCAGCAGCACCCCCGTGGACAATGTTTCATGAGCCAAGTCCACTGTGAACCTGTCTTCCTGTGCATCGAGTTCACAGCATAGTAACTTTTCTAATTTTTTTGTATTTTGCAGCCCATTTAATTTTTTGAGAGCTCGTTCTTCTCCATCCTAGCTCCGATTGACTCCGTTATTTTTTCTAAATTTATCTAAAATTAAGCTCTACCTTTTGGTTCTAGTTTCAAGATTTTTGGAGTTCATTTAAATTTTATTTGATTTTTATTTTATTATTTCGTTCGTTTTATCTCTCGTTAGATCACGTCTTTGAAGGAATAGGAGCACCGCCAGAAGATCTCGAGTTCCTCGCTGAGCCAAACCAAGGCAAGTCGTGTCCTTTGATCATGTTAAACGTAGCTTTCAATCTATTATTTAATTTTTTTATTTTAAGTTATCTTGCATCGCTATTTTATTACAAGCCTTTGTACTTGATAGTTACCGTCCCAATTTGGATACCATGATGCATTTATCACCATAGGTTGGGAAACTAATTAGTGATACCATACTAGATGTCACAAGGGTGGTACGATTAGTATGCTTAGCCATGCTCACATTCCAAGGGATCCGTCATCACATGTGCATAATTAATTTAACTTAATGAGATATGAAACCGTGGTTGATGCCACAGATATAAAATTTATGCTATGGCATTAGTGTATCATTGACATTTGTTATACAAACTGGATTACTTGGGCGAGTGATCATGCAGTAAAGGGGAAGTGTGGATTAACTTCGTGGGATGTAGAAGTCTCACTTGACTAATATTAAGGATATGGGATAGATCTGGCTGATTAATTTGGGATATTTCAATTCAATCTCGCTATTATGATGAACATTGTTGCTGATTTCCATGAGACGTAAGGGGGTGTGATGCGAAACCCTAGTGGGCGAGATTGAGTTGAGGTTGAACATTGTAAAGGCTTTGTTGTGATTTTCTTAGATCGAGGTTAATCACATCGTGTGGGTACAATTATACAACCTTTATAGAGTGTAAAACTATTCGAATGGCTATGTCCCCGGTTATGGACAATGCTCGGTGATTTCACACGAGGGGTAGAACTTTCATGAAACTTGCTGGTTATTGTTGGAAAGTGAATGGCTAGTTCACCGTTGGTTTAGCTTGTGGATGGAAGGTTCACAAGTGGCTTACTCAATTCCATTGTTTATTTATTTATTATTATTTTTTCTCAAAGTCCGCTTTCAATCTATTTATTATATTTCCTTTAAACCATCACTTTATGCAAATTAACCTATTAGCCATTCATTGGTAATCCTTGCATATTATACTACATTTATTTGTTGCAAACGACTTACTGAGTACCAATGTACTCACGCTTATTGCCCAATGTTGCTCAGTTGAGGAGTTATACCAGCAGGAGGTACCAGAGGGAGGATACTTTAGCGACTTTACGAATTAGGACTTCGCTCCCTAGTTGATTGCCTGTGGGCATGTCGAATGGCTTCCACGTTTATTTCTATTTTTTGCTGCTAGATTTTAAGCCCTTCTAGCTAGTGAGATTGTAAGCTTAGCCATAAGGTCGTACTTTGATAATTATCAATATTTGAGATTTCCCTTTATCTTAGCGTGTATATGGTTGATATTTTATCTATGTTAAGCTGTGTATATTAGCGTGATCCTAGACTAATATAGTATACACAGAGAGTCCGAATTTGCATATTCGGATCTCGACATATGATAACCTAGATCGGTTTATATGGATGGATAGGTTTGGGCACTAGTTGATCATATCAATCGGCTTAGGCGTTAAAAGATGGGTTCATGAGAGATCGATCCGTTTTGTTTGTGCCTATTCATGGTCACATCGCATGTGATGCGCAACCGCATGGGCCAACGGATCGGCTTTGTCACTATCATTGATTGGTTTGATTGATCAATGGAAATCGGGCCGTGCTTATATAAAGGAATACGCGTAGGCTACGGAAGCAGAAAACAAAACTTTTCTATCGCGCACCCAAGAACATCATGCTAAGGAAGGATCATGGATTGTTACCACTTCGACGCCGTGCAGTGTGAAGAAGAATTGAAACCGATCCAATCACGCGCGTCGAGGTAGTAGTGGAAGTAGCCGATCATCCTGAACAGATCATCTCCTCCACGCACTCCGATCAACACTGCAACGAGCAGCGCCTCCACCGGTATTCACATGTCCGGGGCTGGAACGCCGATCGCGAGTGTACTAGCACTCGTGAGCAGCTAGGGTTTGGCTCGGGAGGTGGCGGCTAGGGTTTTGCTAGATGTTAACAGGACGAATCCCTCACCCTCGCCTCCATATATATAGACCTCCTCACGTGGGCCTTACGGACCGAGGCCCATTAGGAATCTATTCGGATCTTTATCCGAATTGAGCCCATATCCGAATCATATTCGAATCGGTGTTCCAACCCGTTAAGCGTGCGACCACAGCAGGTTCACGTATACTTGGTCGTGACCCGAAACGCCTTTCCGGTCACCTTGTTAATAACGGCCTCTAGTAAGATATATTAACCTCAAAGTATATGTAAAGATCATATCGGCTGAACCTGTAATGTTCTCTCATGTACGAATCCCTTTGCCTCACGATATAGATTGAGCTCAAGGCGAGACTGTGTCATCCTCTTAATAGCTCAATCACTCTCTCGATTCCGTGATGGATTATAAACTTGTGATTGACTCCTCAATCACCTTGGCATGGCCATGCACTTTCATAATCCATTACATCGAGGCCCGAGATATCTCTCCCATAAGGAGGGGCAAATTCTATCTTGATCATTCACATCCCACTACATGTTTCATGGCAAATCCAAGACTACTTTTATGACTACCCAGATTCGGAGTAGTGTTTAGTAGTCCCAAATAAGCTACTACTCATATTGGGAACCATGATGATCTCAAGTCTAAGGATTCTACATAAACACTACTCGAGACCAACTGATGACACATGGAATCTCTGCGGTGTCTCATGGCAGTCTATCCAACATATGTTCACTAACACATGTCCATATTATTGATTTGGTATCACCATACCATGATCCATGAGACATGATCATCAATCAATACATATGCTGATCTTTGTCTTTGAATCATATTTGTTCCTCATATGATATACGATTAGGGATCATTTAGAAATAGCAACATTTTAGTATTTAAGAGTCTCATGAATAAGTCACATACTCATTGATCAATAATGATGATGTCTATTCCAAGGAACAAAGTAATGTATCATAAACATAGTATGTGATATATACAACATCTCCATGTTGCCTCTAGGGCATATCACTAACAGTCTCCCACTTGCACTAGAGTCAACCATGTAGGTATCTAATACCCATTGCCCTAGTGTGAGCCTCATGCTTTGGTTGGGGAAGCGGCTTTGTCAACGGATCTGCAATGTTCAAATCCGTTTGTACTTTGCATATCTTCACATCGCCTCTCTCCACTATCTCGCGGATGAGATGAAATCGCCGTAAATGTGCTTGGACTTCTGGTGCGATCTAGGCTCCTTGGCTTGTGCAATGGCCCCACTATTGTCACAGTAGAGGTCCATTGGGCCGGAGGCACTAGCCATCACACCAAGCTCGAAATAAATTTCTTGATCCAAACGACCTCTTTGGCGGCCTTCTAGCTGCTATGTACTCGGCCACATTTGTAGAATCAAGAACCGTCTGCGCTTGGAACTCTTCCACTTACCGCACCGCCATTCAGGCGAACACAAATCAGTTGCGATCAAAAATCATCTTTGTCGGTTTGGAAGCTAGCATCGGTGTAACCATTTACAACGAGCTCTTCCTCACCTCCATAGACAAGGAACACATCTTTAGTTCTTCTCAAGTACTTCAAGATGTTCTTTACGGCAATCCAGTGACTTTCACCGATCTCGATCGTATCTACTCGTAGCACTTAAAGCATACGAAACATGCGGGCGTGTACAAAGCATGGCATACATAATGGACCCAATAGCGAAGCATATGGAATCGCATTCATTTTATCCCGCTCATCGGTGTACTAGGACACCGATTCTTGCTAAGATTTATACCATGTGACATAGGTAGAAAACCTTTCTTGGAATCATGCATGTTGAACCTTTTCAACACCTTGTCAATGTACGTATCTTGGCTTAATCCAATTAGCCTTTTGATCTATCTCTATAGATCTTGATGCCCAGAATATATCTTGCCTCTCCTAAGTCTTTCATAGAGAAACTATTTTTAATGAAGACTTAATGATTCGAGCAAAGGAATGTCATTTCCGATCAATAATATGTCATCCACATATAAGACCGTAAATACGAGTGCGCTCCACTAGCCTTTTGTAAACACAAGGCTCTTCTTCGTTCTTGATGAAACCAAACCCTTTGATTACTTCATCAAAACGAATGTTCCAACTCGAGATGCTGCTTTAATCCATAAATGGATCTTTGGAGCTTGCATATCTTTCCAATCGATTGCGGATCGACAAAACCCGTGGGTGTGTCATGTACACATCCTCACTCGATTTCCATTAAGGAAAGCTGTTTTGACATCCATTTGCCATATTTCATAGTCGAAATATGCAGCAATCGCTAGAATGATCCGAATAGACTTTAGCATTGCGACGGGCGAAAAGTTTCATCATAATCAATACCTTGAATTTGTTTGAAACCTTTGGCCTGTCGCGCTTTATAGATGTGAACATTTCCATCAATGTCTATCTTTTCTTGAAAACCCATTTGCATTCAATGGTTTTAACACCATCAGTGGATCAACCAAGTTCCAAACTTGATTCTTGTGCATGGATTCAATTTCGGATATCATGGCTTCAAGCCATTTCTCGTAGTCCGTCCCACCATCGCTTCTTCATAGGTCTTAGGCTCATCGTTGTCTAACAACAAAATGTCCCTTTGTTGAGTAGTCAAGAACATGTACCTCTCAGGTGCACGACGTGACCTTCCTGACCTACGTGGTGCTGGTGTGTCCACAACAGGTTCTTCAACAGTTTGTTCATCTGTTGTGGTTCGTAGGAGCTGAAACGTTATCGTGTTTCTTGAATTTCTTCAAGTTGCACTTGTGCTCCCACTATCCCTTCTTGAGAGAAACTCTTTCTCTAAGAAGACACCATGCCGGGCGACAAACACTTTGCCTTCTCCTTGATTATAAAAGTAATATCCTTTTGTTTCCTTAGGATACCCGATAAAGAAGCATTTATCAGATTTAGGAGTGAGCTTATCAGTTGTAAACGTTTTACATAAGCCTCACATCCCCAAATCTTAAGAAAAGACAAGCTAGGGCGTTGTCCCGTCCACATCTCATATGGTGTCTTTTCTCACGATTTTGATGGAACCTGTTTAGTGTGAGCGCAATTTGTTTCAGAGCGTACCCCAAAAAGACAACGGAAGATCACTTTGGCTCATCATGGAGCGCACCATATCTAATAAGGTGCGATTTCTCCGTTCGAATACCCCATTCCATTGAGGTGTTCTGGCGAGTCAATTGTGGAACAATTCCACAATCCTTTAGATGATTGCTAAACTCATGGCTCAAATACTCGCCTCCACGATCGGATCGTAGAAACTTGATTGTCTTGCCTAAATGATTTTGCACTTCATTTTGGAATTCCTTGAACTTTTCAAAGGATTCGGACTTATGCTTCATCGGTAGATATACCCATATCTACTAAAGTCATCGATAAAAGTTATGAAATCTCGAAAACCACCTCTGTTTGTTAAGCTCATTAGTCCACATACATCGGTATGTACGCAGTGCCAATAAGTCATTTGCCCGTTCACCTTGACCGGTGAAAGGTGCCTTTGTCATCTTGCCAAGTAAACAAGATTCGCATGTCTCTAATGATTCAAAATCAAATGAGTGCGAATACCATCTCTATGGAGCTTACGCATGCGTTTCTCATTTATGTGACCTAAGCGATAGTGCCAAATAAGCGTGGGATTCAAATCATTGGACGTTGCCTCTTTGCATTAATGTTATAGACCGGTGACCCTTCAAGAGTAAGAACGTATAACCCATTCACCAATGGAGTATGACAATAGAACATATCTTTGAAATAAAGAGAACAACCATTGTCCATAGATTTAAAGTCATAACCTTACGCTTGCAAACATGAAGCGAAATAATGTTCTTTGAAAGAGATGGAACACAATAACAATTATTCAATTCCAAAACTAATCCTGAAGGTAAAGACAATGGCATGGTGCCAACAAACACCGCAGCAACTTTTGCTCCATTGCCAACGCGAAGATCCACTTCGCTCCTCCTCAAACTTCTACTTCTTATTAGCCCTGCAGCGATTTGCAAATGTGAGCAACCGATCCGGTATCAAATACCCAAGAATCAGTTGATGAAGTAGCAAGATTGATCTCTATAACATTTATACAGGTGGAAGTCGTACTTCCTTTCTTCTTCTCAAGATCCTCCAAGTACTTTGGGCGTTCCTTTTCCAATGTCACGATTGCTTACATGGTAACAATCGCATCGGGATGAGCATCGCCCTTCTTGTCTTTCTTGGCCTTAGAACCGCTCGCGATCGTATCGAGGAGCTTTCTTTCTTTTGACCGCGCTTCTCTTGACATAGGGCTTGCCCTTGCCTTTCTGCATCATCATCACATGATTGCTGCTTTTCTTAATGCTTTCCTCGCAGATTTTAGCATCCCATGCAACTCACCCGGTCTTGTCTAGGTTGTTCATGTTAAAGTTCATTATGAATGGCTCAAAGCTCGGGAGTGGCGGAGAATCACATCAGTAGCCAACTCTTGGCTAAGGGAAAACCAAGCTTTCCGGACTCTCAATGTAGCCAATCATCTTAATCACATGAGGGTGACGATTCCTCTCGCAAGCCCTTGCACGCAAATAAGGACTTTGAAGTATTGAACCTCTCGGCTCTTGCTTGGTTCTCAAACATACCACGTAGCCTCACAATGATATTGTAGGCATCTGTGTTCTCATATTGCTTCGAAGCTCGAGAGGACATTGTGGCAAGCATGAGACACTCACATCAAGGCAATCATTCGTTTGCTTCTCATAAGCTCTCCGTGCGATCCACGAGCATTATCGTGCAAGTCTTGGGGTAAGGATACTCAAGGACATACTCCTTGCGCTCTTGCTTGAGAACAATTCTCAAGTTGCGATACCAATCCAAAAGTTTGTTCCATTGAGTTTTCTTTCTCAAGAACAGATCGCAAATTAAAAATCTTGGATGCGGCGTTAGTGACATGATCTACAACATAAGAATATGCAAAGTTTAGCACTATGTTTATGTTCATCTTTTATTAAACTATTTAGCAAAAGACTCCCACTATGAGTTTTACAACAAAAACTCTCTCTAAGTTACATAGTAGGTAAAGATCCTCATTTCACTAATTCCTAGTGAGTTTTGGCATCACGGCTAGAAAACTAGTGATATGGGTAAGCAACACCTTGCTAATCACATCCCTATGTGACTCTACTTTGGGTGACATCAGTATGCCTCGGCCCCAATCTATGCCCCAAGGTCCAAAACTATTTTGATAACCTTGTTAAGTAAACCAAATGCTTCCGCATGTAGATGTCCGATATTTACCCCAAATGATGATGATAACCGATGGCACTCTACTTTGGTAGGCCTACCATGCGGTGATCATTATCTTTTGGTGCAGCATATGGAAGGGCATTAACACCTAATTTTAAGAGAGATTCTATCCTACCAAAACAACATATCACATATATCATTGCATAAGGATAAGATAGATAACATCATAGATAAACACATTTAACTGTGAAGTAGTATGGCCCAAAAATGGTGATATCCATCTCCAAGTAGGTGTAGACGATCTCCATCCTCCACATCACTCCTTTAGGCCACCATGCTTAAAAGCTTGTAACCTCAAAACTAGGCTACTACCTATAATAGCTAGAAATTGAAAATTACAAAGATAGATTCAAGCATTAAGGTCGACACGCAGGTCGTTAAATACAATATATATACAGCTAACAATAGCTGTAATAATCATGACACGCAGGCCATGAACGAATGTTACATGCATCACATACATCTCATACATTCAAATAAGCTATAGGGCCATACTATTCACACCATTCTCTGCAAAAACAAGTTAGACGTAGAATCGCATTCTACCTAACGATGTAAACCCACGACGCTATACAAGGGGATACACCGGCGGGGTCGCGGGAGCCGCCCCAGCGGGTTCGAGCGGCGCCACGAAAACCTCACAATTACATAGATCGCATCTATGAAATCGCTATGAAAATCTTATCGAGTGATCAAATCAACCCAAATCCGAGCCATTCAAAATGTCTCAATTTTCATTAGATCAATCATATTGATCATCGCGATCGGTATACTTGAGGAGACCACAACACAAGACCTCGATCTGTTGGCTCGATCTCGATTGTGCTTGTGATTAGCCCCGATGGTGATTCTAGCGGTAGGGGCAAGTCGCGCGCACATCAAAGAAGGAGCACAAACTAATCTTTTTGGCCTTATGATGCTATCAACTCATACCTATTTCAACCCCTTATGACCGATTGATCTCATCAACCCGTGCTACCACCGATTCATCATATGAACCACCTGATCTAGACTGTAATAGATCCAATCTACTACTACCGCATATCTACATATGCGCTAATCCAGATTCCAAACTAAGCAAGATGGCTCTGATACCACTAAAGGAATACGCGTAGGCTACGGAAGCAGAAAACAAAACTTTTCTATCGCGCACCCAAGAACATCATGCTAAGGAAGGATCATGGATTGTTACCACTTCGACGCGCAGCGCAGCGGAAGAAGAATTGGAAACCGATCCAATCACGCGCGTCGAGGTAGTAGTGGAAGTAGCCGATCGTCCCGAACAGATCGTCTCCTCCACGCACTCCGATCAACATCGCAACGGCGCCTCCCACCGGTATCCACACGTCCGGGTGGAACGCCGATCGCGAGTGTACTAGCACTCGTGGCGCACTAGGGTTTGGCTCGGGAGGTGGCGGCTAGGGTTTTGCTAGATGTTAACAGGGACGAATCCCCTCAGCCCCTCGCCTCCATATATATAGACCTCCTCACGTGGGCCTTGCGGACCGAGGCCCATTAGGAGTCTATTCGGATCTTTATCCGAATTGAGCCCATATCCGAATCATATTCGAATCAGTGTTCCAACCCGTTAAGCGTGCGACCCTGTAGGTTCACGTATACTTGGTCGTGACCGGAAACGCCTTTCCGGTCACCACTTAATAGCGGCCTCTAGTAAGACATATTAACCTCGAAGTATATGTAAAGATCATATCGGTGAACTTTGTAATGTTCTCTCATGTACGAATCCCTTTGCCTCACGATATAGATTGAGCTCAAGGCGAGACACATGTCATCCTCTTAATAGCTCAATCACTCTCTCGATTCCGTGATGGATTATAAACTTGTGATTGACTCCTCAATCACCTTGGCATGGCCATGCACTTTCATAATCCATTACATCGAGGGTCGAGATATCTCTCCCATAAGGAGGGCAAATTCTATCTTGATCATTCACATCCCATTACATGTTTCATGGCAAATCCAAGACTACTTTTATGACTACCCGATTCACGGAGTAGTGTTTAGTAGTCCCAAAATAAGCTACTACTCATGTTGGGAACCATGATGATCTCAAGTCTAAGGATTCTACATAAACACCACTCGAGACCAACGATGACACATGGAATCTCTGCGGTGTCTCATGGCGAGTCTATCAACATATGTTCACTAACACATGTCCATATTATTGATTTGGTATCACCATACCATGATCCATGAGACATGATCATCAATCAATACATATCTTGATCTTTGTCTTTGAATCATATTTGTTCCTCATATGATATACGATCGAGGATCATTTAGAAATAGCAACATTTTAGTATTTAAGAGTCTCATGAATAAGTCACATACTCATTGATCAATAATGATGATGTCTATTCCAAGGAACAAAGTAATGTATCATAATCATAGTATGTGATATATACAACATCTCCATGTTGCCTCTAGGGCATATCACTAACATTATAATCGTTGGCGCATTATAAGTATTATGCATTCATATCACATGATAGAATTAGATTCTTTATGTAACTTGCTTTTGTAGGGATTGATGTGAATAGTATGGCCCATTATGTATGTGATATATGTATGAGTTTTTATGGCCTGCATGTCATTTTGATTTATAGCCATAGGGTACATATTATTGTATAACGGCCTACGTATCGACTTGTGATACTTTATATTCTCATATGTAATTCATTGCTAGCTGTTAAGAGTAATAGGTAAGTACATGAATGTGATGGCATCAAACATTGATGGCTTGATAAACAGCAAGTGTGGTGATGGAGATTGTTGTATTAAGGGTCATACTATTTCATAGTTTAATATGATTATCTGTAAATATTTTTTTGTTCCTATTTTTTTGATAAACAGCAAGTGTAAATATTTTGATCATTAACTAGTGAGTCTAACAAAGGATGCCATTAATTATCTTAATAAGATGGGGTAAGTGTTGGACACTTCATGCGTAATATTGATTTAACTTGACTAGGCTACCAAAATAGTTTTGGACCTTGAGGCTAGGACGTATGGATGTCACTCAACAAACAAGAATTACATGTGATATAATTGGCAATGGGTTATTTACCTATATCACCAGGTTTCTAGTAGTGATGCCAAAACTCACTAGGACTTAGTGAAATATGGATCTTGAATTACTATATGTTATTAGAGGAAACATGATTTTTAAACCTATAGTGGGAGTATTTTTGTTAAATTTTTTTAAAAGATTTTACATAAACATAGTGCTGAAATTTTGTGTATACATTTTATGTTACAGATAATGCTACCATCTACTTTGTCCATACCCAGTTTTAACTTGCGATCTTTTTTGAGAAAGAAAAACTAAGTAGAAAAAACTTTATTGGCTGGTATCAAAACTTATGAATAGTTCTCAAGCAAGAAAAGAAAAAAATATTTTAAAGGTTCCATATCCTAATGAACTAGCTGAAGATGCTTCTTGTACCAAAAAGAATGAGTATAAGAAAGATAGCAATGACTCACTTGTGGTTAGCTGTCTCATGCTTGCCAACATAAAGTTTGAGCTTTGAAAGCATTATGAGAATATGGATGCCTACAATATGATTGCGAGTTTTAAGGGTATGTTTGAGAACTAGGTAAGGGCTAAAAGGTATAACACCTCTAAGTCATTGTTTGCGTGCAAACTAGCTGAAGGAAGTTCGGTCAGTTCTCATGTAATCAAAATGATTGGATACAATTAGCGTTTGAAAAAACTCAGTTTTCTATTTAGCCAAGAGTTGACTACTGATGTGTTTCTCCAGTCGCTCCCTCTGAGATTTGAGCTAGTCATTTTGAATTTCTTATCAATGGCATGGAAAAGTCAATGAGCGAGTTGAATGGGATGCTCAAGTTAGCAGAGAAAAGTATTAAGAAAAGCTCTAATCATATGATGATAGTTCATAAGACTATCAACTTCACAAAAAAGAAGACTAAGGCTTTGAGAAAAAGAAAAGGTGCAAGTAAAATTCAAGATGAGATATTGTATATCAAATCTAAGTTTCAGAAGCTCAAAATTGACGTTGTACCTGACGTAATTTGCTACTATTGCCATGGGACAGGACATTGGAGAGGAATTGCAAAAAGTACTTAGCAGAACTAGAAAAGAAGATGGGAAGTAAGACTTCCACTTTAGGTATAAATGTTATAGAAATAATCTTACTACTTGTCATATTAGTTCTTGTGTATTCGATACCAATTCAATTACTCATATTTGCAACACCATACAGCGATGGTAGTAGAGCTTAGCCGGAATAAGGGAATAGCATGGTTGCGCTACAGCGGTGATACAACCATATTGGTGACATCTTGAGCATCACTTGAGCTAGGGGAGTGCAGTAGTGGTGTTGTATTGGCTTGTGATAGTTTAAGGAGGGCTAGCGACGGTGGCCGTGGGCGGTGGGGCGATGGCACACGACGGCTGCTAACTAGAGGTAGTGAGGCTAAGCAAGAAGCTAGAGGTTAGCTTCATGGTGGTGAGATGAAGCTATGGATACGAGCAATTGGACTAGATTGGAGGCGAAGATGAGAAATCAAAGTTGGGCTCACCGGTGGCGATTTGGGCATCAGCCTTGATGGTGGCACAATCAGAGTTAGGGAAGAAGAGGTAGTAGTGGGTGTGGGGTGGTGCGGAAAAAGGGTGAGGGAGTCACGGGGTTTGGCTAAGTAGGCGGTGAAGGCAGTGGTGCCAGTAACAGTGCGAGAGTGCACTTGGCGTGTGGATAGAAGCGTGGTTTTTGCGCTGCAGTGGTGAAGCTGGTGAGCGCATTGGCGGTGGGAGTGGCATTGGCTCTCACTGTGTGAGCACGCGAGGTGGCACGATGAGCAGCGTCGATCATAAGGTGTCGAGCACAGATGGGCGGTGGGGCAGTGCGACGCATTGTTAATGGTGGGTTAAGGCTTGGTACGAGCGGTCGGTGAGGTGGCACGAGCATTGTGCTATTTTTGGTATGGACGATGGCAACGGAAGTGCGAGGTGGTGTGCATGGGCGCGAATAGCAACGTGACAGTGGCAATAGGGTGGTGGCGGAATGGCAATAGCGTATTTTCAAAAAGTGAAAGCGGTTTGGTCTTGAAAACTTTTCAAATTTAGTAAAACCTCCAATTTCAAGAAAAATTCAAATAAATTCTTTTTTTTGAAATTTAGGGTTGTTTCAACACGTGACGAGAAGGAAGGCCATGGTCGTTGCTCAAGTACCGTGAAGGATCAGGCAATCCATGCATCAACTACAAGTTGATCCATGTCAAGGCATCTTTTCCAACTCGATTTGGTGAGGGTGAGAGCATTGAGTGAAGTCTGTTGCTCTTAGCATCATGGCCTTAGCAATGGCACAAAAACATCACCTAGTGGTAGGTTGGTACAATGGATGCAAAATGCAAATTGAGCATAGCTGCATAGGATTGAGTATGTTTGGTATTGACCTTGTAATGTAATGATACCTCTTCAGTGTTTAGAGCTGATTCCACCCCACTCACCGTCAAGGTCCTCGGCTTTTCCTCGGGCGCACTCAACATCCTAAGCTACCAGGGAAGGGGGAAGGCTGGATCCGGTGGCGCCGCGCCTAAGGACAGTTGAAGAGGAATTCGACGGTGGCAATCGGATTTGGCGGCACTACGCTCGAGGACGATCGAAGAGAAATTAAATGGCAGCAGCCAGATCTGGTAGCGCCGCACCTCGAGTGTAACATCATGATTTTCAGAGTTTATTTGAATCTTTTAAAAGAAAATTCACCATTTACATTTTTCTAGATTTAATACAAGCTTAAATTGAATTTTTAATAATTCAAAGGATTTAGTATGACTAAAATAAATATTAACATTTGCTAAAAATATTTCATTTGGGTTCCTTCTGTCTTAGGGAATTTTCTGTGATTTTTTGGATTTATTTGCTTTTTTTTAAACTCTTTTGATTTTATTTAAATTTATGAAAAATAAGAAAAACCCCAAAAATCCCAAAATTGTAATGGGTCGAACCCACTACTGTTCATCTCGGCCCATTAAACCTCAGTTGTCCGATCCTCTTCTTGCCATGTGTCGGTCATCCGGGCCGGGTTTTCCATCGACCATTGGTTCCCTCCAGTGACACAAGTCAAACATTCAAGCCATCAAGCATTGTTCATTGATGTTTTTTGCCGCCACCGTCTGATCCTTGCTAGGACACATGTTGGCCATCTGTAATGTCTAGCACTATTCATCTTCCTCATGCTATCACCGCCTTCTTCGTTCCGATCTTCGAGTCCGTGCCGTCCGTGACACGGAGACCTCAAAATCCATGCTTAAATAGCGGTCGACGCCCTCGCCTTCCGTGTCCTTGAGCCACCACCTTCGTCGGGAGCTGCTATGCGCCGCTGTCTCCATTTTCTCCTCGTCGGAGTTTAAGATCTCGTTGCCATGATTGTTCAAAATTTTTCTCACCGTCTTCGTCTTCACAGACAACGAGTCGCTGCGCTATCTTGCCCTCACCACAATTCGGACCTCTGCCGATGTTCGTCCCACTGCTGGTGAGCCTCGCCCCATCCTACCACCACCTTACTCTATTCCAACTTGGCCAAACTCCAACCACCGCCCTCGACCGCCTCGCCACGCTACGCCCCTTCACCCGCCGAAGCGACGCCTCGCGTCGCACTCCCACCCATGTCAGCCCACACCCACACTGGTTGTTGCTTCAACTTCTCTGTAGACCTAGTGCACATGAGCTGAGAGACTCATAGCCAGGTCCCACACGTCAGCCAGCATTGTGTCGTGAACCCATGAGCCAGCTAGCCGAGTCGGCAGCCTCGTCGGATGCCACCTTAGCCCTAGCATGACGTGTCATGCCATGTGTCATGTCGTGTTAACTCCCGAGCCGACCCAAGTACCATGTCAGCACGCCATGTCAACGCCACGTATCATGCCACATCAGTGTGCCACGTTAGCCCTAGATGCTACCTGTCAGCCATGTGTCATGCCACGTCACGACCACGTCAGCCCTAGCCGCCATGTCATCAGCTGAGTTGCCTTCCACGGTGTTTCATGTCTTGTCGCCTTGTCATCAGCACAGTAATTTTTTTTAAATTTTTTAGCATTTTCTTTATATTTGATTTTCCAAGAGTCTATTCTTCTCCGTCCAAACTCCGATTGACCCGTTCTTTTTCTAAATTCATCTAAAATCGAGCTCTATCTTTTAGTTTTGATTTTGAAGTTTTTGGTGTTTATTTGAATTTTATTTGAATTTATTTGGTGCCTCATTTGGTTTTCTCTCTCGTTAGATCATTCCTTCGAAGGAGCTGAAGCAAGATTTGAAGATTTAGAGCAGTTAGGTGAGCAAGGCCAAGTCATGTTATGTCATTTGATCATGTTAAACCTATTTTTAATCTATTTATTTATTTTGTTTTAAATTATCATGTATTGCTAATTTATTAAAACCATTGTACTTGGTAGTTATTTTTCAATTTGATTAATCCCTAACTTGATAATTCGAATACCATGATACCATTGTCACCATAGGATAGAAAATTATTTAATGATACAATACTAGTTATCACATGTTTTGTATGTTTAACCATGCTTATAGTCTTATTGGGTTTCATCATCATATATGATTAATTAATTAATTTGACTTAATAAGATATTGAATCGTGGTTGGTGCCACAATTATAAAATTTATGTGCCATGACATTGGTGTTATTGATGTTAGTTATACAATCTTAGTTTTCACTTCGGCGAGTGATCGTGCAGTAAAGGGGAAGTGTGGATTCACTTCAAGGGATGTGAAAGTCTCGCTTAGATAATATCTAAGGACTTAATTTTATACATTATTGATCTGAGTCTTACCGTGCAAACTATATATCTAGTATGAGATAGATCTGGCTAATTAATTTATGATATTTTTATTTCAATTTTGCCATTAAGTTGAACATGGTTGCTAATTTTCATGAGGCGCAAGAGGGGGAAATTATCGACTAAGTGGTTAATCTACTCGATAGTGAAATATTAGCAGGTGAAATTGAGTTGATGTTGAGCATTGTATAAATCTTGTTGTGATTTTCTTTAATATAAGGATGATCACATCGTGTGGGTACAATTGTATAACATCTGCAGAGTATAAAACTATTCGAATAGCCGTTTCTCCGGTTATGGATAATACTCGGTGATTTCACATGAAGGGTAGATATTTCATAAAACTTGGTTGGGACAACTCTAGGAAGTGGATGGATAGTTCACTACTGATTCATTACGTGAATGGTTAGTTCACGATTGGTTCATTGGGTGGATGGTCAGTTCATTTGTGATTTATTCAATTCCTTTGAATACATAGTTGTTATCATTTTCTTAAAAGTTCGCTTTCAATCTATTTATTGTATTTACTTTAAATTACTGCTTTTTGTAAAATAATCTTTCAGCTATCCATTGGTAAGCCTTGCATACTATATTGCACATTTGTTACAAACAACTTGCTGGGTAAGCTTTATGCCTACTGTTGCTCAGTTGAGAAAGAAGCGTTATATTAGCAGGAGGTACCAGAAGGAGGATACTTCGATAAATTCACGAATTAGGACTTTGTTTCCCAGTCGTTTGTTTGCGGGCATGTTGAATGGCTATCATGTTTATTTCTGTTTTTCGTTGGTAGTTTCTTAAGCTCTTCATGCTAGTAGATTGTAAGCTTGGCCATTAGGTTGTACTCTAATAATTATTAATATTTAGGTCTTTTCCTCTATTAATCGTGTATATGATCGATATTTCATCTATGTTTATACTATGTGTACTAGCATGATCCTAGACTAATGCGGTATACATAAAAAGTCCAAATACGTAAATTTGGGTCCTAACACTGAGGATGGTCGAAGAGGAAGTCAACGGTGGCGACCAGATCTGGCAGCGCCGGCACCGGCGCTGGGGATGAGGTGGCTGGGGATTGTGGTCATCGCCGTGCATGCGGTCAGCGTATCATCGCCAGAGAGAGGAAGAGTGAGAGAAGCAAGAGAATGAGCAGAGAGAATGAGGAAACCATCCGATTTGATCTCTTGCTCCGTACGTATGTACAGTAGCAATTCCCTTATAATATTTAGGGTCCGTTCGTATTGGCTTTGGCTTTCAGCTTTTGCTTAGCGAAGTGAAAGCTAATACAAACACCCAATTTCTATAAGCCGCTTCTATCAGCCACTACTATTCACCAGCCACTACTATAAGCCACGATGTAATGCACTGTGTATTTTATTATATCTTAGTTATGTAAGACGTGTGGCGGTCCAAATGTTGTAGTGCCTTGTATTGCTCCGTTGTTTGCTCTCTTTCTTACGTAATGCATTTAGCAAAAAGCCAAAAACCATAAGCCAATTCTATAAACCAATTCTATCAGCAAATACCATTCATCAGCCAATGCCAAAAGCCATCAGTAAAAACCAATACGAAAAGAGCAATTTGATTAGATATCAAGAAGATAAAAACACACTATGCTCGTCTGCCTTTTAGCTCCCACTTGCCATTTGTAAAGTCAGAATTCATATGCCAGGTGTATTTTATTTTCTACAAAAATGTTTCATGAAATTCCTATATTTTAAACAAATCCTTTAGTTTTCTTATATGCACGTACATGGTACAAGGTGCTAGCACATTTGTATATATTGTTCTCTTGAAGAAATACCTGAAAAATATGTAAATTGCAAGCTTTTTGTTTATTTTTGAGTGCTAACGTAAAAGGCTGATGACAATTGACATACATGAGCATGCATGCGTGATCTCATCCAAACCACTAAATACATCTTTTGACACACGTCCTTTTTCGTACGTGTCCACCCCACGTGCTAATTCAGAAATAATCATAATAACCTACAATACAATCTATACAACTAATCAATAAAGAATTGATAAAAAACAATTATATACGACGCCAAAGCAACAAGTCTTTATTATCATCAGATCTATTATCTATGTACATAGGCTTGTCTATTTATAGTCAAATCTCCTCAAAAGTAGATTCAATATTTGCTCACAACGCAACCTTCTAGGTTTCATAATACTCCCCCTTAGGTGAATACCACGACATGCATATATCTCATTAAAAACACCTCTCAAAAACCCAATAGGAAAAAATAGAGAAAAGAGTATATCGCATCCGTTTCTCTTGTTACACTTGATGCCTCATTAAAAACATTCACATGAGAAAACTTCAAAAAAACTCATAAAGAAAAAAAGAGTACAACATTAGATCTTCAGAATCATACAAGTCTTTTAGTCTTAAATAAGGGCTATAGTTCAGGGATTTACTCTCCTGAACCTTACAATTATCTAAGTCTCCTCATCCCTATGTCTCACGAGCACTTCTGGAGGCTAGAGGCTGGGAGAGACTTCATAAATATATCTATCAGATTATCACAAAATCTAGCTTTCAATATCTTTACCTCTCCATTCTTTAGGAGCTCGTGAGGATAAAAGAATTTAGGAGCAATATACTTCATGATATTACTTTTAACATAGTCCATTTGCATCTGTGCAACATAAACTACATTATCTTCATAAATAATAATTGGGTTATTAACAATGTTTATACTATATGACTTCTTGATGTGGCTAATCATTCACCTGAGCCAAGCACATTCTTGTAAGGTTTCATACCACGATATACACATGCCCATTAAAAACTCATTCTAAAAACCTAGTGGAAAAAAAGGAATGAAGAAAAAAGTACACAACACTCGTTAAATTGCATTACACTTGTTGCCTCATTAAAAACCTTCAAGTAAGATACCCAATGGGAAAAGGTCACTAAGGGAAAAATAGTACAATATTTATCTTCATAATTTATAAACTGTCTTTAGAATTTATTATGATCTGTAAGATCTTCATTATGTCCATCGATTGGACTTATATCGATAGGTGGTAAAACTTCAAGGTAGTGATATCAAGTCAATACCTTTTAGGTTAGACTAAGGTCAAGATTTTTTGAATCTCGTGCATAACTATAAAGGTATAGCATATGCTCCTTCTGAAGACCATTTTCAGTGAAGTTTTATTATTTCAATGCCTTTAATACATTTTAAGAAATGAATACAGGCCAGTATATCATGAGTATATCTAGTAGATTACCACAATGTATAATATTCTAAACATGTCTCACTATTCATCTAGATAAAGAGACGATAAAATGATTTGAAAGTAATATACTTAACTTTTCAAAATACCACTTATTTATATATGCAATACAGGCAAAATTTATCCTAATTAGGGTATGAGGGTAACCAATTTCATGCCACATTTCTTTAGGATATGACTTATTAAAACCTTTTAAGGTCTTAATATTTAGCAACCATCTCTGAGTAGTATTATACAACAAAAAGTCTGTTATGTAGAATTAAAAGTATAGTCATACCACCACAGAATCAATATAATCAGCCTTAATTTTGGTACTTAGGAGATTAACAAATTTGCCATTAACACCATGTATATGATACCTTCATGGTAATAAAGGATATTGTCACTCCATCAGCTTTTGTTAGGAGATGCACTTCGTATGTGCTTATATGGTGCACTTTTGGTTTTTATTTTCCTCATTCCATTCCCTCCGATCTTGGATGGGTCCTTATCCACTTCTCGTGATCGTATAATCATTGGTGTATATTCGATCAACTTGTAATTTAATTTGTCTTCAGGGAGATGTTCCCTCTTCTAGAAGATATTTTCTCTTCTTCAAGACACTTTCTTTGAGTAAGAGTTTATCATGTATGAGTTATATTATATATATATACACATATTACAATTTACTTTTTAGTTGAAACACCAAGTCCTTCAATGATCGAGCTTTGAGTTGCTTCAGAGATCCCATTAAGGATTTTCATAATCCGATAATTGCATATCTTATTCATGTCATCTGCAAGAATTATTATATAACAGAACATTATTTCATTCATAACAGGAAAATATCGATATCTACAGGAATCATGAACCATCGCTTTCACCACCTCATGATTTAATAATGACTCATCAAGTTTGAACTAACAGGTTCTAAGACTTTCATCAGCGATTATAGCTCGACCTCAATTGCTTCCTTTAATTTTTACCAATATGAATACTTCAAGTGTTCGGCCATGAACTTTGGTTATGGATTTATGTTCTCATACGAGAAACCTCAGCAATTTTAAAGGCAAATTGATTGTCGATAATGTTTCTCCAAATATCCACATAATTGTCTTTTAGTGTTAACCAAATCTTCGTCATTTCTCAAATAAAAGCTTATTGGTCGTTCTGTGTTCTTCAATATTGTAATATGCGCTCATCTAATTAATGGGGTTTTAATCTTCATGGTGAGTTTCTTCATAAGGTATTCACCTTCAAAGTGAGCTCTCTTCTAGAGTATTTAAGGAGTGTTTAATAATTATTTTGATTAGTGTCACTAGACCATAGATCTACTAGTGTCCCAGTAGACTTTAGATCACTGACCAATAAATCAATTTCGCAAAGATGGATATACTCGTATTTACTTCAAATAAATACTCTATAATTCCATGCAATAGAAAAAGAAATCTAGCAGTCTCCCAGCTTCTAGCATACAAGAGTATCAACTAAACTTAAATTTAGCTTGGTTAGTGCGTGAGCCTTATACTAAAGATCTTTCTCTAGGAAAATATCACGTCATTCAAAGATTATGAACATTTCCCTCTCCGTGATGCCGGGATTTGATCCTGCTTAATAGCATACTTCAAAAATCCCCTTAGTGTAGACACATGAGAGATGGCATTTCAGATCCAATATGATCCTAGCTACCCATGGTGGCCCAAATGGTGTTTGCTAAGGTGATGATATTATGTGGGAAATGATTGATTCTTTAAATACGCACAAATTCTTGATTAGGGGGGTTTTTTTAATGCAGTGAGCTAGATATTTATTAATGTAGCGACATAAAAACAACATATCTCTACTACTAGTAAATTATCCCAAACATCTAGTGGGTTGTTAATCTGCGATAGCAAAAATAACCTAGCTTCTTATATATTGCCCAATATTATTGTTGGAAGAATAATTTACCCTTCCACAAACGGGGCTTGCTCTGCAGAAGACGCACACATACATATCAAGAATTGTAGTTACGCTCGCAAGGGATGATTATACCCCCCATATTTGTACCCATATGATAGCTATCCCCTAAGGGGTATTTCAGTCATTTGTACAGGTTCAAGAGCCTATAAATACCCAATGTATCCCTTATTTGGAGGGAGAGCTGTCTTGAGTTCTCATGAGCAATAAAGAAGCATGCTCCATCCACAGAGGTAACACCCCGTTGGCTCACCAACAGGAGTAGGATGGTCCTCTCAGATCTCTGAACCTGTATAAATCCCTATATCATTTCTACTCTTGTGGACGATGGCCCATCAGATGAACGACGTCCACCCCCTCACTTGTGTTTGGACACCTACAACATTGGCGCCGTCCATGGGGACCATAGCTAATGGACAAAAGGCTATGGCTACTACCAAGAAATACTCTAAGTCCACGAAGTCTCCTCCAGCTCTGGAGTGCAATGAGCTTGTGGAAGACATGTCTACTTTCCGGAGGAACCCTAGGCACGCACCATCATCGGGGAACAGGGCCCTCAACCCCGTGATGGACAATATCCTATGTGCCTCGAGGCTCTCGAGCGCGTCCTCTCTTGCGCTGGCCACTGTAGGGTCCAGCAGGGGTGGGAAGCTCAAAGCGCCCTTGCCATTGCAGGGCTAGGGGTGTTAGGGCCAACCATCGCCCCCATAACTCTTGACGTCCTGACTGCTACGCGATGAAGGCTAGCTACGAGAGCTGCCCCCTAACGTGTTACTGTTAGGGGATAATCATGATGACGAGGCTGCAGCGGCGAGGCACCTGAGCGCTGGGAGGCCGCCGGTATGATCACGTCCGCCGAGCGTGGGCGGCAACCACAACGACCTGCCGCCCGACTGATGCGACATCTAACTCTTTGCAAGTAATGATATGTCAAAATAGTATACATGCTGAATGGATCGAACTTAACAAATTATCTTCGTACCCTCAAGAAGTCCCTCAGGTAGTTGGCATCGTCCGCGCCGCCAACTGGGTAGCTAAGAGCCTCGTCGATCTCATGCACAGTGGTTGGAGAGAAGTCCCCTAAAGAAATAAGGAAACATAAGTGTGAGATAAACGTATTGAACCGAAGTATTGCAAATATCATGCTTTCTGTACCACTCGATCGAGAATCGGAGCGGCCTCAACCACTGTGCCCTCCCTCGTACGCCTGTCGTACGCAGTGTCCTCATCCTCGGGCGAAGCGAGGTCCGCGTAGTCGACATCTGTCCACTGCTGCCTCGGCCTGTAGCGGGTGGCACTGTGGTACCAGGACAAGTAATCCCGAAAGTTGGCGTTGGTGTGGGGTAGAGTCCCGCTCGCAGTTGTGCTCGAACCGCCTCCACCACTGGATGTAGTCTCAGTGGTGATGAGCGAAGTCTGTCACCTTTCGTTGGCGGACCCTGTCGAACCTGTACGTATAGCAGATGTCAACAATAGGTCTTAGAGTAAGAACCAATAGAATTCTAAATGAAACAAAAATTGTAACTTACTTGTGCAAAGTAATAGAAGTCGACTCCTCCTCAAGGGGGAGGGGTAGAACTGCACGAAACCAAACTGGCGCGCGATTCTGTGGGGGAGGTGAATCTCCATAGCGTAGAAGCAAATCAGAGGACACCTCATCCTCCAAATGTCAAAGTCCCTGTGGCACATGGTGCTTAGCGGTAGAGCTAGAACCTGTGCCTCGGAGTAAGGCTGCCACGAGACCTAGTAAGTAAACATATGGGCAATACGATTAGCCATGGACAAAAACCAAGAACTGTAGGAAAAAGTATATGCATTACCAATTTCTTACCATCGTGGGAGACAAGGTGTCCAACTTATTAGTGAAGTCCACGTACGCCCATTGAGTTATCGCGTACGAGATTGAGACGTTATCCCACAGGTACACCACAGTAGGGCCGAGGTCATCCACACCCTGTGGCTGCCAAGGCTGCACCTGGAAAACTTGAGGGTGCCTCACAGGAATATGTGACCACATCCACACCTACAGGAGGAAGACGTAGCCACCGAGCGTCGACTTGGCCGCCTTGCGCCTACATGCCTCGCAAAGCTGGCGGTAAAGGAACAAGAGGACCGTTGAGCCCCAGCTGAACTGTCCAGCGTCGTCCCAGTCCTGGAGGCAGTGGATGTACATCCATGAAGTAGCGTCCCCCGTGCCGTCCGGGAAAAGCACGGCCCCGAACATGTGGAGGACCCAAGCTCGGCAATGGTAGTTCACCGTGGCGTCGTCCGCGTCCTCAGGGCATGTACCAAACGTGGCCCGCAAACACGGCCTCACCTGGCATTCTCTGGGACAGGAGGTAATTCCGTGCCCAGGAAGGCCTACACACGTGGCCTCCAACCCTTAGACACCACCGGCCCGGTCACTGGCTGTCCCCTCATGGGAAGTCCAAGTATCATCGCCACGTCCTGCAGCGTGACGGTCATCTCCCCAAAGGGAAGGTGGAACGTGTGAGTCTCCGGCCTCCACCTGTTAATAGTACACGGAGAAAAGAATTAGTTACGTACGTGAGGATATAGAAACGAAGACAAACGGACCCGATACAGAAAATGCACCTGTCGACAAGTGCGGTCAAAACTGCGGGGTTGAAGACCGGCATGCCTCGGCGTAGTAGGTTGGCGATCGTGTGAAGGCCAGCACGGCGAAGCAGTGGGGTGTAGCGGTCGTCGTAGACCATCAAGTGGAACCTATCATGGGTTCGAGGACGAAATATGGGAAGCTCCTGAAAAATATTTTAAAAGTTAGATGCGTGATGAAAACACATGTAACACGAGAAAAATACATTTTGATAACACAGGTACCTGGCCGTCCTCTGTGAGCCTACCGCAGTGCTTCGTCTCGTAGAACTCGTCCAGCAGCCGGTACCTCACCATCATGTGCATTCAAAAATACGTTAATGATAAGAATAACAAAATACGTTAATGATAGGAAATATCTAAAAATTATGCCCTCTAGACCTAACGCCACTAACCTGACTGGAACGACGTTGACACGTCCGTGAATTGTGACCCATTAGACCACAAGTACCGCAGTGTGTCTCCTGTGGGTCCTCACAAATGGGATTGGCCCTACCCCACCTAGTGCGACCAGGTATCCGATCCATGTCCCTCTTGTAGCTTGACCGCTTCCTGCTATCTCTCTTGTGCCAACGTAACCCCTCGTCCGCTATGTACCTGGGACTCGTGTAAACTGGCCACTCGCTTTCATCACGATATGGCTCGAACCGTGGGGCCCAGGTCCTCACCAAAGCATCCACGTTGAACACTTTTGGGATTTTGGTCTCAACATCGACATTCCGGGCCCTACATGTGGTCACCATGTGGGAGCATGGAAAATGGAACTTGTCGGGAACACCGCATGTGCATGTAAAGGATGTAATCATGACCTTATGCTTTCGGGCCTCTTGGAGCTCTCCATCTTTGGTCGTCCCTTCACCCTCAACAACCTCATACGTGCTCGTCACATGGTCAAAACAGTGGTACTCATGTTCATTGGCCTACAGCTTCGCTTTGTCAAGGAAGCCGTGAGGATGAGGTGGCCAACGTGCATGTGCCTTCAACATGTCTGGGGCTTCCCGGTGCCGTTAACAAACCATGCAACACACTTGTAGAAAGTGAAGACGGCAATTGCAGTAATTGGCAATCCACGTGATCCCTTTAAGCAGCCCATTGAAGCATTCCGTCATGTTGCTAGTCATGAACCCGTACCTCCTTCCCCCTGGGTCATGAGCCATTGACCGTTTCTACACATCTCTCATTAAACCCCTTATCCAATCACGGCCCTCGGCATTAGTTTTCGTTTACAACTCCTTCAACTTCTCCTCAAACAGCTTTACCTCCCTCTAACGACATACCTCCTCAAAAAGTGCAAAGTTGTCATTCACCCCATCTTTTTTGAACAAGTTCTCTATAAGGTGCCTTGTGCACTAACAATGATGCACAGGAAAATATTCAGTATCACTTCCTTAACAGTGCTCAAGATCTCAGCGTGCTTGTCAGACAACACACATACCTTCCTCCTCGGACCAACCACATGGATCCGTACAAGCTGTAGAAACCAAGCCCAACTGGATCAGTCCTCCTTCTCCACCAAAGCAAAAGCCAACGGCACAAGCGAGTTGTCCGCATCACAGCCAATAGAAGTCAACAACATCCCCTCGTACTTGCCCAACAGGAACGTCCCATCAATTGACAGAACATGCCTACAATGTTTGAAAGCCTCGACACACTGACCAAAGCACCAGAATGCTCGAAAGAAAATTTACCTCCCATTAACCCATACATCGAGCTTAGGCACGTACTCATACTACATTCCTGCATTCACCGCTTTCATTGTGTTGAACATGGCTGGCAAACGCTCATACGCCTCCTCCCAATCACCATAAATCAACTTCAAAGCACGTTGTTGCACCCTCCATACTTTTCTATACTTGATTGTGCAGTGCCACTTTAACTTAACGGCCTCTATCATTGCTGCCACGCGTATCGTCGGCATATGCTTTATCATGGGGTACAGGCGGGTTGCAATGAACCGAGAAGTCAACTGACGATGTTTTTAGCCAGGCTCAGATGATCCACAGCTATGTGGTCCATCCACAGTTGTAATCTTAAACTTCTCCGTACTCTTCACCTTCCTGGCACAGACTTTCCCTGCACACCCTATGCTTCATATTTGATGGTGTACCGATATTTGACGTATGAGTTCTTAACCCGATATGGACGGTTGTGCACGATCGAGTACTCTTTCAACCACATCTTCAATGCCGACATATCCTCAAAGACATGACCCTTGTGGATTATGATACTAGCCCCAATCCTAGGTACGTCCCTCTGCGTTTGCCCTCCATCCGCGACAGCCCTGTGTGCGTTGCTTAGGTCATTGTAATCGGACACTAGCGGACCACGGCCAGGAAACATTCTTCTTAACAGCTCAATTTCGCTAGACGTCAAACCTAGAACCGGCCTTTCATCATCTGAATCCACAGCCCTTGCATCCTCAAAAGCAGGCTCATCTCCCACAAGCTGTACATCCACCCTGTTAGATGCTACACAAACCATGAGTTTCTCAAACACTGTCTCCTCATCGAATCCACCAATAGACCGGTCATCGACATCCTTAGAATCAGCTTCTACCTGAGTCAATAGAACCTCACATACTTGAGCCAAGGGTTCAACTTGCACCTCGACCTCGGCCTCTTCATGAGCCGGTGACCCAACCAACGGTGAGTCATTGAGATCGAATGCAGCCCTAGGAGGTGATGGATCTCGACCACCATCCGCACGAACAAGTCAGGTGCTCTGACCTCAGAGTCCAAAACAACGGCCACATAGTTATCCCATTCACCGTCGCTGCCAATCGAAACCAACCTCTTTATACACGGCCCCTTTGACATCCCAACATCAATCAATCCTTGCATAACAACATCACCATGCTCATCTGTCCATCCCAACCTCTCTTTCAAGCGACAAATGTCCTCACCATACGACAGACGTGAACTAAATAGCAACGTGGTCTCTTCCATACCCTCCAAACCATCACCCCATTATCATTTCTCTTCACAGTTCCACCATGGTGCAAAGTCACCAACTTATCCATCTATAGTACAACAAGCAAACATACTTCAGTCGAATCGGCCGCAACAACAAAATGCTATAAATTTTAACGAATACCGATGTACCAGATCAGATAAACTAAATTACTAATCTCACTAATCGCAAATTTCTCTATCAAATTCATCACTTCTACCCATTTCCTATTCCTAAACCTAGGGTTAATCTTACATCCTAAAAACCATAAAACTGAATGTACACCCTAAAATCATATCAAACCCTATTTCTAAACCTATTTCCAAACCTAGCACTTGATTCATCAATTTCACTCAAATCAAACCCTAAAAACGAATCTACACCCATAACTACTCTTACATTGCGCATATTCAACGCAAATCCAACCTAAAATTGAGCCAAATCCAACTAATTTTGTTTAGGGTTTCAAATCTTTCCCTACGAAATATACCTCAAATAAACCAAATCTATAGCAAAAAAACAAGGGAGGGGAGAGAGTTCACCTTGCTTGATCGATTTTGAAGCAAAATCGTGAGAAAAATTGACGAAATCGACTGGATTTGGAGGGGGACAGCGGCGCTGCTATGTTCGGCTTTGGTTGGGGAATGAGGGGGTGGGGGCCGTGCTCGGGCTTAAGTCCCAAAGCACGGCGCCATGGCCGTTAGTGCTGTGGGTACATAGCACGGCGCCATGTGCTTTGGCGCCGTGCTATGCTACTGTGGTTCCTACGTATTCACGCACGGCGCCAAAGCACATGATGTCGTGCTATGTACCCTAGGCGTCATATCCTTTAGCGCCGTGCTAAGGGTACATATTTGTAAATCTTTTCTCTAGGGGTCCATATGTAAAAAAATTTTAAATTTTGGGCTAAAAAGCAAAAAATTTTACAGCACCATGCATGCCCCGTCACCTAAGAGGGAGTCACGAAGCAAATAAAAGAGGGAAATCAAGAACTCAGCAAGGGAATCAAGAGCTCACCTCTGCGCCCTACACGCTGCCTACCGGCGCCCTAGTCGACTGACAATCTGCGCCCTGGTAGCCGGCCTTGGCACCATGTGCACCGCTCTTTGGCGCCCTGGCGGCCGGCCAACTGCGCCATGGCAGCCAAGCCTTGGCTCCCTATGAGCCACTCATAGGCGCTCTGGTAACCGGTCACCTTGCGCCTTGGCAGCCAGGCCACGGTGCCCTTCGTACCGCCTGCTGGCGCCCTAGTCGGTCGGCCATCTCTACGGCATCCAGCTCCATGTTCCCGCAAGCCCTAGTGCGTGCTCCCAAGCAGCGCTGCCGCAAAGATCGCGCTCTGGCACCGACGCTGGCACCGCACTCGCAGCCATGCCCTCGTTGAGCCGATCATGGATCTCGCTTGATCACGTGCGGTTTCCTCCGGATTGCGGCGAGCGAGATGAACGCGACGAGACACAAATACACATGAGAGATGTTGGATGTTTGGTGCTGCCTTTTATTGATCAAGAGGCGATGCCTATTGTTTTCTTTGCAAAGGCGCTGCTTCTTGTTATTCGATACTATTGCTTCACCTTTGCAAGGCTTTTATAGGAGACATGACTGCACTTGAGTCGGGCATGTTACTGCGACACAATGACATGCATACGAGATGGGTTCCTATATGTATACGTGACGTATACTGATACGAATCGGTACAGATAGCATGCAACTAGAGCAAACATTCACCCCCTTAATCTTGTTGCATTTGAACAACACCCAGATGCAGACGGAGCTCCACGAACTTCACCCGACCAAGTGCCTTGGTCAGAATGTCTGCCAGCTGCCCTTCAGTGCCGATATGGTCAATGTCGAGTCTCCTTTCTTCATTGCACTCGCATATGAAGTGATACCAAATGTCAATGTGTTTGCTGCGATCATGATGGACTGGGTTCTTGCTGAGCTCAATTGCTGACTTGTTGTCAACCAAAGAGCTTGAACTTCAACGCTTAGCGCCGGTAAGCTCTCGATCACCGCCACCATACTCCTTGACATGTGGTCAGAGCAAATGCGATGTATTCCGCTTCACAAGACTAGAGAGCCACCACCTTCTGCTTCTGGGAAGCCCAGGTGATGAGGTTTGGACCAAGGAAGAAAACCATGCCTGTTATACTCTTGCGCTCGTCAATGTCCCCAGCATGATTACTATCGCTATAGCCCACCAAGTCTTGATGTAGACCTCGCCCCTTCGTGTACCGGCAGCCGTAGCCGATCATACTGGCCAGGTAACGGAGAATGCGTTTCACTGCCACCCAGTGTTGCTCCGACGATGCTTCCATGAACCGCCTTACCATCCCTACTACGTGGGCAATGTCCGGTCTGGTGTTGACAAGGTAGCGGAGACTCCCGATGATGCTCCTGAACTTGGTTGCGTCTACAGCGGTGGCATCGTCCCGCTTGCTGAGCCGTACTCGGTTCTCCATGGGCGTGTCGCAGGTGTTGCATCCTGCCAGTCCCACCTGCTCGAGGATCTTTGCCGTGTATGCACCTTGGCACAACGCATGATCTCTCCGTTCTTCTGCTTCACCTCAATCCCTAAGTAATAACTCTAGAGACCAAGATTGCTCATCTCGAAACGCTTTATCATCTGTTTCTTGAAGACGGTGATGTCGTTGTTGTTCGGCCCGCAGATGATCAAGTCGTCAACGTACACACCCACCAAAAGGAGATAATCACCATCTCCCTTCTTGTATACGGCATGCTCGAGCATGCTCCGCTTGAAGCCGTGCGTAGCCAGCTCCTGGTCCAGCCGTGCGTTCCAAGCACACGGGGCCTGACGCAGTCCATAGAGTGCCTTCTTCAACTTCAACACCTTGCCAGCTTGTTTGTCATTGATGAAACCCGGCGGCTGATGGACATAGACTTGTTCAAGGAGATTACTATTCAAGAAAGTGGTTTTAACGTCCATATGGTGTACCTCCCAGCCACCGTGCATGGCGAGCACCAGTAGCAACCACACAGTCTCCATCCGTGCCACCGGCGCGAACACCTCGTCGAAGTCCACCCCCTGGCGTTGAGCATACCCTTTAGCAACCAGTCGAGCTTTGTACTTCATGATGTTGCCAGCTGGATCTGTCTTCACTTTGAACACCCACTTTAGCCCAATGGCACAATGGCCACTTGGAAGCTCCGACGGTGTCCAAGTCTTGTTCTTACGGATCGACTCCAGCTCGGCCTCCATTGCCTCCTGCCAGCATGGTTCCACTAGCGTCTGCTCGACGTTGCTTGGTTCATCCGTGCCCAGCAAACACAAGCCGTTGTACTCGAAATCATGGATTTCATCAGTAGTGCTGTAAATATTCGACAGCGTTCGGTACCGAAGAGGCACATTCTCAGAATCTGCTGCTCTATCAGTCGGCGGGGTCACCCACTCAATGCCTAATGACGTCGGTTGTATTATCATTGTGGGACTTGGTGCAGGTGTAGCTGGCGATCCCGGATTCGGCAACCCAATCGAATGTGATGTGCTTGGGGTCTAAACTTCTCCTGCCTCCATCTCCTAAAGATCTTTAGTGTCGCCTGTTGTCAGACCACCAACAGTGGTCGGGATCTTGACACAGAACGCCCCACCACATCTTGCTCATCACCAGTGCTGCTCTCATCCCATGACCGATCCTCCTCGAACATCACGTCACGGCTAATGTGCAGTTTCTTTGCCACTGGATCAAAGACTCGATATCCTTTTGTCCCCGGCTCATAACCGAGAAGTACCATCTTCTTGGACCTATCTGTCAGCTTGCTCACGCCATGTCGGGACCCGGAACAACAACTCCGAGTCCCTCTGTGTAAATCGCACTATCCCAGGAAAAGCTAGTGCACACAGGTTTAACAGCAATGTATATCATGCAAAAATAACCACGAAATATTATTAAACAAAAATACAGCCTTAAGGCCAAGTCTTACAATAAGGGCACAAGGCCAACAAAAATAAACAAAAACAAATGAAAGATAGTAAAGGTGGCAAAGACACCCATCCAAATTCTCCCACAGCGAATGATTGTAAGACGCGCCCTACTCGGCCAAGTAGTCCTCACCGTCGTGATCGCCGTCGAAGTCCGCAACGGTTAAGCAAGGTGAGTACGAGTACTCCCAAGGTAAGCAAGTAATTGCTTACGCAAGTTACACCAGAATTATAACAGAGTTGATGCATGCATAATGGATATCAAAGGAAAGCTTAATAGGCAATGTGCGGAAAGCAATACTTGAATTTAAATACAATTACGTAAATACTAAAAGCTGGATTTTAATACAAGATAATAAACATTGTTTTTAACAGTATTATCGTTAGTGTAGGCTCCAACCCACACTAACCTATCCACGGAATCCACCCGACCGAACCAAACCATCTTTTGTTTGCTCAAAACCAAGTTTATAAAATCCAAGTCTAATCTGTGACAACTTTACTCGTGATGTCCATGACCGTGGACACGGCTATCTAGATAGGTTTCTAACTCGCAGAGGTGAACAACTTTACCCACAAGACATTCCTCTCACTTGAGCCACGCGATAAACACACCGCCTTAGGTGTGCGCGAGAGTTCATGACAAAGGCCGTTCGATGATCCATCGCTAAAATAATCACGCCGCCACTAAGGTTTCACCACACCTCGAATCCACGAGTTGGAGCCCCCTCTGGTGCCATATGAGACTTCCCACAGCCTATGCCGCGCTCACATTCAGCCTATAGCGAGACTATGTTTGGAACTTCACAAATTACTTAGCCACGTTCGTCCCATACCGGACTTGTGGTAGTACGAAGTGACTTCGTAAAATGAATCACAGAAACGGTCCTTAAGTGGATTTAGGCTCAATCACATACCCCCGTGCACGATAATCAACCAGGTGTCACCAAACACGAGGCATACCGGCACCCACCACCTAACCATTAGCCTAAGTCCAAAATCATGTTTCTATCTTTCGTTTTTAAATAATTTTCATAAACCACCCTTGACTCTCTAAAGTCAAGGTTTCATTTCCAAACTGACATTTCATGTGAAATAGTTGATCCCACCTAAAGTTATATTAAGCCGGGCTAAGCATTTCTACAAAATTTCTAGTTAATACTATGGTACTAACTAGTTTTCAGCTAGGGTGACAAGGTATAGGAATTCGAAATTCAAATTGGCTATATACAAAGGATCATGGGAATATCTAAGTTTCAAATCCAATTTGAATTATACTTGAATAAAGGTACGCATGCATATACAATAAAACAATATAAATAATTTAAAATATTAGGTTCAACATGGTCAAAGGTGTAACTTGCCTTGATCGAAGTCTTGCGGGGAATCGTCGAACTCAACGCCTCCTAATCGTGAAATCTAACATAAAGAGCCAATTCAAAGAAGATTCAAAACAAATTCAAATGAAATTCAAACAACTTCCAAAAATTATAAACTAAACTGGGAGACAGAATTTTGAATTTTGGATGTGGTCTGACAATTCTTGGAAAGGGATTGAGGCTTTTAAAAGAAATTGGAAATTTTAATTTAAAATTTAAATCTTGGAATTACAAAATATATTCAAACAAAATTTAAATAAATTTCAAATTTCAAAATTATTCCAGAAATGGATAGAGCATGATTTTAGAAAAATTTAGAAATTTGAATGGGTCAATTTGGAGTTAAAATGCAAAAGTTATAGCCTTCCAAAGTTTAAATTCAAAATAAAAGAAAAAGGGTATTTTCTGGATTTATTTTTAAACCGAAAAGGATTTATGACGTCAGCACGAATTATTTTTCTAAAGGAAATTACAGATTATGACGTCAGCCTTAGGATTAATTATTCCGGGGAGAGGCTGACAGGTGGGGCCCGGGTGTTGTGGACCGGGTCCACGGACCCGAGGGAAGGGTGAGGTGGCATGCGGGTGCGCGGGGAGCGGGGTGGCGCTGATGTGGCGCCACGTGGCTGCCACGTGGTCGCCGCGTGGCTGCCACGTCACGGCTTTATGCCGACGTGGCCGCGCACGCGTGAGGTGGCGAGGCGCCCGGCTGGCGCCGGGGCGGCGCCACGGGCGCCACGCTGCGCCGCCACCTCACCGGTTGATTTCGGCGGCGGCGGCGGTGGCGCACGGGACCGATGGTCGCCGGCGCCCGGCGGCGGCGGCGCCGCCGAGGGCACCAAATGAAGAGGAGGGCGCGGGATTGCACCGGTATTTTGCGCGAGGCCGAGGATGACCGGAGAGGAAATCGGCGGAGAGGCGGCGGTCGGAGAGGGCTTCACGGCGGCGAGCAGCTCGTGGTGCGGATGCTCGGGAGTGGTCACCGGTGTTCGCCCGGGCACCAAAGAAGGTCGGGAGGCGCTGGCGAGGGGCGAGGTGGCTCGAGCCGACGGCGATTGCTCGCCGAGCTGCTGAGCCGGGCGGAGGGAACGGGCGCAAGGGAGCTCCGAGGTTCGGGGCTTCATTGAGAGGTGCGGGGGCGGTGTGGGTAGAGGTGCCCGGGAGGCCCTTTATAGCCCGGGAGGGGTGTAACGGTTGCGCACAACTCGCCGGGACTTGAAACGGCCGAGGAGGCTTAATGCGACGGCGAGTGGGGCTTTAATCGGGGAGCTAATGCCTGGCACGGATGCGGCGGAGGGGGAATTTGAATTCGCAAGCGGCTCGGGGAATCAATTGAAAACTAAACCGACGAATTAAAAGCTTTGGTCTCGGCATTCATGGCGGCAGCGGGGCGGGGATCGCGCGAGGAAGAAGGAAATCGCGCTGGAAGAAGGGTCCGACGAGTGGGGCCCACCGGTCGTTGAGAGGGAAAGAAAAGGAAAGAGCGAGGGGACGGCCGGATGCTTGACGGGTGCACGGGGAGATCGGGACGGCGGCGCGCTGCGAAGGGGTAAGTGAATGGGGACGCCGAGATTCGATCCGACAACGAAGATCAAATCGGGACCGACGGTGTTAAGTGGGAGGGGGCTGCGATGAGGTATGGCAATAGGGACGGCCCGATGAGGCCACGTGCGGCCGGGGGAGAATGAAGCGCAAAGCGGTAAGTTGGTACGCGGCGAGGATTAAGCTCGGGCGGAAATGAACGCCCGATGCGCGACACGCCGCCACGAGCGGAGAGAGGGAAGGCGGGAGAGGGTTTAAGCCGATCGACGGCCGAGGGGGAATCCGCGCGGAGGGGGCTCCGATGGTCGACACGCGGCCCGAGGGAGGTTTGGGATTTTAATTTCCTTCTTGATTTCGGAAATGCTATTTAGCTTTAGAAAACTCAAAAAAATACCAAATAAATTTTGAAAAATTCAGAAAAATTCAGAGAACGTTCTGGAACTAATTGGGTCTTAATAAAAATATTTTCCACCCAATTTGATAAGTATATTTTGAAAAAGCACAGTTTGACTTAAAAGGGAAGTTTTTAATTGTTTATAAAATCTGGAAAATTAATGTAATCTCATATTTGACTTTAGGAAGCTGAATTACATTTGTTTTAACTTTCAAGAAGGTAATAAATTCATTTTTAGCTTTTATAAATTAAAGTTTTTAATTTTCTCAAATCAGACTTTGACATAACTCCGATAAATCCAATAAATTCCGCACTGATTTTTAATAAAGGAACAAAATTTTGGGATGTTACAAACCTACCCCCCTTAAAGGAAATCTCGCCCTCGAGATTTGCACTGGCTAGCAAAAGAGATGGGGATGGCTGGTCTTTAAATCTTCTTCTCGCTCCCAAGTGGCTTCGTCTTCGGTGTGGTTGCTCCACCAACCTTGCGTAACTGATGGTCCTCCTTCCGTCCGACGCTCTTGTCTTGAGAATCTTGATTGATTGCTCCTGGTAGGTGAGGTCATCCTGGAGGTCCAAGGTTTCCAGTGCGGCTTGTTCTGTAGGTACCCGGAGGCACTTCTTCAATTGGGAGACATAGAAGACATTGTGCACTCCTGACATGCTTGGCGGTAAGTCCAATTGATACGCGACTTCACCTCTTCGGTTTAGGATCTTGAAGGGTCCCACATAACGCGGTGCTAGCTTTCCTCTGACTTGGAATCTTTTTACGCCTCTGAGTGGGGATACTCGAAGATAGACGTGGTCCTCGACCTCAAAGGTCAAATCTCGGCGACGGTTGTCCGCATAACTCTTCTACCGAGATTGGGCTATCTTCAGTCGGTCCCTGATCTTCTTAACCTTATCTTCTGCGTCTTGTAGTAGGTTCGGCCCAGTTTCTTGAGGTTCTCCTTGCTCGATCCCAAAGCAAGGGTGTCTCCGCACTTTCGTCCATACAAGGCTTCAATGGTGCCATCTGCAGATCAAGCTTGGTAGCTATTATTGTACGAGAACTCGTGATAGGCAATGATCGGTCCCATTATTTCCAAAATCCAAAGTACAAGCTCTTAGCATATCCTCGAGTACTTGATTAACTCTTTCTCGCTTGACCATCCGTCTGGGGTGGAAAGCGGTATCAAACCGAGCTTACTCCCTAACTCTTCATGTAGCCGCGTAATCGAGAAGTAAATTGACTTCCTCGACCGACACTATTTTCTTTGGAACGCCGCATGTGCACACAATCCGACATGTATAGTTCGGCTAACTTACTCCCGAGTAAGTGGTCTTGATCGTATAAAGTGAGCCACTTTAGTTAACCGGCCTATGATCACCCAGATCGAATCATAACCCGATTGTGTCCTTGGGAGTCCGACATGAAATCCATACCGATTTCTTCCCACTTCCAACTGTATAGGCAGGGGTTGCAAGAGTCCAAATTGGCCTTTGATGTTCGGCTTTGACTCATTGGATGTATCGAGGCTTCAATAAACTCGCTATTTCTCTCTTCATACTAACCCACCAATATTTTTCTTAGGTCCTAGTACATCTTGGTACGACTGGTGGATTGAGTATGGGGTGTCATGGGCCTCCTTCGTAATCGTGGTTTTGATTTCCCGATTATTCGCAGACACAAATGCGTTCTCGAACCTGCACGGTACCATGCTCATCTTCACTAAATCCCGGCTTTGCCTCTCTCATATTCTTCTTGATTTCTTGAATATCCCCGCCCACATTCCGAGCTTCCTTAATTTGATCAGCAAGCCGTGTTGTATTTCTAGTGTGGCGAGAGTGCTTGGTCCCATCGGGTTTAGACTTAGACGGCGACTTCTCCCGAAGTCGGGTCCGGTCTTTTCCGATATAACCATATTTGCATAAGACTTTCTGCTTCAAGGCATCGGCCATTACATTAGCTTTTCCGGATGATAATGTATGCCAATGTCATAGTCTTTTATCGCCTCTAACCACCTTCACCGCCTCAAGTTGAGTTCTCGCCTCGTGAAGATGTACTTCAAGCTCTTATGGTCCGTGTATACTTCACAACGGTTACCGATAAGATAGTGGCGCCAGATTTTTAAGGCGCACCATCGCAGCTAACTCCAAGTCATGAGTAGGATAATTGCACTCATGGGGCATGAGTTGGCGCGATGCATAGGCTACCACTTTGCCTTCTTGCATCGTAACACGCCTAAGCCTAGGCGCAGAGGCGCCGAACACCTCGGCCTTTGTGCACGTCCGCAAAACCAAAGACGTGCCGAGACTAGTCTTTTCTAAGGGTTTGAAAACTTTGCTCACAAGCTTTCGCCCATTCGAACTTCTTTTCCTTTTTCAAAATCGAGTCATTGGCTTGGCTAGTTCAGAGAATCTCGCTATGAACCGGCTGTAATAACTCATGAGTCCAAGGAAGCTCCCGACTTCAAGCATGACTTCTGTTGCTTCCATTCCATTATCGCTTTATCTTGAAGGATCTACAGAATTCCTTCCTCACGATATGTCCGAGGAAGGCAACCTCTTTAGCCGTAATTCACATTTACCGAACTTGGCAAAGAGTTGATGCTCCGGTTTCTCCAAGGTGATTCCGAGATGCCGCTCATGCTCTTCTTCATTCTTGGAGTAGATGAGGATGTCGCCGATGAAGATTACTACAAACTTATCCAAGTATTTCATGAATACAATCGCTCATCATACTCATGAAGTAGGCTCGTGCATTGGTCACCCAAACGACATAACCGTGAACTCATAGTGTCCATATCCGTGGAGAAGGCGCCTTGGGGATGTCTTCTTCACTAATCTTCAATCGATGATATCCCGATCGCAGTCAATTTTGGAGAAGACACTGCTCTTTAATTGATCGAACAAGTCATCGATCCCGAAAGGGGGTATTTATTCTGATGGTGACATCGCTGAGTGCTCTGTAGTCCACACATAGGCTCAAACTTTCATCCTTTTTCTTGATTTAACAAGACGGTGCTCCCAAGGTGACGAACTTGGTCGGATGTATCCTTGTCTTCTAGTTCCTTGAGCTGATTTTTTCAGTTCTACCAACTCATTAGCGGCATCCGATATGGCCTTTTAGAAATTGGGGTGTGCCTGACTAGGTTAATCACAAACTCGATTTCCTATCCGGCGCATTCCTAGCAGTTCCTCTGAAAACATCCGGTATTCCCGCACTATCTGCACTTCTTCCAAGACTTGGAGGTGGAAGAGGCACATTCTTCCTCGCCGGGATCTGGGAGAGAAGATTACTTCCACGCCTGGTCATTGGTGAGGGTGATGGATCCGGTAGCGCAATCGATTCGCCCCGATTCTTACAACCAGTTCATTCCAAGAATGACATCTAATCTCTTGCGATTCCAAAACCAAAAGATCGGCTAGGAATCGGGTCCCATCTATGAGCAATTCCACTTTGGGGCACAAGGTCCCCGCTCTCATTTCTCGCTTAGGAGAGTGAACTATCATAGGGTTGCTAAGGGTTACCCCGCCCAACCCATGCTTATCCACAAAAGTTTTTGACACAAAGGAATGCGATGCTCCGAATCGAAAAGAATCGACACTGCATCAATTGACAAGGAACATACCTAGCACGACGTCCGTGCAGCCCGAGCTTCAAACCGTCACGTGGTTCACTCTCCTTGACGGTCCGCGCTTCGCTGCCCTCGGTTCTCGACTCCGAGGCTCGGTCGCCGCCGCTTGAATCTTCTTGGGGCATGCCTGGCAAAGTGCCCTGCTCCTTGCAGAGTAACAGTTAATCCGCCGCTGGCGCATCGCTTCGCACTTTCAGCCACCGTTGTTGGGGTGCGTTGCTTTGGAACTCACGGCGTTGGCTCGAACGGCGCGGCCGGTTGAGGACTTGAACTCGCTCGATCGCTTTTGAAGTTGCTGCCCGAGGTCCGAACTTGTTTGAGTGCGGAGGAGTGGTGCGACTCTTGAAACAACCTCCGCAGTTGTTCCTCCGTTCGCCATTCTTTCTTCCGCTTCATTTCCATGTGCTTGCTCTCCCGCCGATGGCCTTACCGACTAGCCGTGGAAGTCAAGATAGTCACCCGATATCACCGTATCGATATGTTGTCATTCGTGCCCTCCATGAATCTTTTCTTGCTTGGCTTCATCTGGAAGCCACATCTTCTCGCGCATAGCGGCCGCTTGGTTGAACTTTTGTACGCACTCATTGAAAGTACGACTTCCTTGGCGCAGTAAAACCGAACTCCTTCTTTTTCGCGCCATGGTGCCGTGGGGATGTGAGCTTTGGCGAAAAACTCGCTCAACTCGCTCCATGTTACCGCTTATGGGTTGGCATGCGGCGTGAAGGTATCCCACCATTGAGATGCGGCCCATTCACCGATGGGAGGCAAACAGACTCGATCGCTGCACCGCAAAGATGTCCACTTTCTTACCAATCGACTGAGCTACCGCTCGGTGTCCATTGGTTCGGCACTACCGGCGAAGGTCGGTGGCTTGATTCTTAGGAACTCCGAAAGACGATTGGGAGGTACTTGGGTAGGTTGATGATGAGCCCGAGGGTTGTTGATCGTCCGAGCTAATAGCTGATCAATCGGTTTTGATTGGCCATCAATTGTGCCTAATCCGTCCCGTCACAAGGGGCTGTGGAATGGGGCCGACCGCTTCCTTGAGCTCCTTGGTTGTTGTTGTCCATGTTGGAGTTCCTTCTTGTGTTCACCATCTATTGAGGCTTTCAGATTTAGAGAGAGAACTAAAGGAAAGGTTCTAGTAACAATCCCACCAAAATAACACACAAGAGCAAGGAAAACACGAATAAGAGCCAAACAAAACTTTTTATTTTATTATGATAGTCTCGTGGCTTTTACAAAGGACTACAGCTCACGGATAGCGCTTCTAAGACTCGTGGTTGTCTAGACACTAGCGCCGCGCCGAGTCTCCTCGAAAAGGCCGGAATCGCGGAGCCTGATCTTCAAAGACGGAGTTCGGCAAGTTCTTCTTCCCGCGCGAGCTTTGTCATGGCGGTGTGCACCATCCAGTGGTGGTCCGTACATGTGATCCATGGACTTGGTGAACTCCACCACCAGACGAGACGGGGTTGCTCTCATACTCAGATGAGAAGTCGGGCACCACGCAGGAGTCTTCATGGGAAAGTAGCGAAAAATCTGCGCAGCAAGTCTCGAGCGTAGATGTTCCTCACCGGCGAATGGCCTCTCGCTGCATCCCGCACTCTGGCCAAGAAGGTAGCTCGAGGTAGGTGCGCCGAACACGAAATGGCTCCGCTTGTTCGGAATCTTTGAAGATCTTCACTTCCATCGTTTCATATGTTGGCATGTATGGCTCGCGCCTCCATACATGCCAACATATCCTTGGTAGAGGGGTACGCGAAGTTGAGCTCTTGCATGAGGTTGTACAGATCATCCGCGAAGAGTCCCAAGGGTTCCATGGGAAACGCGGTGGGTTGCTCCATCTAAAATTTGGAAGGAGAGGAGTTGGTAATCGCTTTGGCAAAGAGATTGAGCAAAGGAAGAGGTGCTTTTTTTAAAAAAGGGGCATTTCTTATTAAAAATATATTCTAAGGTTGGTCTCTAGCTAAGGTCACGCCTTAGGTCAATATTGCTCGACATTATTTCGCGCTGACTCGAACAACAACTCCGAGTCCTCTCAGGTAAATCGCACTATCCCCTAAAAGCTAGTGCACACAAAGTTTAATAGCAATGTATATCATGCAAAAATAACTACGAAATATTATTAAACGAAAATACAAATTAAGGCCAAGTCTTACAATAAGGGCACAAGGCCAACAAAAATAAACAAAAACAAATGAAAGATAGTAAAGGTGGCAAAGACAAATCCATCCAAATCCTCCCACAGCGAATGATCGTAAGACGCGCCCTACTACAAGTAGTCCTCACCGGCCGTAGTCGCCGCCGGGTCCGCAACGGTTAAGCAAGGTGAGTACAGAGTACTCCCAAGGTAAGCAAGTATTGCTTACGCAAGTTACACCAGAATTATAACAGAGTTGATGCATGCATAATGGATATCAAAGGAAAGCTTAATAGGCAATGTGCGGAAAGTAATACTTGAATTTAAATACAATTACGTAAATACTAAAAGTGGATTTTAATACAAGATACTGTAAACATTGTTTTTAACAAGTATTATCGTAGTGTAGGCTCCAACCCACACTAACCTATCCACGGAATCCACCTGCATCGAACCAAACCATCTTTTGTTTGCTCAAACCAGGTTTATAAAATCCAAGTCTAATCAGGACAACTTTACTCCGCATGTCCATGACCGTGGAAACGGCTATCTAGATAGGTTTCTAACTCGCAGAGGTGAACAACTTTACCCACAAGACATTCCTCTCACTTGAGCCACGCGATAAACACACCGCCTTAGGTGTGCGCGAGAGTTCATGACAAGGCCGTTCGATGATCCATCGCCAAAATAATCACGCCGCCACTGTTTCACCACAACTCGAATCCACGAGTTGGAGCCCTCTCGTGCCATGAGACTTCCCACACCTATGCCGCGCCACATTCACCTATAGCGAGACTATGTTTGGAACTTCACAAATTACTTAGCGTCCGTCCCATACCGACTTGTGGTAGTACGGCGACTTCGTGAAATGAATCACGAAACGGTCCTTAAGTGGATTTAGGCTCAATCACATACCCCGCACGATAATCAACAAGGTGTCACCAAACACGAGGCATACCGCACCCACCACCTAACCATTAGCCTAAGTCCAAAATCATGTTTCTATCTTTCGCTTTTAAATAATTTTCATAAACCACCCTTGACTCTCTCAAGTCAAGGTTTCATTTCAAATCGACATTTCATGTGAAATAGTTGATCCCACCTAAAGTTATATTAAGCCTGCTAAGCATTTCTACAAAATTTCTAGTTAATACTATGGTACTAACTAGTTTTCAACTAGGGTGACAAGGTATAGGAATTCGAAATTCAAATTGGCTATATACAAAGGATCATGGGAATATCTAAGTTTCAAATCCAATTTGAATTATACTTGAATAAAGGTACGCATGCATATACAGTAAAACAATATAAATAATTTAAAATATTAGGTTCAACATGGTCAAAGGTGTAACTTGCCTTGATCGAATTCTTACGGGGAATCGTCGAACTCAACGTCTCCGGAAACGTCGAAATCTAACATAAAGAGCCAATTCAAAGAAGATTCAAAACAAATTCAAATGAAATTCAAACAACTTCCAAAAATTATAAACTAAACTGGGAGACAGAATTTTGAATTTTGGATGTGGTCTGACAATTCTTGGAAAGGGATTGCAGCTTTTAAAAGAAATTGGAAATTTTAATTTAAAATTTAAATCTTGGAATTACAAAATATATTCAAACAAAATTTAAATAAATTTCAAATTTCAAAATTATTCTAGAAATGGATAGAGCATGATTTTAGAAAAATTTAGAAATTTGAATGGGTCAATTTGGAGTTAAAATGCAAAAGTTATAGCCTTCCAAAGTTTAAATTCAAAATAAAAGAAAATGGGTATTTTCTGGATTTATTTTTAAACCGAAAAGGATTTATGATGTCAGCACGAATTATTTTTCTAAAGGAAATTACAGATTATGACGTCAGCCCTAGGATTAATTATTCCGGGAGAGGTCGGCTGTGGGGCCCGGTAGTAGGGACGGTCCACGGACCCGAGGGAAGGGTGAGGTGGCATGCGGGTGCGCGGGGAGCGGGTGGCGCTGATGTGGCGCCACGTGGTCGCCGGCAGTCGCCGCGTGGTCGCCACGCCACGCTTTTGCGCCGACGCGGCCGCACACGCCGCAAGGTGGCGGGAGGCGCCAGTGGCGCCGGGCGTGGCGCCGGCGGGCGCCACGCCGCTGCCACTCACCGGCGGTTGATTTGGGCGGCGCCGGCGTGGCGCACGGGACCGATGGTCGCCGGCGCCCCGGCGGCGCGGCGCTGCCGAGGCACCAAAATGAAGAGGAGGGCGCGGGATTGCACGGCATTTTGCGCGAGGCCGAGGATGACCGAGAGGAAAATCGGCGAGAGGGGCGCGGTCGGAGAGGGGCTTACGGCGCGGAGCAGCCCGTGGTGCGTATGCTCTGGGAGTGGTCGCCGTGTTCGCCGGGCACTAGCAAGGTCCGGGAGGCATCGGCGAGGGGCGAGGTGGCTCGAGCCGCGGCGATTGCTCGCCGGAGCTGCCTGAGCCGGGCGGAGGGAAATCGGGCGCAAGGGGAGCCCGAGGTTCGGGGCTTCATTGAGAGGTGAGGGAGGGGCGTGTGGGTAGAGGGTGCCCGGGAGCCCTTTATAGCCCGGGAGGTGTAACTGTGGCGCACAACTCGCGCACTTGAAACGGCCGAGGAGGCTTAATGCGACGGGCGAGTGGGGCTTTAATCGGAGCTAATGCCTAGCATGAATGCGCGGAGGGGGAATTTGAATTTGTGCTGCCTGGGAATCAATTGAAAAGGAAACCACGAATTAAAAGCTTTGGTCTCGCATTCATGGCAGAATGGGGGATCGCGCGAGGAAGAAGGAAATCGCGCTGGAAGAAGGGTCTGACGAGTGGGGCCCACCGGCCGAGAGAGGGAAAGAAAAGGAAAGAGCGAGGGGACGGCTTGATGCTTGACGGTGGCACGGGGAGATCGACGCTGGAGCGCTATGGGGGGTAAGTGAATGGGGACGGCCGAGATTCGATCCGACAACGAAGATCAATTCGGGCCGATCGGTGCTTAAGTGGGAGGCGCCGCGGCGAGGTACAAGAATAGGGACGGCCCGATGAGGCCACGTGCTGCCCGGAGGGGAGAATGAAGGGCGGCGGGTAAGTTGGTACGGCGCGCAGGATTAAGCCCAAGTGGAATGAACGCCGGACAGCGCGAGCACGCCGCCACGAGCGGAGAGAGGGAAGGCGAGAGAGGTTTGCTTAGATCGACGGCCGAGGGGAATCCGCGAAGCGAGGGGGCTCCGCGATGGTCGACACGCCGGAGCCCGAGGGAGGTTTGGGATTTTAATTTCTTCTGATTTGTAAATGCTATTTAGCTTTAGAAAACTCAAAAATACCAAATAAATTTTGAAAATCCGTAAAATTCAGAGAACCTTCGAACTAATTGGGTCTTAATAAAATTATTTTCCACCCAATTTGATAAGTATATTTTGAAAAAGCACAGTTTGACTTAAAAGGGAAGTTTTTAATTCTTTATAAAATCTAGAAAATTAATGTAATCTCATATTTGACTTTAGGAAGCTGAATTACATTTGTTTTAACTTTCAGTATGGTAATAAATTCATTTTTGGCTTTTATAAATTAAAGTTTTTAATTTTTCTCAAATCAGGACTTTGACAGAACTCCAGATAAATCCAATAAATTCAAGAATTGATTTTTAATAAAGGAACAAAATTTTGGGATGTTACACGCCAGGACCTGTGTTCTTCACATGGACCACACACCCAAAGGTGCGCAGGTGATGAACACGGGGCTTCTTAACAAACCACGCTTCATATGGGGTGACGCCATCGAGGCTCTTCGTGGTGCGCTGCTCAAGACATAGACGCATAAGCCGCGACACAGCCTCGCCCGTAAACGGGCCGAATGCCCTTGCTCTTGAGCATGCACTGAGCCATCTCTACCACCGTTTGATTTTGATGCTCCACCACACCGTTTTTCTGTGGAGTATACGGCGTGGTGTTGTAGTGCTTGATGCCGACTCATTGCAGAACACGACGAAGGCGTTGGAGTTGAACTTGCCTGCACGATCCGTCCTTAGTCCCTTCAGTTGCCCGCCATGTTCAATCTCTGCGCCAGCCTTGATCTTCTTGATGTAGTGGAGTGCCTAATCTTTGGTACTTAGCAGCTCCACCCACATGAAACGACTGAAGTCATCGACGACGAGTAGGAAGAAGAGCTTGCCCCAGGCATCGGTGGCATAATCTGGTCGTAGAGATCCGCATGGAACAACTCCAGTCCGCGCTGCGCATGGAACGACGTCGCCCGCGGGAACGGAGCGCAATGTTGCTTGCCGAGGGTGTAGCCGTTGCAGACTTGTTCAACCCAGTTTATCACTGGAATGCTGTCCACCATGCTCTTTGTGCCGAGGTCGCGGAGCACCCTGAAGTTGAGATGCCCGTAACGGGCATGCCACCGCCACGCTTCGTCGTCGGCCTTCGACAACAGGCACACCGGTGGATCCACCACCAGCTTCACTGTGTATAGCCTATTGCCCGTGCACCGAGCACTGATAAGCAAGGCGCGTTCCCAGTCGAACACACAGAGCCTACCGTTCTCTAACACGATTGTAACAGCCCAGCTGTTTTTTATTTCAAAATATTTGATTTAATTTAAAATAAAATATTTACTACTGGTTTCTTCAAGTTATAAAAAAAAATTAATTGCCTGATTTTCGGCTTAAAAAAAGTTATGAAAAGTGATTTGAGAAAAAATAAAACAAAAATAATAAATAAATAAGGTATTAAATAAGTTAGTTTAAAACAAAATCAAAGTTATTTAGTTTCTTGAAATTTTAAAATTTTTGGCTAACTTAATTTTCTCGCTTTAAAGAAAAGAAGAAAAGCGCTTCTTCTCGCTAAACAAAAATATTTTATAAAGAAAAATATCCAAATTTTAGTTGGAAATATTTTTATAAGTTCCAAATAGCCTTAGAAACTTCTATGAATTTTTCAAAGATTTTTAGCCTTTATTTGTTATTTATTGTATTATTTAAATCTAGAAAAAGAAAACATTTGTTAAAATTAAATAAACGTCAAAAATTCCTAAAATATTTTTTAATCTTTTATATTCCAAGGATTCTAAAATATTTTTTTGGATTTTTTCTGAATTTCCTTTTTTTCTTTTTTTTCCTTTTCTTTTTCTCTCTCCTCCTTTTTCCTCTTCTTTCTCCAGGAGCTACGTGCGTGATTTAACTGGCTGCCATGGCTGCACGTTCCAAGCTTTTTTCAATCTCTCATAACTTTTGATTCCTCAACGCTTTTAGCGAAATAAATTGCATTCAACTCCCTCATCAAGCTCTTTCATTCCCTACCGCTTCTCATTCATAAGCTATTTTATGGATTTAAACCATGCCATTCATGGACATGGTCCTTGATCTCCTCCTGACCTCCTCAACCCCTATAAAAGGGAGCCCCGTGAGCCTCCTCATCCTCACTCAACCCCGAAAATCTCAAGTCCCCACTCCTCTCGCTTGGTCGCAATCGAGTTTTATTTTTGTGTACCAAGCGCCGTTCTCCGCCTTTGTGCCTCGTCCGTGGAGCGCCGCGCTTGACCACACCATTGGCTTCGCCGTCACGCTCTACGCGGTGCTCACCTCGCCGCGGAGTATCATCGCACCATGGGCCAAATCGGGTCCGCTGTTCGTCGCGACGCCACCGGCCGACCGTGCATGCCCGACCAAAACCAAGGTGAGCATCACGATCCCCACGCTCTACTCTTCGATTCGCCGCATGTCTCGCAAGTTAATTCCACTCCGTTTGCCCGAACGCCGATGTCACCGTAGGCTGCTTAAAGTCTTGTCCACCGTGTTCGCTAGTCCGCTGGCCGAGCCGTCTCACGGCGCTTGAGTTCATCTCGACGTGTTCTACGCCGTGCTCCTCCGCTTGTCCAAAAACTATCCACAACTATTTGCGCCGACACTCGCCATTGCCGCTAATGGCACCGCGCGGCCCCTCGCCTGTCTGGGAATAATTTCAACGATCTGTCCGCGTCAAAATGTGCCAAACCATCCTAGGTGGCTACGTTTCAGACGGTTTTGGATTCGCCTGACCGAGCACAAAGATATTGAATTTTTCGTGTTTCGGTACCGTCGTCATTCAAACGACGATTGCGTCGCCTCCGGTGAGTTTCGGCTTAACCGATATTTTTTTCTAGACTCACCTTACCGCGTTCTACGCCGTGGTTACCTTACTTCATCATATTCTTTACCCGAAAATTATTCTTCTCTTCACGCCCTATGTCGTTGTCATTGCACGCCGTCATCAGTGGTTCGCTTGACGTGTCGCCACTTCCTACATGTGCCTCGGGTCCCTAGCAAACCATTTTGCTAGTTGGCTTCACCTCGTGCCTTTTCTCACCGCGCCACGACCAAAACAAGGGAAGGGTTGTTCTGCAGGCAGGAATATTCCTTTGGAATATTCCTGATTTTTCTTTTTCAGGATTTTCTAATCCGACAATCTTCCAATCGCTCGTTTCTCTCCGTCAGAACTCCGAATCAGGTGATTCGAGTTTCTAAATTCATCTAAATTCATAATCTATTTTTCAGTATATATTTCATAATTTTTGGATTTTCTCGACGCCCTTGGTTGAGTCTCTCACCGCCGAATCTCGCGCCATCGCGCCGAGTTACGCCATCACTCCAACTCGCCACCGACCACCTTCCAACCACTGTATTGCACGAGCACCAATGCACTCCTCGCAATCCTCTCTCTTTTCTTCACCTCGCCACCCTCCGCTAAGCAATCCCCGCGGAAGTGTCTGCTTTCACGACACCGACGCCACCACTACCAAATCTTCGATGGGACCACGCGCACCTCCTTCACCCTTTTTCCTGAGCCAAAATATGACCGGAGTACCCCGCCACCAATAACCTTCCTCAGGCCCACGCGAACCTTCGACGCCTCTTCTCCGAGCAAGCTGTCGTCGGAGAGTCTCCGCCGTCGATAATCGTGTCTTGCCTCCGCTACACCCTCACCGCCAGCCAACTTTGTGCAGCCCAATCAGGCACCAAAGTAAATCAGACTCATACTCTTCTCCCTCTTTTGTACATCTCACCGGTCTTCACCGCCATTGAATCACTCGGATCTTATCACGCGGCCGTCCGACTTCTCCCAACCATCCGATTCTAAGACTCCGATATCCAAGGCTCTTAAGACTCCGACGCCCGTGAGGTTCTTTAGACTCTAACCGCTCGGAGGTTCCTTAGACACCGACGGTTCAAAGACTTCCTTAGACTCACGACTGGAGGCTTTTAGACTCCGACCGCCGAGCCTTCGACTTCGACCTTCAAGACTTCAATTTTGACTTTGATCTTCGAGATTTCAACTCCAATCCTTTCGACCACAATTGTTTTTCCGACTACTGATCCTCTACCACGCGCTCCCAACCACCGCTGTCTCCATCTATCTCCGACCGTAGTCGCTCCGACCACCGCTACTCTTCGCCTAAGTCTCCGAGTACCTTCGCTTTTTCAGCGAGGAGTAGTTGGAAGAATACTCGGTAGTCGGTTGTAGCCGACTGAGTACCTTCGCTTCCACCACGGTGTTCATTGTCGTCCGACCACTCGACTCACTACCATTTGTTCTCGATGTTATAGTGTTCTTCACCATCGCATAGCTTTCACCAAGTCTTCGACCGAATCTTAATCTTCGAATTCGACTACGCCTTCGATCATGGTTTCGACCATACACAAATATTGTAGCTCCGACTACTTTTCCTTCACAAAGAAAAGAATTCAAAGAATTTCTTTTATTTATTTCTTTGAATTCAAACTTCCGTGTCGTCCTCCTTCGCCCTAACTCCTTTTGGACCAATTCAAATTCCTAAATTCATATTCTATCTCCGGCATTTATTTTGTAAAATTTGGGTTTTATTTGGATTTTATTTGAGTTTAGTTTGTTCTTGCTTTCCGCGTGTAGACTACTTACTATTTCGAGAGTATAACTTCAACGAACATGACAAACTTCAAGCAAGGCAAGTTACACCTTTGACCTTGTTGAACCTAATATTTTAAATTATTTATATTGTTTTATCAGTATATGCATGCGTATCTTTATTCAAATGTAATTCAAATTTGATTTGAATTTTAGATATACCCATGATCCTTTGTTATGGCCAATTTGAATCTTGAATTCATATACCTTGTCACCCTAGCTGAAAACTAGTTAGTACCATAGTATTGACTAGAAATTTTTATAGAAATGCTTAGCCCGGCTTAGTGTGATTTTAGGTGAGATCAACTATTTCACATGATATGACAAGCCCTTTTGAAATCTTGACTTGGTGAGTCAAGGATGGTTTATGAAAATGGTTTAAAAATAAAAATGAAAACTTATGATTTGAACTTAGGCTATTGGTTAGGTGGTGGGTGTGCGGCATGCCTCGTGTTTGGTGACACCGTTGATTGTCGTGCATATGGGTATGTGGATTGAGCCTAAGTCAAATTAAGGACCGGTCTGTGAGCTATCAAGCAAAGCCACATCGTACTACCACAAGGTCGTATGGGACATCCCGGTGACTAATTTGTGAGGTCCCAACTTTGGTCTCGCTATAGGTTGAATGTGAGCGTGGCGTAGGCCATAGGAAGTCTCACACGGCACAAGAGGGGGCTCCAACTTGTGGATTCAAGTTGTGGTGAAACCTTAGAGGCGGCGTGACCAAGTTGAAGGCTTAGCATTGTAAAGGCCTTGTTATGATTTTCTCAGTCGCATGCCTACGGAAGCGTGTAATGGCTGACAATATGAGATAATCATATCTTGTGGGTAAAGCTGTACAACCTCTGTAGAGTGTATAAACTATCCTGGATAGCCGTGCCCACGGTTATGGGCAAGCTAAGTAAAGTTTTTCATGGATTAGACTTTGGTTTTTAAAATGGTTTCTGATAAAGCTTATGGATGGATGGAATCCATGACCAGGTGGGATACCTTTGAATAAATTGGTGTTTGGTCGGAGCCTACACTAACGATATGAATCCATAAGAGATTTTTGAAAAGCATGTGGATAGATGGAATCCATGTGAAATCTTCTGAGAAAATGGTCCGGGTGGGATGCCCGTGGTTAGGTTAGTGTAGGTCGGAGCCTACACTAACGATAATACTTTGGTTAAAATATTGTTTCATATGATGTATTAAAAAATTCAGCTTTTGCACTTATGCTATTGTATTTAAATTCAGTACTGCTTTTCGCACAAATAAACTTAATAAGCCTTCCTTTGTTATCCATATGCATGCATTCACTCGTTAAAACTCCCGTGTAACTTGCGTAAGTACTTTATGTGCTTACCTTGGGAGTACTTTATGTGCTCACCTTGCTAAAATCTGTTGCGGAGGATGACGTCAACAACTTGGTGAGGATGGTGACGACTAGGCCGCTTCTACGCTCATTCGCCTGTGGCGGTGCCGGATGGGTCGCTTCATCGGTTTTCTTCCGCTTATATTTAATTTTGGTTTATGAACCATTGATGTAAACTTTGGCCATCGTGCCCATATTTAGTTAATGAATAAAGGTCATTGTGCATGATATGAATCTTTGTTATCCACTGTGTGCACTAGCTTGATCCTGGACTAGTGCGATTTACACAGAGGATCCAGGAGTCGTTGCTCCGGGGTCCGACAGAAATGGTATCAGAGCTATAATGACCCTAAGACGTGACCGTAGGTAGAATAGAATGGTTTGACCTTAAGAACTTACCTTAAATAATAAAAATATTTTCAAAAAGCTTTGCTTATCCTCACCCCTCAGTCTGTGCTTACTCTTATCTCTCAAATCTCTCTCATCTTTGTGTCATTACACGAAAACATATTTCTATCTCTCATCTTGTTCAAACCACTATAGATAGACGTTTTTTAAAATGCACCGAATGATGGATAGAGTGTAGGCCTTCATCGACTATTCCGTCATTTGGGATTCCAGCGTCGACCTATCTACGGGTATCAAAGAGACAGCCATGGAAATCAGATGATGGGACACCGCTTTACTTTACTCATCACCAAGCGAACTGAACAAGGAAGTCTTCGCTACCTCTTTAAAGGAAGCAGTTACTCGTTTGAAAGAGCCAAGGAAGAAGCCACTCGTAAAGAGTTATTCGCCTCGCCATCATTTCAATCTTCGCATCGAAGGATCGCATTTTGTACCCAGAGCCACGAAGGATCACACCAAGGCAACCCATACCCCTTTAGGATAAGTTGTTAGCAGCTATTAAACGATGTTATGAGCTATCCAGCTTTTCTTTTGTTGATAGCCATAATCGTTATCCGCTATTTTCTTAATAAAGGTTTTGCTATTTTTTGTTTTGTTGGATTGTGCAAAACGACCCCTATTCCTCCTTTGTCTAAGTCTCTTCTTCCCTAATTCTTGAAAGCAACAAGCTGGAACACCGACCGCCAATGCCCTTCAAATAATAAGCAAAAGTACATAAAAGTTTACAAAGGGACGTCCGAACTAGATCATTGCTCAAGCCAAGCAGAGTAAGATCCATACCCATTTCATTGCTAGCCCGTGCGAATCTTGGGGGCGAGATTCTCTTTAAGGGGGGTAGTTTGTAACAGCCCAGCTGTTTTTTATTTCAAAATATTTGATTTAATTTAAAATAAAATATTTACTATTGGTTTCTTCAAGTTATAAAAAAAAATTAATTGCCTGATTTTCGGCTTAAAAAAAAGTTATGAAAAAGTGATTTGAGAAAAAAAATAAAAACAAAAAAATAATAAATAAATAAGGTATTAAATAAGTTAGTTTAAAATAAAAATCAAAGTTATTTAGTTTCTTAAAATTTTAAAATTTTTGGCTAACTTAATTTTCTGCTTTAAAGAAAAGAAGAAAAGCGCCTTTCTGCTAAACAAAAAAATATTTTATAAAGAAAAATATCCAAATTTTACTTGGAAATATTTTTATAAGTTCCAAATAGCCTTAGAAACTTCTATGAATTTTTCAAAGATTTTTAGCCTTTATTTGTTATTTATTGTATTATTTAAATCTAGAAAAAGCAAAACATTTTTTAAAATTAAAATAAACGTCAAAAAATTCCGAAAATATTTTTTTTTAATCTTTTCATATTCCAAGGATTCTAAAAATATTTTTTTTTTTGGATTTTTTTCCGAATTTTCTTTTTTTTTCCTTTTCTCTTTTTCTCTCTCCTCCTTTTTCCTCTTCTTTCTCCAGGAGCTACGTGCGTGATTTAATCGGGCTGCCATGGCTGCACGTTCCAAGCTTTTTTTCAATCTCTCATAACTTTTGATTCCCTCAATGGTTTTTAGCGAAATAAATTGCATTCAACTCCCCTCATCAAGCTCTTTTATTCCCCTACCGTTTCCCCCTCATTCATAAGCTATTTTGCGGGATTTAAACCATGCCATTCATAGACATGGGCCTTTGATCTCCCTCCTCGGACCTCCTCAACCCCTATAAAAGGGAGCCCCGTGAGCCTCTCCTCATCCTCACTCAACCCCGAAAATCTCAAGTCCCCACTCCCTCTCGTTTGGTCGCAATCGGAGTTTTATTTTTGTGTACCAAGCGTCGTTCTCCGGCCTTTTGTGCCTCGTCCGGTGGAGCGCCGCCGCGTTTGACCACACCATTGGCTTCGCCTCGTCGCGTTCTACGCGGTGCTCACCTCGCCTTCGCCGGAGCATCATCGGCACCATGGGCCAAATTGGGTCCGCGTTCGTCGCATCGCCACCGGCCGACCGTGCATGCCCGACCAAAACCAAGGTGAGCATCACGATCCCCACGCTCTACTCTTCGATTCGCCGCATGTCTCGCAAGTTAATTCCACTCCGTTTGCCCGGAACGCCGATGTCAGCCTGTAGGCTGTTTAAAGTCTTGTCCACCGTGTTTCGCTAGTCCGTTGGCCGAGCTGTCTACGGCGTTGAGTTCATCTCGACGTGTTCTACGCCGTGCTCCCCTCCGTTTGTCCAAAAACTATCCACAACTATTTGCGCTCGACACCTCGCCATTGCCGCTAATGGCACTACGCGTCCCTGCCTGTCTGGGAATAATTTCAACGATCTGTCCGCGTCAAAATGTGCCAAACCATCCTAGGTGGCTACGTTTCAGACGGTTTTGGATTCGCCTGACCGAGCACAAAGATATTGAATTTTTCGTGTTTCGCACCGCCGCCATTCAAACGACGATTGCGTCGCCTCGGTGAGTTTCGCTTAACCGATATTTTTTCTAGACTCACCTTACCGCGTTCTACGCCGTGGTTACCTTACTTCATCATATTCTTTACCCGAAAATTATTCTTCTCTTCACGCCCTATGTCGTTGTCGCATTTGTACGCCGTCACCGTGTTCGCTTGACGTGCCGCACTTCCTACATGTGCCTCGGGTCCCTAGCAAACCATTTTGCTAGTTGGCTTCACCTCTGCCTTTTTCTCACCGGCGCGACCAAAACAAAGGAAGGGTTGTTCTCAAGCAGGAATATTCCTTTGGAATATTCCTGATTTTTCTTTTTTCAGGATTTTCTAATCCGACAATCTTCCAATCGCTCGTTCTCCTCCGTCCGAACTCCGAATCAGGTGATTCGAGTTTCTAAATTCATAATCTATTTTTCAGTATATATTTCATAATTTTTGGATTTTCTCGACCGCCCTTGGTTGAGTCTCCTCACCACCGGAAGACTGCCGCCATCGCCGCCCGAGTTACGCCATCGCTCCAACTCGCCACCGACCACCTTCCAACCACTTCTGGTATTGCACGAGAGCACCAATGCACTCCTCGCAATCCCCTCTCTCTTTTCTTCACCTCCCCACCCCTCCGCCAAGCAATCCCCCGCCGGAGTGTCTCTTTCGCCGACACTGATGCCATCACTACCAAATCTTCGATGGGACGACGCGCACCTCCTTCACCCTTTTTCCTGAGCCAAAATATAACCGGAGTACCCCGCCACCAATAACCTTCCTCAGGCCCGCGCGAACCTTCGACGCCTCTTCTCCGAGCAAGCTGTCGTCGGAGAGTCTCCGCTGTCGATAATCGTGTCTTGCCTCCGCTACACCCTCACCGCCCGACCAACTTTGTGCAGCCCAACAGGCACCAAAGTAAATCAGACTCATACTCTTCTCCCTCTTTTGTACATCTCACGGTCTTCACCGCCATTGAATCACTCGGATCTTATCACGCCGGCCGTCCGACTTCTCCCAACCATCCGATTCTAAGACTCCGATATCGAAGGCTCTTAAGACTCCGACGCCCGAGGTTCTTTAGACTCTAACCGCTCGGAGGTTCCTTAGACACCGACGGTTCAAAGACTTCCTTAGACTCACGACTCGGAGGCTTTTTAGACTCGATCACGAGCCTTCGACTTCGACCTTCAAGACTTCAATTTTGACTTTGATCTTCGTGAGATTTCAACTCCAATCCTTTCGACCACAATTGTTTTTCCGACTACATACCACTCGACCACGTCGCTCCCAACCACTACCGTCTCCATCTACCTCCGACCGTAGTCGCCCGACCACCGCCTCTTCGCCTAAGTCTCCGAGTACCTTCGCTTTTCAGCGAGGAGTAGTTGGAAGAATACTCGTAGTCGGGTTGTAGCCGACTCGAGTACCTTCGCCTTCCACCACCGTGTTCATTGTCGTCCGACCACTCGATTCCGACTACCATTTGTTCTCGATCGTTATAGTGTTCTTCGACCACCGCATAGTTTCCACCAAGTCTTCGATCGAATCTTAATCTTCGAATTCGACTACGCCTTGATCATGGTCTCGACCATACACAAATATTGTAGCTCCGACTACTTTTCCTTCACAAAGAAAAGAATTCAAAGAATTTCTTTTATTTATTTCTTTGGAATTCAAACTTCCGTAAGTCGCCCTCCTTCGCCCTAACTCCTTTTGGACCAATTCAAATTCCCAAATTCATATTCTATCTCCCGGCATTTATTTTGTAAAATTTGGATTTTATTTGGATTTTATTTGAGTTTAGTTTGTTCTTGCTTTCCGTGTGTAGACTACGACTATTTCGGAGAGTATAACTTCAACGAACCGCAGCAAACTTCGAAGCAAGGCAAGTTACACCTTTGACCATGTTGAACCTAATATTTTAAATTATTTATATTGTTTTATCAGATATGCATGCGTATCTTTATTCAAATGTAATTCAAATTTGATTTGAATTTTAGATATACCCATGATTCTTTGTTATGGCCAATTTGAATCTTGAATTCATATACCTTGTCACCCTAGCTGAAAACTAGTTAGTACCATAGTATTGACTAGAAATTTTTATAGAAATGCTTAGCTCGGCTTAGTGTGATTTTAGGTGAGATCAACTATTTCACATGATATGACATTCCTTTTGAAATCTTGACTTCGTGAGTTAAGGATGGTTTATGAAAATGGTTTAAAAATAAAAATGAAAACTTATGATTTGGACTTAGGCTATTGGTTAGGTGGTGGGGTGCCGGCATGCCTCGTGTTTGGTGACACTGGTTGATTGTCGTGCATATGGGTATGTGGATGAGCCTAAGTCAAATTAAGGACCGGTTCATGAGCTAACATTGCAAAGCCACATCGCACTACCACAAGGCTGGTATGGGACAGTCCCGGCCGACTAATTTGTGAGGTCCCAACTTTGGTCTCGCTATAGGTTGAATGTGAGCGTGGCGAGGCCATAGGAAGTCTCACACGGCACAAGAGGGGCTCCAACTTGTGGATTCAAGTTGTGGTGAAACCTTAGCGGCGTGACCAAGTTGAAGGCTTAGCATTGTAAAGGCCTTGTTATGATTTTCTCAATGCATGCCTACTAAGCGTGTAATGGCCGACAATATGAGATAATCATATCTTGTGGGTAAAGTCAGTACAACCTCTGAGAGTGTATAAACTATCTCGATAGCCGTGCCTACTGTTATGGGCAAGCTAAGTAAAGTTTTTCATGGATTAGACTTTGGTTTTTAAAATGGTTTCTGATAAAGCTTATGGATGGATGGAATCCATGACCAGGTGGGATACCTTTGAATAAATTGGTGTTTGGTCGGAGCCTACACTAACGATATGAATCCATAAGAGATTTTTGAAAAGCATGTGGATAGATGGAATCCATGTGAAATCTTCTGAGAAAATGGTCCGGGTGGGATGCCCGTGGTTAGGTTAGTGTAGGTCGGAGCCTACACTAACGATAATACTTTGGTTAAAATATTGTTTCATATGATGTATTAAAAAATTCAGCTTTTGCACTTATGCTATTGTATTTAAATTCAGTATTGCTTTTCGCACAAATAAACTTAATAAGCCTTCCTTTGTTATCCATATGCATGCATTCACTCTTAAAAACTCCCGTGTAACTTGCGTAAGTACTTTATGTGCTTACCTTGGGAGTACTTTATGTGCTCACCTTGCTAAAATCTGTGCCGAGAGGATGACGTCAACAACTTCGTGAGGATGGTGACGACTAGGCCGCGTCTTCTGATCATTCGCCTGTGGGCGAGCCGGATGGGCCGCTTCATCGGTTTTCTTCCGCTTTATATGTAATTTTGGTTTATGAACCATTGATGTAAACTTTAGCCATCAGGCCCATATTTAGTTAATGAATAAAGGTCATTGTGCATGATATGAATCTTTGTTATCCACTGTGTGCACTAGCTTGATCCTGGACTAGTGCGATTTACACAGAGGATCCAGGAGTCGTTGCTCCGGGGTCCGACAACGATCTTGCACCCCGCCTCCTCCAATTGCCCTAGGCTCACAATATTGCTTCTCAACTTTGGTATAAAATACACCTCAGTTAGTACCTTGTGCTCACGATGACTCCCTTCCATGATCATTGACCCAAGCCCGTAGATATCCACGTGCGATCCATCACCAAAGCGAATGGTGCCGCTCACGGTCTCGTCAAGATGTGCCAGCGCCGATCGCCTACCTATCATGTGTTTGCTGGCTCCAGAGTCCAGATACCATGTGTCATCATCGCAGTCGGTCGGGATCACTTGCCGCTCGTTGAGGTAGACGACAGTGTGCCTCCTCACGGCGCCCCTTCTTGGGCCTCTTGCACTCTATGGCCTAGTGTCCGTAGATGCCACAGCTGCAGCATTTACCCTTCCGACGAGAGGTGCCCTCCGAAGTCAATCTGACGGTGGTGTCATGGCCCTCCAGTCGTGCTCCACCCTTGCTCCTTCAATGGGAATTCGCATTGCTCGACGAGGATTCTGGCGTCAGCCGGCGCCTGTGTTTCACCAGCCAGTCCTCCCCGGTGAGCATGAGCCACCTGGTTCTGTCCACGATCCGCTCGACGCTAGTCTCGAAACGGTCTTCCGCCACGTACAACCTCCCAGCGAGCACTTCGATCGAGAGTGTCTTGATGTCGCAGAACATCTCGATCGAGACCACAACCTGGTTGTACTGCGAAGGGACCATGTGAAGGATTTTCTTGATGACACGTGTGTCATCAATGGACTCACCGAGTGCTCGAAGATTACTAGCGAGGCTGGAAATTCGCATTACGAAATCGTCGACAGCCTCACCATCCTTGAACGCAATGTTCTCGAAATCCTTGAGCAGCTTCTATGCATTGACCTCCTTAACACGCTCTACTCCTTAACATGCCTCCTTGGCGCTCTTTTTGGAGCCCAAGATGGAGTACATGTCAGACGGTACGCCCCGGATCAGTGCGGCCAGCACGAGATGGTCCTCGCGCCGCTCCACTTTGCCGGGCTCGATCGCCTCCTAGAGTCACATCGCCTCCATGTTGATTTGCATCAAAAGGGCCCACTCGTTGTAGTTTGTCCTCATCAACATCGGGTACACCACCGATGCGCTCGCCTCCTTCACCATTCGTTGTAGCCCGACATCGTTTGACTTGGTGTCGCTGCTCCCGTCGGTTGGCTTCTTGCCAGTGTCGAAGCGCGGCTTCTTAGGAAGTCGAGGTGGTGACAATGGACTGCTGCTGCCGCTCATCCGCTACTGGAGACCTCCTCAGCCTGGGCGCTCTGATACTACGTGTTGGAGCCGATCAAGGATCTCGGCTTGGATCACGCGCAGTTTCCTCCGAATTGCGGCGAGCGAGATGAACACGATGAGACACAAATACACACGAGAGATATTGGATGTTTGGCGCTGCCTTTTATTGATTAGGAGGCGCTGCCTTTTATTGATTAGGAGGCACTGCCTGTTCTTTTCTTTGCAAAGGCGCTGCTTCTTCTTATTCGATACTATTGCTTCACCTTTGCAAGGCTTTTATTGGAGACATGACTGCACCTGAGTCGGGCATGTTACCGAGCGACGCAATGACATCCATACAAGACGGGTTCCTATACGTATACGTGACGTATACTGATACGAATCGGTACAGACAGCATGCAACTAGATTAGCAAACAGCCCCGGCGGTCGCACCTGCACGACCGCACACTCGTGCACCATAACGCCCCAACGACCGGTCACCTCGGCACCAGCGTGCCCTGCTGCCCTGGTGCCCACGTGCCTTGCCACCAGCGCGCCCCAGCACAAATAACGTCAAGCTCCAGCAGTGCGCCACACCCTGCGCCCTCACTAAGGTGAATCGCAAAGCAAAACGATGGGGAAGGTCAAGAACTCGGCAAAGGGGCTACCAACTGACCTCACCTGAGCTCGACGTCAGCGCCCACTATAGTAACCTCCAGCGGAAGTTTAAATAGTCGTTGTCCATCCTGAACACTGGCCACGTCTGGAGGACGATAGCTATGCCAAAACTTGCCCAATCACCCAGGTCTGGCACCTGCGCTGGCTCCCCTCTCGCTCACCCACTCACCCAAGTCTGGCGCCCACACTGGCTCCCCTCGGGCACCCATTCAAGAGCGCAGCTACACATGAGTGCCCACCTCCTCCCTTGATCTCAACCTGGGCTCGATTTCTTTAGTAGGAGAGGCGGTGGCTGTGTGAGTCGACGTGGACACTAGGCCCTAGCAAGCGGGGGCACGCCTGGCTAGGCTCTGCCTTACCATGATCCTATGCTCCCCTTCCTCGGATTTGGCTAATGGTCGACCGGCTCCCTCTCCAGCAAAAAGTGGCGGCGCACGGAGAAGGAGACTGGAGTAGGCAATCTGCAAGCATTCAGTCGGCTAGGTAACAAGAGAAGGGAAGTTTGGTGTAGGATCGGATATGGCAACAGAGGGGGGGTGAATGGTGCCTTTTTAAAAGTAGCCCCCAAAGTATCCTCAAGAATTCACAACTCTCCGATAGCTATAAAAGCTACAAAGAAGTTGATTAGATTATCTTGAAATTGCAATAAGATCGACAAAGAGTTTAACAACAAACTTGGCAGGGAAGCCTTTTGCTAGCAACCAAAGACCACTGAAATTGATTCAAGCTTTGTAAAAGTAGGACTACATCCAAGCAGATTTTTGCAAAAGAGAGCAGTCAAATAGTTGCTGACAACATGCTACACATGAAGATTGCAAACCGAAAACCATTTGAAAGAGGATTGCAAGAAAATCGAGAGACTCGCACATCGCAATAAAGAGATCACCAAGGAAGACACAAACCGCTAAAAGGATTAACTCTGCAGCTAAGAGATTGAAATCGATAATCGCAAAGAAGAATTTTTGCTTGCCGACAATATCGAGAACTAAATGCACACCATCGTCGGAGCATTCTGTGTCGTTGATCGCACATACCGCTAGCCGATCGGTATTCTCACGGCAGAGGAATTCAACCGAAAAGGCAATATAAACAAACACCAACATCTACAAGCTAACCAAAAGCAATCGCAGCCACACAGCCTAAATCATAGCATCAACAAATTTACAAATAACAGAAACACATCAATAATATCTCGCAACTCGGCGGGAGATAAATATTGCAATTCTAAAACGATTCGTAACAATGAGTCGCAGGAGATCGCCACAAAGAACATAGTACTGAAAATAATACCTCCCTGTGCAGTTGGCTTGTAAATGAAAGCTGTAGAGAGAGCAGATAAGGAACACAGCAGCAGAAAATACAGCAGAGAGGCTGCACCAACTCACTACGCACTCAACCGCCGACAAAGAAGACAGCATCGAAAACAAATTCACTCACCCAACAAACTGTTGTCATCGCACAAGAATATCGCATATTGCAGCCGATTGCAGTAAACCTGAGAGCCGAACTGAGTGAATTTTATAGCAGCAGACCGAACAAGAAAAAGGGTTGAGCGGCAGAGGGAAAATCAGAAGGAGAAGCTGCACTTTTCTCGACCAAACCGAGAACTGAGATGCCGCAGTGGCATCGCTGCATCGAAATGCTCCTTTCCTGTGCAGTCAACTAGCAAGGGGAACTGCAGAGAGAAATCAGTTTTGCAGGAAGGGAGCGGCCAACAACCAGCAGTTCGGCAAAAGGGAAAGCCCTTCAGACCAAAACTTCAATCAAGAACAGTAACTTCTGCAGCCACCCGAAGAAGAGAAATCCACAAGAAATTGATTGATGTTTTTGGGTCAAATGATCTGGATTAAGCTAAAAAGCATCAAGGCCTTAGGAAACACAGGGAATCAGCAAGAGAGCAAGAAATTGAGATTTGGGCAGAAATCTAAAACTTGAACCGAAAAAGGCAAAGAACCCAAATTGCTTGAACTTCTCATGTCTATTTGCCATGGGATTTAAGATTTCAGCTGAGGAAGATCTCACAACTAGAAATGATAGTTCTAGAGCAACCATTTCTCAGAGTAACCAAGAATACGAGCATCCCCTGACATCAAACCCTAGAGATCAACTCATGGACCAAAAAGGCCATGATGAACACAGAGCATAAATGCATCACAGAGGACCTCTAGAAAATAAATGCGATTCAACAACTCTCCTCATATTGATTCCATACCATGAATGCTTACAAGAGAGTAATTCTTCCACTATCCCATCTCTACACCCTTTTTACACTATATGGTCTGATAGGAAGAACACACACGCAAACCACTCGCACACACAAAAGCTCTCCAAGAACACACACACTTGACCAACTAATGGCTCTCAACTAGTTGCTCCCCCACTCAAAACACACACATCGGGAGTAGTCAACCAAGGGACACACACATGAGCTGAAGAACAAAAGCTCAAGAACACCACACCAAAAAGCAACCCCCAGCACCTAAGATGGCTGCTGCTCTAACAGCATATCAGCACACACACTTAGCTCTCCCCTACACCTTTTTTTAGTACAAGCACTTGAGCACTCCACCTCTGTATCCATGCGCAGCCACCAGAGCAGCCCACTTTTCTCTGCTATCTCGAGGAGATCAAGAAAATCCCCTATCTACTGCTGCCAACAGATTTCATGGACACCTTTTTCTCTCCCAGACCAAGAATAGCATTTAATGCTGCTGCTTCTCAAGGTTGCATGCACAAACAAAGAGACATCCCATTTACCAACAGAGAACACCTCTTCCATTTTGCAGCCTCGCACATTTCACCAAAATGCCCCGCCGCAATTTCTCGAAGCTTCACGACACACACGACCGCATCCAGGATCATGACCGACTGGACTTCGACTCCTCCCTGAGTCTAGTCCCGGTCCGCTCGTCACCGCCCGTCGTGTTCGTCACGGGTAGTTCCGGTTCCTCGTCTCCCGACTCGCAACCACCTTTGTAGCCACGATCATCTTCGGCGTTTTTGACCGTCTGGACCTCGACACCTCTTGTGTCTAGTCCCGGTCCTCCTCGCCTCATCATGACCTAGCTCCGAAGTCCTGCACACACAGCATAAGCAAACCGTTACATAGCACCGCATCTAAACAAAGATAAACAATAATAACACAAGTAAAGGTACTCAACCCTAGAATACCCAAAACAAACTCAAACTCACTAAATCAACTGTCAATTACTCATCACAAACATGGGGAAACCTCCACATGGTCTCTCAATCTCCCCCTTGATGAGTATATTGACAAACACAGAAAAAGCATAAGATTGAGTTTGATTGAAGAGTCATACATGGTCCAAAGGAAGGAGAAAGAGGCTAATGACCATGTTGACATAAGGAGCAAAATAAAGAGTAAGTTTTCCTCAAACGCTCCCAAAGCTCTCAAAAAGTGGCTTTTTCTCCAATATTCTCCCCCTTTTTGGCAATAGAATCATCAATATGCAAAAGAGAGAATATAGCATGGTGTGACTGAAGTTGATTCAATGCTAAGCAAAGAGAGCCATGAAGATTATCCAAAATGACTATTTGAGTATTACACCAAGCCATAGCGTATATGAAGGCTATCAATATCATGACAAGATATGCATAATCAAGCCAAGCCACGTAAGTAATAATATGAAGATTAGATAAATTTCTTAGCATGTCAAGCCACTCAAGAGTATAGTCTAGCTAGAGGTATCCAAAGATGATGCAAGCCATGTCAATAATCTAAGTGGAACCAGGAAGCTAGAATTGAGTCAATTTAGAGTGCTACAAATTCAAGAATGAATCATTTGCACAAGTACTTAGTTCTTTTGGCAATTAAGCAAATTTAGCACAAATCACATGTTTTCATTTGAAACTCATAATTTTGGTGTTGTGCTAGATCTCAAGCCTTATGCGACCATTCCAAGCGAGAAGCTTAAGGAGATGATCTTGGTCATCCAAAACTCTCCCTGAGTTCATGCCTAGTGCAATGGCAAGCAGTCTTATGAGAAAGAATTGGTGAGATCAGTTCTTTCGCACATAAAAGAGATCTTTTGCTTTCTTAAATAATTGTACTTACTCATGCTTCATCAAGAAACTAGCATAGCTTAAACTGAAGCTCAATTAAAGATTCAAGACTCAACTTAGCCTATTTGACATGGCATGAATCATAAGAGGATAACTAAAGACAGACTAGTCTCAAGAGCTAACATGACATGTCTTAGTTCAAGTTGTGCAATGTTAAGTAACTTATCAATGGCAAAGGCTTGACGACACATATGAGGCAATGATAAATCTAGCAATTAAGCATAATCATGGCAAGATGTAATGCATTGTAAACATGTCATATATGGATAATAGTCAAGGCTCCATAAAGTTATATTACAATGCAGAATGTTAAAATAAAATACACGAAATCCAGCCCCCCTCAACATGTGAAGTACTTTTAGTTCAAGTTGAGTTATATCAATATTAAGCTCAAGAAGCTCCCAAATAAACTCCCCTTGAACCAAAGGTATAAAATGAGAAGCTGGCAAGGAAAACAGAAAAGGCAGTCCTTAAAGCATAGACAAGATATAGAGTATACTATGGCTCAGACTGACTCTCATCTACCCCATATGACACTAGGACTATCAGCTGCCCAACTAACACACTAAGGAGCAAACACGTTCCCTGTCTACCCAAGGGTGGCCCAACCCTTGCTAGAACCTATAAGAAGTGAGTGAACTCAACCTAGTGAGAAGAGAGACAACTCATAAACAGCATCCTAGAACCACAAGATGAGAGGAAGAAGTCTGACCATCTAGACAAGAAACCACTCTAATCTATGCTAGGAGGACTAACCCGAATGCACCCAAAAGCAATGCAATAGAAAGGAGCAAGAGCATAATATACAAGATAAAACAGAAAAGCACAAAGCTCCCCCTCACTACAGTCCATAAGGACAAACCACCCCAAGCTCTCCCCGCAAGGCTGAAAACCTAGAGCTATCCAAAGGCTTGGTAAAGATATCAGCCAACTGGTGGTCACTCTCCACAAACTGAAGCACTATATCACCCTTCTCCACATGGTCTCTAAGGAAGTGATATCGGATATCAATATGCTTGGTCCGAGAGTGCTGCACTGGGTTCTTAGCAATGTTAATAGCAGAAGTGTTGTCACAAAAGAGTGGAACACTCTCTATAACTAACCCAAAGTCCCGCAGGTCGGCCATCCAGTACTGATCGCAAAGAATCGGCAAGAAGAACATACTCGGCCTCTGCGGTGGATCAGTGTAACACCGGACTGCTTCCTAGAAGACCAAGAAACGAGAGAAGTGCCAATGAATTGGCAGGTGCCAGATGTGCTCTTCCTATCTATCCTACAGCCAGCAAAGTCGGCGTCCGAGTAGGCTCTAAGGGAAAGACAGGATGAGGAAGAGTACCAGATACCATAGTCAATGGTAGCTCGAAGGTACCGAAGGATGCGCTTCACCGCTTGGCGGTGAGATACGCGAGGAGAAGCCTGAAATCGAGCACAAAGACACACGGAAAAGTGTATGTCCAGTCTCGACGCAGTGAGGTACAAGAGGGAGCCAATCATGCTGCGATACTCCTTCTGATCAACTGGCTCGCCATCCTCATCTGGGTCGAGTGAAGCTGAAGATGCCATGGGAGTTGACACTGGCTTACCATCACTCATGTCAAAGCGTTTCAGGAGATCACGAGTGTACTTGCCCTGATGCAAGAAAGTACCCTCCCGAGTCTGCTTAATCTGGAAGCCAAGGAAGAAACTCAACTCGCCCATCATGCTCATCTCAAACTCTGAGCTCATAACATCGGAGAACTGAAAAACAAGAGTATGAGAAGAGCCACAAAAGATGATATCATCCACATAAATCTGGACGAGTAGGAGGTCATTGCCATGCCTACGAAAGAATAAGGTCTTATTTACCTTACCCATCTCAAATCCATGACTCAACAGATAAGACTTAAGCCTCTCATACCAAGCTCTAGGGGCCTGCTTAAGTCCATACAAAGCTTTAGAAAGCTTGTAGACATGGTATGGGTATTTGGGGTTCTCGAAACCTGGAGGTTGTCTAACATACACTTCTTCCTCAATAAACCCATTGAGGAAGGCACTCTTGACATCCATCTGGTAAAGTTTGAAACCCTTAGAAGCTGCAAAAGCAAGCAGGATTCTAATGGCCTCAAGTCTAGCAACAGGGGCAAAGATCTCCTCAAAATCTAGACCCTCAACCTGGGAGAAACCCTGAGCTACTGGTCTGGCCTTGTTTCGAATGACTACCCCATCCTCACTCTGCTTTTTTTGAACACCCACTTAGTCCCAATAACATTGTGACCTCGAGGGGGCTCAACAAGTGACCAGACCTTGTTTCTCTCAAAGTTTTCCAATTCTTCATGCATGGCGTTGACCCATGATTCATCAGAAAGAGCATGATCAACATCCTTGGGCTCGAAAGAGGCAACGAAGGCAGAATGGAGACAGAAAAGAGATATGCCAGATTTTGAGCGTGTGACACGCTCAAAAAGATCTCCAATTATCTGCTCTGAAGGATGATGTTCTTGGACTTTACGGGGAGGTCCTTGATGAGAAGAAGAAGAAATGGCCTCTACCTCATGAGCTGATGAGGTAGGAACAGATTCACTAGCTCCAGAAGAAGCGGAAGGCATGGACTGATCTCCTCGAGGTGCGGTGGTAGAAGCAAGCACCTCAAGGAGAGGAGGAACTGGATCAGGTAGACAACCCTCATCTCCATCCTCCTCATCATCCACAAAGATGGTCTTGGATTGCTCTACAGAACCTGAGATATCGGGCCTAGTCCCCGGATTGGCCTCATCGAAGGTCACCTCACAAGTCTCTACCAATTTACTAGACTCGTAGTTCCAGACCCAATAAGCCCGCGAAGAAGTCGAGTAACCTAGAAAGATCCCATCACAAGATCGTGACTCGAACTTATCTAGGTTTTCAGACATCAGAATAAAACACTTGCAACCAAACACGCAAAAATGAGAGACACTGGGCTTTCGCCCGTATCTCAACTCATAAGAGGTGCGATGCAAGTGTGCCCTTAGAAAGACTCTGTTCGAAACATGGCACGCGGTGGCTATCGCCTCAACCCAAAACTTCCTCGGTGTAGAATACTCATCAAGCATCATCCTGGCCATCTCGACCAAGGTATGGTTCTTCCTCTCCACAACGCCATTTTGATGAGTGACGTACGAAGAAGAGAACTGGTGCTCTACACCTGTCTCATCGCAGAAACTCTTAAAGTAGGAATTCTTGAACTCCGTGCCATTGTCATTGTAGATCGCTCGTAAGGCACCCGGGAGCTCAACAGAAATCCTACGAAAAAGTCCCTGGAAATGTGTAAATGTCTCATCCTTCGAGGCTAAGAAAAACACCCAAGAGTACCTCGAGAAGTCATCGACCACGACAAGAACATACCACTTCCCTCCTGCTGACTGTACTCCAGCTGGTCCTACTGTGTCCATGTGGAGCAGCTGTCCTGGTGCATCGGTCATAGTCACTGTGACCGAAGGATGAGAAGCGGCAACCATCTTGCTATGCCGGCAAGGAGCGCAAACAAGATCTTTGACCATCTTGAGTTTCGGCAGACCACGAATGAGATCGTGGCCGCTAACTCGAGTCAAATGGTCAAATCCAATATGACCAAGTCTCCTATGCCAGAAGGTAAGGTCACGGGACTCAGAAGCAACTAAACACCTAAGAGGATCACCAGAAGACTCAGCAAAATCAGCACGAAAGATCCTCCCATAACGAGAAATCCCGCAAACCAGACTCCCCGAAGAATCAAGAATTTTGCAATTATTTTTCTTGAAGCTCACCTCGAAACCGTCATCGGTAAGCTGAGAAACTGAAAGCAAATTGTACTACAGCTTACTCACTAAGGCAACATCTCTTAAAATGAATGAATCATTAACATGCACTGTACTTTTTGCGATGACGCGCCCAGACGAAGCGTCTCCAAAGGTGATCGTCTCATCACCTGAAGCACGGGCTAGGGAAGAGAACCAACGAGAGTCTCCGGTCATATGGCGAGAACAACCGGAGTCCACAAGCCAAACCTCTCCCTTCCCAGCCCGGTGAGCCTGAGTCAAACAGAGAGTAAAGGCTCAATACTGGGATAAATCATAAGAGATTTTGGCACCCAATACTGAATCACACGCCGAGCAGAAGAAGTAGCCACACACGACTAACCTCTAGCTACCCTACGCTCTCTGTCGCTCAAAGAGCCAGAAGGTCTACTAGTAGACCTGAAGCTGTTATTGGGTCCGACTACTACGGGAGAGCGAGTCGGAGTACCAACAACACGCTGATCACACCGCGGGTAGCCATCTCGACGGGAGAAACGAGATCTACCCTCAGAACGGCGGAAGTCATAATCAGGAGCAGCATGAGGACGAAACACAGATAACTCAGAAAAACCAAGTCCTCGATGCTGCCCAAAACCATCAGTAGCAGTAACCCTAGACCTCGTGGCTTTGGTCCTATGTGCACTCGTGGTCCGGCTGACCACGAATACGCCTAAGTGCTATCAAGACGGTCTCTACGCGCAATCTTGGCGCTGAAGCATCGATCGATCAGGTGTCCATCCTTCCGGCGAGAAGGTGCGGTGATATTTCACCTTACGAGAGGTCGGCGTAGCGGTGGAACCACCTTCTTGTCGAGATCCTCGGACATAGCCCGCTGACTTAAACTGGACTTTCTTGGTCCTGGGCTCAGTCTCGATCACACCTGGTGCTATGGGTCTGAGCACGGTAGGTGGATGCTTCCTCATGTCTTCATAATAATCATATCCTAGACCCTGATTGAATCTGCAGATCTTAGATTGGTGTAGAACAAGATTGAGCTTCTTCTTGCCTCCTACAAATCTCTCGAGAGTGTTCATAAGATACTGACACTCCCGAAAGAGAGAGGTGCAAGAAGAGCAGGGGGAAGGAGAGACAGCAGAAGGTAAAGGAGTAGAAGAAGAACCAACAGCAGAGAAACGAATGGCATGTGCACGCACAGCCGACTCAGAAGGGACAGTCCTACTGCTAGCAATTTGGTTCACGTTGCTAGGCGTCTCTACCTTACCCTTGGGCTTCTCCCCAACCCCAGCACACACATCACACGCAAATGATTGCTTCTCTAGAAGGTCCTTAGTTAGCTTCACACATTTTTCATCCAAAGCAACGAGTTCAAGTTTTAGTTTTTCACAACTATTGCATGGTGAGCTAACTGGGGCCTTAGTTGCATACTTAGTCAACTTGTTGTTATGGTCAATCATTTCTTGAAACTGTTTTGAGACAGATTCAAGTTCAGCAGTTAATTTAGGACAGTTCAAACAAGAAGCAATTGGCTCAAGTAGTGAAGCTTGCGATTCAACAATTTTATGATCTCGCCTGCTTTAGGTTCATCTTTAAATTATTGCAGGTTTCACATGACTCGGGCAAATCCAGAAGCATGGCATAAGGTCCTCTAGTAGCAATGTCCTTAACCTCACATGAGGTGGGAGAAGTAGTCTCATCAGTAGTAAGTATGGTAACAACCATCCTACTCGCCTAACTCGGCAAGCGCACTAGCATTCTCCACCTTAACAATATCAAGCTCGGAGGACGGACTATCATGCGAGGTCCTTAATTTCTCCATATCACCCAACAGAGCACAGCATGTATCACACCCATCACAGGAGGGACCAGATGTAAGAGCAATAATCTCTAGTGACAATCTATCTACTTCCTTCTCTAACTCAGTACACCTAGCCATAGCTCTAGCATGAAAACCACCTAGCTTAAGAAAAGCATGATTGAGCTGACCGTAGGTGGGGTATACCTCGTCGGAGTCGGAGTAAAGCTCGCTGTCGCTCAGTTCGCCCTCGAGGGCCATGAAGCACATGCCGGAGAAATCGTCACCGCCATCCTTGAGCTCTTGGTCACCCGTCTCGTCGTCGTCGCTCCATCCTTCCACCTCGCTGAGGTCGAGGTCGTCGAAGGCGGTGAGGACGTGGTGGAAGAGCTTCTTGGCTTTACCAAAGTTGTGGAACTTCCTCTTGCCTTGTGCAGGAGCTGGAGGCTTCTTGTTGCGGTTCTTGTCGGTGAAGTCATTCTTGCTCGAACCGCTGTAGTCGTTCTTGCCCTTCTCCAACTTGGGGCAGTTTGCCCGAATGTGGTTGGGGCCACCACACTCGAAGCAAATCACAGGTCCTCCCCTCTTTCTATCCCTCCTCCTCTTGTAAGCATGGGAAAACTTCTGAGCTAGGAGGGCCAGCTGCTCATCCTCGAGCTGCTCTAACTGATCATCAGTTACGTCACAGAGAGCGGCAAGGGAGAAACCACACAACAAATCAGCAGAAGAACCGTGGTTTAACTAGGATCGGTGACTAGGGCCATCGACTGTGACTTCGACTTTCGAGAGACAATGTCAATCTTGTGAGTCTTGAGACGTGAGTACAGCGCATCAAGAGTCAAGGTCGAGAGGTCTGTGGTGTCCTTGACGGTAGTCACCTTCATTTCCCAAACACGAAGATCAAGTGCAGCAAGCATCTGTCGAGCGTTATCCGAGTCGGGGTATGTGAGACCGACCGCTCGGAGGTTGCTCAAAATCTTGTGAAAACGCCGCAGCACTCATCGAGGACTCTCCAAATGAGCATTTCAAACTTGTTGTAATCTCGCTTGAACTGGTCCTGTCGAACCGTCTTAATTTGGGTCATGCCCTCATGGTATGCATTGAGGGTCGTCCAAATATCGAAGGCCAACGAAAGATGCGAAATGCGATCAAACTCATTTCGGCTCAATCCTTGGATGATGATGTTCCTTGCCTTAGCATTCGCCTCAACATCAGGCATGTTATTCACATTGATGTCTTCATCGGCAGGAATGGCAAAATGAGTTTTAACCTTTCGCCAAACCGCATAGCCCTGAGCCTGAATGTAGGACTCCATCCGACTCTTCCAGAAGGGATAGTCGATCCCATCGAAGATCGGGGGCTTGGTGGACTACTTATCCGTTGCCATGGCTCACAGACCGGTTAAGGATCTATCAAGAAGAGCTAACCGGCTCTGATACCAATTGTAGGATCGGATATGGCAACAGAGGGGGGGTGAATGGTGCCTTTTTAAAAGTAGTCCCCAAAGTATCCTCAAGAATTCACAACTCTCCGATAGCTATAAAAGCTACAAAGAAGTTGATTAGATTATCTTGAAATTGCAATAAGATCGACAAACAGTTTAACAACAAACTTGGCAGGGAAGCCTTTTGCTAGCAACCAAAGACCACTGAAACTGATTCAAGCTTTGTAAAAGTAGGACTACATCCAAGCAGATTTTTGCAAAAGAGAGCAGTCAAATAGTTGCTGACAACATGCTACACATGAAGATTGCAAACCGAAAACCATTTGAAAGAGGATGCAGAGAACTAAGAGACTCGCACACTGCAATAAAGAGATCACCAAGGAAGACACAAACCACGCTAAAAGGATTAACTCTGCAGCTTAAGGAGACTGGCCGATAACTACAAAGAAGAATTTTTGCTTGCCGACAATATCGAGAACTAAATGCACAGCTCGTCGGAGCATTCATTGGTGTTGTTGATCGCACATACCGCCGCTAGCCGATCGGTATTCTCACGGCAGAGGAATTCAACCGAAAAGGCAATATAAACAACCACCAACATCTACGATTAACTAAAGCAATCTGCAGCCACACAAACTAAATCATAGCATCAACAACCTACAAACAACAGAAACACATCAATAATATCTCGCAACTCGGCGGGAGATAAATATTGCAATTCTAAAACAGTTCAGAACAATGAGCTGCAGGAGACCGCCGACAGCAACATAGTACTGAAAATAATACCTCCCTATGCAGTCGGCTTGTAAATGAAAGCTGTAGAGAGACCAGATAAGGAACATTGCAGCAGAAAATACAGCAGAGAGGCTGCACCAACTCAGCTACAGACCTACTGCCGACAGCAGCACAGACTGAAAACAAATTCAGCTCACCCGAACAAACTGAAGTTGTCACTGCACAGTAAATACTGCATATTGCAGCCGACTGCAGTAAACCTGAGAGCCGAATTGAGTGAATTTTATAGCAGCAGACCGAACAAGAAAAAGGGTTGAGCGGCAGAGGGAAAATCAGAAGGAGAAGCTGCACTTTTCTGACCGAAACCAGAACCAGAGATGCTGCAGTGGCACTGCTGTACCGAAATGCTCCTTTCCTGTGCAGTCAACTAGCAAGGGGAACTGCAGAGAGAAATCAGTTTTGCAGGAAGGGAGCGGCCAACAACCAGCAGTTCGGCAAAAGGGAAAGCCCTTCAAACCAAAACTTCAATCAAGAACAGTAACTTCTGCAGCCACCCGAAGAAGAGAAATCCACAAGAAATTGATTGATGTTTTTGGGTCAAATGATCTGGATTACAAGCTAAAAAGCATCAAGGCCTTAGGAAACACAGGGAATCAGCAAGAGAGCAAGAAATTGAGATTTGGGCAGAAATCTGAAACTTGAACCGAAAAAGGCAAAGAACCCAAATTGCTTGAACTTCTCATGTCTATTTGCCATGGGATTTAAGATTTCAGCTAAGGAAGATCTCACAACTAGAAATGATAGTTCTAGAGCAACCATTTCTTAGAGTAACCAAGAATACGAGCATCCCCTGACATCAAACCCTAGAGATCAACTCATGGACCAAAAAGGCCATGATGAACACAGAGCATAAATGCATCACAGAGGACCTCTGGAAAATAAATGCGATTCAACAACTCTCCTCATATTGATTCCATACCATGAATGCTTACAAGAGAGTAATTCTTCCACTATCCCATCTCTACACCCTTTTTACACTATATGGTCTGATAGGAAGAACACACACGCAAACCACTGCTTACACAAAAGCTCTCTCCAAGAACACACACACTTGACCAACTAATGGCTCTCAACTAGTTGCTCCCCCACTCAAAACACACACATCGGGAGTAGTCAACCAGGGGACACACACATGAGCTGAAGAACAAAAGCTCAAGAACACCACACCAAAAAGCAACCCCCAGCACCTAAGATGGCTGCTGCTCTAACAGCATATCAGCACACACACTTAGCTCTCCCCTACACCTTTTTTTAGTACAAGCACTTGAGCACTCCACCTCTGTATCCATGCGCAGCCACCAGAGCAGCCCACTTTTCTCTGCTATCTCGAGGAGATCAAGAAAATCCCCTATCTACTGCTGCCAACAGATTTCATGGACACCTTTTTCTCTCCCAGACCAAGAATAGCATTTAATGCTGCTGCTTCTCAAGGTTGCATGCACAAACAAAGAGACATCCCATTTACCAACAGAGAACACCTCTTCCATTTTGCAGCCTCGCACATTTCACCAAAATGCCCCTGCCGCAATTTCCTGGAAGCTTCCTGTCGACACACGACCGCATCCGGGATCCTGACCGACTGGACTTCGACTCCTCCCTGAGTCTAGTCCCGGTCCGCTCGTCACCGCCCGTCGTGTTCGTCACGGGTAGTTCCGGTTCCTCGTCTCCCAACTCGCAACCACCTTAGTAGCCTCGATCATCTTCGGTATTTTTGACCGTCTGGACCTCGACACCTCTTGTGTCTAGTCTCGGTCCTCCTCGCCTCATTATGACCTAGCTCCGAAGTCCTGCAGTCACACAGACAAGCAAACCGTTACATAGCACCGCACGAAACAGCATAAACAATAATAACACAAGTAAAGGTACTCAACCCTAGAATACCCAAAACAAACTCAAACTCACTAAATCAACTGTCAATTACTCATCACAAACATGGGGAAACCTCCACATGGTCTCTCAATCTCCCCCTTGATGAGTATATTGACAAACACAGAAAAAGCATAAGATTGAGTTTGATTGAAGAGTCATACATGGTCCAAAGGAAGGAGAAAGAGGCTAATGACCATGTTGATATAAGGAGCAAAAGAAAGAGTAAGTTTTCCTCAAACGCTCCCAAAGCTCTCAAAAAGTGGCTTTTTCTCCAATATTCTCTCCCTTTTTGGCAATAGAATCATCAATATGCAAAAGAGATAATATAGCATGGTGTGACTAAAGTTGATTCAATGCTAAGCAAAGAGAGCCATGAAGATTATCCAAAATGACTATTTGAGTATTACACCAAGCCATAGCGTATATGAAGGCTATCACTATCATGACAAGATATGCATAATCAAGCCAAGCCACGTAAGCCAAGCCATAGCGCTGACATGGTTAGGCTTGATGGCTGGCTGAGCATCCATCAGCGACCTGCTACTAATTAGGGCTGTGTAGTATGGTGGCGAACCAAAAAAACCGGACCTAAAATACCACACCGAACCAGTCAAAGCGGTTTGATCAGTTTTTGGTTTTCAATTCAGGAATGAAATTTCTGGATTTTTGTGGGTTCGGTTTTTTTGGTAAAAATCGACTGGAAACTGAAAAAACCGAAACACCGATTTCCATTCATTCCCACTTCCCAGGGCCTTGCTCCAATGCTCCTCTAGCCAATTCCATATTTCCATCCCACCATTTGGCCCACAGGCCCAGGCAACAAGAGCATCCGAACTAACTAGAAATCCATTCAGGCTCCGGGGCTCAGCATTCTCATACGGCATATCGCAACCGGCAGAGGTGACTAGCTGAGAAAATGAGAAGTGAGAATGAGAAACCCTAGAACTAGAAATCAGATCAAGTCGGCGATTAGGGAAGGGACAAGGCCAAAACGGTGAAACACGCGACAATGCAGCGACACCGCCACGCTTCGGGAGCTTAGGAGTTGGGAGGCTGGGAGAGCCTCTGAGGTGGTGTAACATCCCGAAATTTTATCCCTTTATTTAAAATTAAACCTGGAATTTATTTGATTTTCCTGGAGTTTATTTCAAAGTCCTGATTAAAAACTTCATATTAAAAGATCAAATTAAGTTCATTGCATTTCTTGTAAATCAAACAAATGTATTTCACTTTCCTAAAGTCAAATGTGATTATATTAATTTTCAGAATTTTATAAAGAATTAAGAACTTCCTCTTAAGTCAAACTGTGCTTTTCAAAATATACTTATCAAATTTGGTGGAAAATATTTTTATTAAGTCCCAATTAGTCCTAGAAGGTTCTCTGAATTTTCTGGATTTTTCAAAATTTATCCGTATTTTTCTCGAAAGCTTAATAGCATTTCTCGAAATTCGAAAGAAAATCCAAAAACGGCCGACGCAATCTGAGCCACCCACCCCGCTCCTTCCTCTTTAACCGCTTGTCGCCCTCTTCTCCGCTCGGCACGTGGCGTGATCCACACCGCCTCGCGTCGATTTCAATCGCACTGACCCGATCGGTCGATCTAAACCCCGCTGCGGATTGCATCTCGAGCGGTTCGACCCGATCCAGCGGTCTCCCTCTCGCTCACGCCACTTGTCAAACATCCACCGCTTCTCCTCGCCCTTTTCCTTCTTGGCTTGTCGCCGCCCCTTTCCTTTCTTCATCACCGCGCACGCGAGAAACCGGCTTTAATAGCGACATTCAAATCGACGCCTCGCACCCATCCGAGGCATAATCACCCTAATTGCGCCGCTTCGCCGCCACCTCCGAGCCGCTGCAACTCCGGCGAGATTTGCTCGGAGCTTAGGAGTTGGGAGGCTGGGAGAGCCTCTGAGGTGGTGAGGCCGAGAAGCCGAGTAGGCGATTGCCGGGCGTCACGCCTTGCCTGGTTGAGAGCCTTCAAGGCGGCGAGGCCGAGGAGCCGAGTTAAAAACCTATCAAGAGGCGATCACCGGGCACCGTGCCTATCTAAATTCAAGTATTGCTTTCGCACATTGCCCTATTAAGCCTTCCTTTGATATCCATTATGCATGCATCAACTCATTATAATTCTGGTGTGACTTGCGTAAGCATTTACTTGCTTACCTTGGGAGTTTCAGACTCACCTTACTAGAGCCTCCAAGTCCGAGGTCCGAGCACGAGCAGCCCACCACGGCATCACCCACTCGATCGTCAGATCTAGTCAGATCCAACTATTGAAGGTAAAAATCTACAAGAATCAAGGATTCCTTTTGCTAAGTACTTGTTCACCTTGCTATGTATTATGTTAGCAACTGAAGAACGTTGTTCGCACTTTGGATTTCTGATTTGTAAATGTCTGATAGTCTGAGAGAGTCTTGATCTTTCACTCTTTCTGGTATTTTAGATGTCCGAGTTTGAGGGTGTAGAAAGTGTGCCTGTTGCTGGTGTGGGTGTGACTGTGGGCAACGATGAAGCTATTGGACCCAATAAAAGTCAAGATGGAAAAACAAATGAATCCTAGATCAGAGATATGGAGCCATTATAAATGACTACCACATGACCAGAATAAGGCTAGCTGCAATTATTGCTCTTGAATCCTTGCATGCAATTCACAAAAGAATGGTACCTCCTCCCTAGTCTCTCATGCACAAACTTGTAAGAAGCATCCTAATAGGAGTAGCAATCAAACTCAATTAAGCTTGCAACCTAGTGGAGATGGCCGAAGTAGTTGTGTAGTTCCTTGGCAATACAATGCTGAAGAGGTTAGGGCAACTAGTGCTATTGAGCAATCAATGAGTGCAATCAATCAATTAGGGCAATTAGGTATTTATACAACAAGAGAATGAAAGTTTCTATTGGAGGTGGTGGTAAATCTGAATTAGACAAGTATCTTGCTGAAGATGCAGAAGATGATGTTAAAGATTTTGACAATCTGTCCTGGTGGAAATGCAACTCACCTCGTTTTCCTATCCTTTCACGCATGGCTCGTGATATATTAGCAATCCCCATATCAACTGTTGCTTCCGAATCAGCTTTTAGTACTAGTGGTCATGTTCTCGATGATTTTAGAAGCTCGTTGACTCCATTAACACTTCAATGTTTGATATGTGCACAAGATTGGTTGCGTTGTTCAAAGCGCATCAATATTAAAGCCAGTCTAAAGGAATTGACTATATTTGAAGAAGGTGCTATAATCTAGACTTAATATTGCTATTTATGAGTGATTCTAATATTATTTATGAGTGATTCAAACTGCCATGAGCCCATGACCGCTTTATATTTTCTTTTGTCATGTACTCATGTAGGTACTCAAATGGAAGGCCAAGTAGATGATGTTATTCCAACATCAAGCGTGTTCTCCTCGGATCAAGCTTGATGTTTGAAGATAAAGGAGTGTCTTTTGTTGTATAGTTGTGAAAAAATATTATCCAAGTGTCTTTTGCACTGTCGTCTGTCTGTTCCCTAATGACTGTTACTGCTTGGATGGCTACTGGCTTGTTGGGCGCCTGGGCCTACTCAATTCTATTCCCTACTTGGAGTTTGCTACTTCTAGCCTGTACACGTTTCAATGCTTATAGCTTGTATGTAATCTGCTTAATTACTTATAGTGTATGCAATCTGCTTAATTGCTTATAGCCTATATGCAATCTGCTTAATTGCTACTTCTAGTGTTGGACTTCTAGCCTGTACACATTTCAATGCTTATAGCCTATATGCAATCTGCTTAATTGCTTATAGTGTATGCAATCTGCTTAATTGCTTATAGCCTATATGCAATCTGCTTAATTGCTACTTCTAGTGTTTGACTTTTAAATACTATTTCAATTATGCAGAATGTATGCAATATGCTTAATTGCTTATACCCTGTACATACTTCAATGTTATACACTTTTGAATCTATTTTACACCTATTATACCATCCTATATCTATAGTGACCCTTTTATGGTGGAAAAAACATTTCAATGTTGGACTTTTATCAATCATAAATTTAGCATATGTATATATGTTCCTAGCTGATTATTGGTGGTTTCTGTTCATTTCCTGTGAATGTTATAATCAAAGAAGCTTCCAAGAGAATCCAAGAAGTCCAAAGGTGGAAATCCATAATGTACTCTGGGTCTGGGACTAGAAATGTTTACTAGCTATGGTTGGTGGTTGGTTCATGGCTGGTTGGTGTGTCTTTGCCTCTTTGCCGCAACCTGGCTGGCCTGGCTGGTTCAAAAATCAAAATGTGATGTAAACTTTAAAGTGTAAACTGATGTGTCCAACTGTCCATGCTCAGATGCTCTGTCGGTCTGTCCAGTGTCCAGTACTCCAGTCTCTAGTGTGAGTGTCCAGTGATGCAGTCCATGTGCATGTGCGACTTTTGTTGGTGATTGCATAATTGTTTTAGCCTGAGCCCTGAAGGCTGAAGCAGAGCAGTGAAGCTCCAGTCAAGTGCTTCACCTAATCTGCTAATCACCTTCGTGCTGTCATGCACACCTGCCTCGGTTGCTTGCTTAGTGCTTACTGGTTACTGCTTGGTGCTTGCTTAGTTGACTTGTTTTTTACTTTGTTACTTTGTGTCTTTATCATCGCTTTGCCTCATATCGTTCACAATTTGCGTCAACTGTGGTAAATATGGTAATTACTGCTACCGCGCCAAAAAAATTAAGATTTGCCGATACCGAACCGTACTACTAAAAAAATTGTATATTACCGAACTACGAACACCGTATTTTTCATACATACTATATATACCGAATTGATTAAACCGAAAAAACCAAATGCACAGCCCTACTACTAATCCTCATGGCCTAGCCCGTAGCCCGATGACTAGGAGATCACATAAATTTCTATGGTAGCTCTGATACGCGTGCCCAAGAATGACTAGAATTTATTTATATAGTGACTTGGGCATCAAGTTATTTGCCAAGTCTGAGACTACCATGGATTCAGCTCCCGATTTAGAATGTGCCTAAAAGAAAGGGTTCATTCAATCTTCGCCAAGTATCAACCTTGGCATAACTAGTAGGGCGATTCAAGGCTGCTCCTTCGGACGCTCACTTTAGCGCCAAGGGACAAGGGACTAGTGTTGAAAGGATAATTTACCATTTTCACTAATAGGGCCTACTTTGTCGAAGACGCACACATATATATCAAGAATTGTAGTTATGCTCGCAAAGAATAATTATACCTCCTATTTTTACCCATAGGGTAGCTATCCCCTAAGGAGCATTTTGGTCATTTGTATAGGCCCAAGAGTCTATAAATACCCCATGCATCCATTATTTGGAGGGAGAGCTGTCTTGAGTTCTCATGAGCAATAAAGAAGTATGTTCAAACTGGTGAACCCTCGAGGGTTCCCTCTATGGAGCTAACCCCCCGTTGGCTCACCGATAGGAGTAGGGCAATCCTCTTGGGCCTTCGAACATGTATAAATCCCAGTGCGATTTCTACTCTTGTGGATGATGGCCCATGAAACGGCTGACATCCACCCCTCACTTATGTTTGGATTTTACACCTACAATAATTATAATCCAATTACTCATACTATGTTTTAAAATTTGGATCACTCAAACTTCAAATTTTATGTTAATGCAACATGTTTTGATCTGGCCAAAAGTATTATGTTTTGACAGTATAATATACATCTGTAGGATGCTTTCGAGAGCATAAATATAATACTGCTACATAAAACATGGCCATCGATTAATCTATATGGAATATAATGTATTATGCTAGAATATACTTCTAGTTTAACCACCCAAATGGAACAATTATTCGCCAGAAATATATGTAATTAATTGAGAGGTAATTTATATACTTATTATAATTTATAATGCCAAATAAGTATGACAGATTTAGATCATTCAGGATCATTAAAATCTATAGGTCATCTAGTATTTTGAGAGTTATATTTTCTTCAGACAAATGGCTATAGCAGTTTCAATTATTTCTCAAATAAATTAGATTATTTATAGCTTCAAGTTTATTTTCTTCTGGATTTGACCTAGGATATGCCTCGAAGGTTTCAATATTCCTCATATGCCCACATTCTGCTCCCTTTTCACACCAACAGTAAAATTCTTAGTGAGTGTGTCTGCTTCTAACATTTGCTTTGAATTAACTAGAATTTTAGCAATAAATTGTTATTATGCTACTTCAAGAGTAAAATTTTATTGGCGCGAAACCAACATATACTTTGTAATTTTTGTTCTGCAATCTTTACAATGACAAAATTAATACGAAAGATGGGGTTATATATAGACTTCAAGTCTTTGGGTGTAAGTTATTTCGTACTTATTGGAGGTTTATAGTGTTTTCTAGTCAGAGTGATCCTTCTAAGATTTAACATTTGACTAGATTTCTTGTGTCTTCAAAAAGGACAATTTTTCTATTGCCATCTGGGCATTAATGCACAAACAACTTGTAAGTGAGGCATATCATTTCTTTCAAATGTCAAGCATAATATTTACAAATTTTACTCTATGCATAATTAATTATTTTATTGCAAGTAAGATATGCTACTAGCAATGTGTTTTATTAAGTAACTGTTCAGTAAGGCTAAGGCTTTAACAAAATAACTTAGACCAAATATATTTATGTCATATAGGAAAATAATTATCTAATGCACAATTTCAGCCTAAAGCAAAAGATAAGAGGTGCTCTTCATGAATAAGATTAAGCTCGATAGGAGTTGTATCTATACTATTGATGCTACTCATATAGGAAAATGACATTTAAATAAAACTAAGAGATAACTAGGAGAATGCTACTATTCTCCATATTGTTCACCGTGGGCCTATTCTTGCTTGTGAATACACCTGTTTATTAGTAACATACGCGTTACTTGAACTTAGTCTAGAGACAATATGGTGCAAGGTAGAGTAATAATCGTGTACAGACTTCTAGTCCTAGAAACAGAAGTAGATCCTAGCAAAGTGCTTACAAGAACACCAGTAATATTTTATAGGTTTGACCATCCTTTCAGAGAATGGTCAAACCTATTTGGCCCATGTGGCCTCAGTCCCCTTGGGCTAGGGTTTAAAACCGTAGCCATGGATCTCTCGAGCGACGGCGGTCGAGAGGCGTGGAAGCGGTGTTGGGAGCCTCTGTAAGATCAAGGTGGCCGATTAGAGGGGGGTGAATATGTGGTCTTAAAAAATCTCTTTTAATTTATTATCAATTTTTATTTAGCTAAAGCCAAGTATATAATACGGAAGCTTAACTCAATTTGATTTAACACAAATAAATCTTAAATCAATTATGTTCACCTAAGTTTACCAACGCCCTAAGGCTAGGTCAAGGTTTACAATCCTAAGATGATAAACAATCAATTTAATTCTATGAATGTAAATTGCTTGAATATAAATTAAGCACAAGAAAATAATTTACAATAGACACGGTTCCTTTTTACCGTGGTGTTTGGAAACTTGCCAGTCTCCTCTAATCCATGTTGAGATAAGTCCAAACTAATTGGATGGGCTCAACGAATTAAGCCTTCCACCTCAAATCCATTAATGGTAGCTCTTTCCCACACTAGGTAGGTCAGCTCCAACCTTCACATTTTACCGGGTCTTCTCACAACCTTTTTTGAAAAGATTACCGAGCACGATGCCTCCAACGCTATCTAGAAGTTGGCAAACTCAAAGAGTAATAAGTTAAACCCCTTGATTAACTCTCACCATGTGCAATGAATGCAAAAACTCAAGTGGATGCAAAATCCACCTCTAGATACAAAAATGTGCAATCTAGAGCCTTTCTTCTTACTCACAAAATGCAACACATGCATAATTGAGAGAAAGATCTCACACTAGCTCAAGAGAGTGACATAGAGTGCCAAAATTCTTACCTCAACTGGCAACAAGGGGGTATATATACCCACACCACAAAAAGTAGCCATTGGAAGCAAAACCCCTAAAAAGTCAGGATTTCTGATAGTTCCGCCATTATGAAGCCGAACCTACCGCTTCCTTTGTAATGGTTAGAAAACCATTCGTTATCAGCAAAATTGGTAGTTCTGCCACACAAAGTTTGGTACTACCTAAATTCGGTAGTACCGCTCGACACCTACGGAATTACTATTTTCCCAGAGAGGAGAAGACATCTACAAAGGTGTCTCTCTGGAAAAACATATCACTACACAAGTTAGTATTTCTGCTCGCCGGTCGTATCGCTCACATAGAGCCGGTACTACCGTAAGCCGTTCAGACCACTAACACAGAGCTGGTAGTTCTGGCAATCAGTTGTACCACCAACATATGCCGGTACTACCGACTTCTAGTTGTACAGCGCAAGACATGCCGATACTTTCGATTTTCTGTAGTACCGCGCCACATAAGCTGATAGTTCTGATTTTCCTGACAAGTGTATATACTACTAAATATCTTACAAAACATATTTACAAATTATAATATCATACACACAAGGATCAACTATGATTCCCAGTAAGTTGCAAAACACATTTACACGCTTTTGGAATAATGACACAAGGTATAGTTACATGTACTTAACATGTTGGTAAAACACATTCGTAAACTTAAGTCACATGCTACAAGGATTATGTATAAACTTCTACAATTTGCAAAATATATTTACAAATATAAGCCTCACATCACAAGGAGTAGCAAATATGGACTTAAACACTTGTAAAACATATTCGCTATGTATAGTCCTATGTTACAAAAATTCAACACATAATCCACAACTATTTATAAAATACATTCGCAAATATAGGCATAATGCTATGGAGAGCTATATCAAGTGAGGTTGAGCAATCAACATATGATAAGACTCAAACTACTAGACATGACCCCTCTTAATAGTATGACAACCCATACTAACAATCCGGTCTTCCAACCAAACACCAAGACTGGTAAAAGACTAGAAACACATCCTTAACCCTACCTAGTCATACCTTTGCCTTAACATAACATCTTCTTAAAACTTAATGACACACATCTTCACTTCAAGTCTGAATCCTTGTCTTATTATGCATCAACACAAGATGTATTATTATCTTGACTTGATGATCAATACATGATCATCTCCTATTGGACACGTATCAACTCATGATGTATCTTTTTCTTGATGATTTTTAACTCATGAAGTCATATTCTATATCATATCTTGACTTGATTATCTTTAACACATTAAGTCATTTTCATTTTTAGAATCTAATATGTTCATCTAACTCATGAAAAATGTTAGTCCACAAATCAATTGTCATCAATTACCAAAACTTCATCATTTAACTCATAATGGAGGGATAGATTCTGCAATCTTCCCTTTTTGGTAATTGATGACAATCTCAATAAATAATAAGATAGATAAATGATTTACGAGTATATAACATGTACACAATAATTGTATACTCTAGAATAAGCTTTCTAAGCAATTAACTTATTTGAATGGAAGTGTTTGTTTTAGAGATTAATTGTTAGTAAATCTTATACATCCAGTTGTCATTAATCATCCAACCATTAACACATAATAGAGGAATTAGATGACAACTCGGTTATGAGTATGTATGAACTACACATGCTATATATACTCTAGGAATATATTTTAAAATAATGATCCTTAATTTGTGAAAAGAGGAACATGAATCAATACTAATAAAACCTCAAAACATAAAGCGAATTTCCCTTAAATGTGTACATACAAGAATATGTATTAAATATACATGCACATATTCAAGTTTAATTATTTATGAAGTTCAATATATATTTTGGATCCGAGGAATGCAATAAGATAAGAGTGTGAGTGTCGAATGCATAGCTCCATGATTTCACCTTTCATCCATGTGAGACTAAAACAACATCATAATCAATCAAATATGTTAGTCTCACAATAGCACTTGTCATTCATCACATCTAAATGAGACTAGCAATATTATAGTTAATAAGCAAGTTAGTTTCATAATTACATTTGTCATTATCACTAAAACAACTTAATGGAGCTTGAACTTATAGCCTCGGACGTGGGTGCAGGCACGTCGGCGTTGGTGTGGGGAGGCCGAGCGACAAAGGGCGGCTCCAGGCACGGGGGTGCGGGGCGGCCTTGGGTACGGGCACAACAGCTTCAGGCATGGTGGCTGCGGCGTGCGCATTGGGCACTGAGGCGGCCTAGCTACGGTGGCTTCGGGTGCGTCGGCGGCCGTGCGTGGAGGCGGCCAGGGTGGCAGCGGCTTCGGGTGTGTCGATGGCCGAGCGTGAAGGCGGCGTGGCAGTGGCAGCTTCAGGCACGCTTGTGGCCAATGACTTCGGGCAGCCTGACGACGACGACCCCCAACATAGTGCCAAAACCATACATAAAGATCTCAATCCATTGCATTATATGATTATTTGAATCAATCATGATTACAATCTATCTATGCAAATCGATCTAGATTCTAGGTATTTTTTTCTACCAGATAATCGCCATGAATAAACATGCTATCAAAACATAGATCAATTTGTGATTAGAATCAACTAGGACACAATCTATCTTCTGGACAAAAAGTTGAAACAGTTGATCTAATCATGGTATTGCAAACGAATAGAATTTTGATTTGGATTGATCTATGAAATTTTAATGTATAATAAATTGGCTGATTATTACATACCTTATAACTTATAGAGTGATTCGTGCTGATAATATGTTGAGAAATAATCATCAATACAATCCATTCAACCAATCAACAGAGAAACACTAGAGAATAATTGGAGAAAATACCAAGGGAATGACATCTTTATTAATTTCAGATCCATTCTTCTTATACATAATCTGTCTATTTATAATAAAATACCTTAAAAGTAGTTTTGGTATTTATCCACTGACTAAACCTTCTAGGTTTGGTAATAAAACAACCTACACGCTGCACCGACAAAACAAGGCACACCTACCCCATATCAGTAGCGGTAGACCATAGCAACGATGTGATGTCGCGAGAACTGAGCAACGGCTAGGATGGCGGTGTGCGTCTCAGCCCATCCAAGTTCGACCCGTTTATCTGCACACTTATCGACAATGGTATACACACGCTCATATAATTGAGACAGTATGTTTCTATGCTCTAAAGATCTTATGGTTTTTTTAAATTATTTTTTTAGCATGTAGGATATACATATATGTATATGTACGTGTGAGTGCCGTACGCGTGAGTTACGTGGGACTTGCTTGTACCCTAAAAAGCAATGTGATGTCGCAGTCTCGCCTGGCCCCGTAAAAAAAACAATGTGATGTCGCAGTCTCGCCTTGCCCCCTGTCGCTTCCGCACAAGGCACAACGCTGCTCGCGCGCACTGGACCTCGAGCTCGACACTAGCATCCCCATGGGTTCGAGCTCGAGGTGGTGGCCATGGGCGTCGCCGTCCTCCCCTCGGCACCGCAAGGGATGGGGGCTGGGAGGGCCCGTGGTGGTGAAGGCCATCGGGTGGCTCCTCCTCGCCGGCGTCTCCTTCCGGATGCTCTGCTCCTTTTCCTCCTCCTCCTCGTCCCCGCCGCCGGAGATCAAGAAAGGTGCGCTCTTTTTCTGCGATTTTACGGCTAGCTTGACACGGAACTCTATTTTTGAATAGGAAGTTTGGGGGATTTGTAGGGTTTATCTTGTCGTGGGGGATTTGTAGGGTTTATCTTGTCGTGGGGTTCGGCGAGGGCGAAATTTGACGCCTTTTTTTCTCGTTTGCTGTTCTGCGTGACTTTTGATGGGAATGCCGCCGTATTTTTCTTGAGTTTTAAGGTTGGAACTTGTGCTTTGGTTCCATGAATGAGGAATTTTGCAATCTGTTTAATCCTGCAGGGGATGAAATGAAAGTCTGCATTTTTGTTATTTCCTGATCTGATTTCCTTCAATGGTGGTGTGCAATTTCGTATGGCAGCCTAGGAGAGGTGTAAACATTGGAGCATTTTTAGGTGGGGAAATTGGTGTCTGCCTTGTCTTTTCTTAGGGAAGCGTAATTTCCGGCGGTTTTAGGGGGGGAACCTCGACAGGAGGGAACTTTTGCTGAAAAGAATATGGAGCAGTTTGGAACATTTGATTTCATATTTGTATAAAAAGATGGATATTAGTTTATCCTCCACGTGTTGGAAGATTACCTTTATTTATGAAGAACACGAGTATTTAACAATAGTTCTTCTATCTCTTCAAGAACTGGGAATTATATTAGTTTTGCTTTTCCTAGGCATTTCTCATTTTCAATATTTGATACATGTGGTTTGAGGTGCGCTTTTGCGTGGAATGGGGAAACAAAAAGAAGAAAGCTGTGCGTTTGATCTCAATGTCATAATATGTTCACTCATAGATTCCACATCTGCCAATGTCCCAAGTCGTGGAATTCCTGTGGAAATGGAAGATATTTCTGAAAAAGGTGCATGGCTGCATGCACATTTTCATTCCAACATACAAATATATGATTTCCTGATATGTGGAAAAAAATGTAGTTTTACTTGACAAGCATAACCGGGACACTAGCTTGGTAGAGCATCCTGAATTTCTGAAAGAAACATTCCATCATTCTATCTGCTCAATGGTACCTTCTGTCTATGCATTAACACCAACTTTTGCCTTTAATAACCACGTTCGTGTGTATGAACTGCCGGCATCGTAGTCCATATTCTATTATTTTATCAATCAATTATCACTTATTTACTGTGGTGCTTCACATACAAGAACGTCTTGAGAGCAACTACAGGGTTTCTAAGTTCTGGAAACTTGAGGGGAGGGGGCAACATAGTAAACTGAATTGTTTGCTTCTGTAGTGTTCTTGTTTCTAGCATCTGATGTGAGATACTTATATAGGATATTGCAACCTTTTTAATGGGGAATGGATACCAAATCCCTCTGGCCCAGCCTACACAAATGCAAGTTGTCGGTTTATTGATGGTCACCAGAACTGTATGATGAATGGTAGACCTGACATGGGATATCTTCATTGGAGGTGGAAACCTGATGAATGTGACCTGCCACCATTTGATGAAGTGAGATTTCTAGGTGCTATGAGGAACAAAGCTTGGGGCCTAATTGGTGACTCCATTCTTCGTAATCAAGTTCAGTCATTGATTTGCCTTCTGTCTAAGGTAAATGTTACCACATTACATAATTCCTCTTCTGCATGTTCACATTGAAGATGCGTTCATGCCCATCTTGAAGCATCATGCTCTTCTCTGCATTTTCTTAATGTTTGTGTTTCAATATCCTGGAAATTGTGTTCCACCACATTAACAGATTTAATTGATGGAGCATACACTAAATTATTTTTTTAGAGGAATGCAGTCTGAAATATTACATGTACACTATTTGGTGTGTCAATGTCCAGATTACATTTTGCTTGATTTATAACTTGTGTGCTTCTATTTGAAAGTAAAGGCCTTGTTGCCATTTTACAAGAATCTGTACCAAACATGCAACACATTAGATCAGTTTCTTCACCCCCTGTAAGAGTGGAAGTTAATTTATTTTTTATTCCAATCATGAGCCAATAGCAAAGGCACAAAATTTTGTTTTGTTGGATTAGTAAGGGATGTTATATGATTTTTGTCAATAAAAAGGGACGCTATATGATAACAAGCCAGATAAGTTTCAAGGGCCTTCTGCGCATACTGTACATTTTCGATGATACATGCAAAATTATCTCGCATGTTTCTTTCCCATGATGCTAAATTTGGAAATGTCTCTCTTGCTTTATATCATGCTATTCTTTTTGTTGCCCTAATGAACTTTTTGTTAGGTTAGAAGAAAATTTCCATGGTATCTGCTCTGTCTCCTGCAGAAGAAGTACTTATGGAATATGTTTTTCCCCCTTTGGACCTTGCATTTGTAGTGTTATACTATCCTGATCAAAACTGCTTGCTGTTTATTTAGGCTGAAGAACCTGTTGAGGTCTACCATGACAAGGAATTCAAAAACAGGAGATGGCACTTCCAATCATACAACTTCACTGTGTCAATCCTATGGACTCCGTTCCTCATTAAATCTGAGGTTTTTGAAAATGAGAATGGTGTGTCCACCTCTGCAATCCAGCTTCACCTTGATGTACTTGACCCAACCTGGACAAGTCAGTATGAGAGCTTTGACTACGTTGTCATTGCCGGTGGACAATGGTTTCTTAAGATTGCGGTCTACTGGGAGAATGGTACGGTAATAGGCTGTCATCATTGTCAGGACAAGAACCTAACTGAACTTGGCTTTGAGCACCTGTACCGCAGGACTTTCCAAGAGGTTTTCAGATTCATCTCATCGACAAACCACAAGCCAGTTGTTTTCTTCAGGACATGGGCGCCTGACCACTTTGAGAATGGCGAGTGGTTCAGTGGGGGAACTTGTAACAGGGTATTGCCTTACAAGAATGGAGAGTACAATGGAAGATACATGGAACATGTCATGAGGGGAATTGAGCTTGAAGAGTTCAACAGGGCCATAGCGGCAGTAAATGGTTCAGGGGATGTGGGGAGACTGAAGCTCTTGGATACTTACAGCCTTTCGTCCATGAGACCGGATGGTCACGTTGGGCCTTACAGAATGTTCTATCCATTTGGAAAGGGCAACAGGGATGCTGCATCAGTTCAGAATGATTGCCTGCATTGGTGCGTGCCAGGCCCCATCGATGCCTGGAACGATCTCATTATGAAGATGGCACTGACTTTATGAAACCTCTGAATGTATGGTATGGTGTGCTCTCTGCCGATATCAAATTGTAGGGTTGGTTGCCGGCAAAGTTGTCTATCTCGATTCAGGGTTAGTTCATGGCTACCTGGCAGTGTTCCAGTATTGGTTTTGCAGAAGGTGGTAAACAGATAAACCCAGTTTTTGCTTAATTGTAAGGATATTTACATTTTGGTTTTGAGCTGGGAATTGGCCGGTTACCGCTGGTTGACGGTGGCGGATGGAAGTATCCCTGGTTGGCTACCCTCATCTTTCTGTAAAAATGCATGCCATGCATTTGGGAGTTTTTGGCACTATTAGCGGTATTTGACATGTATTAACAAAAATGGTACTCCTTGGGTAATTTGCAGAAATAGCGTCGGGACCGCATGGCCACTGCGTGGGAGGCATTGCCGCACGGTCATCATGCGGCCATACATTAGGCCGCAGTAATTAAGCGAATTGATTCATGATTAGCGAATTAATTTATATAACATGCTTACATTAATTTTTAAATATAGTAAATGAGCTTAAAAAGTTATGAGATTTTTTGTGAACCCTTCTAACATAGTTTACTTGTTTGTATATTTTTTTTCATAATTTTATCCGTTCCGGAAGGATCCGTTTACGAAGGATCCACAATCATGTCATAATTTGGAACGGATTAAATTATAAAAAAATACGTAAACAAGTACACTATATTGGAAGGGTCTACAAAACAATTCATAAGAATTTGAGCTCGTCTGTTATATTTAAAAATTTCTGTAAGCATGACACCTAAATTAATTCGCTTAATTACCGTGGCCTAACGCATGGCCGCATGGTGACCGTGCAGCAGTGCCTCCGTGCGACAGTGCCACATGTCGTGCTGTCAATCCTCCCACGCAGTGGCCGTGTGGTCCCTGATGCTATTTCTGTAAATTATGCACGAAGGATGCCATTTTTGTTTATGCGATGTCAAATACCGCTAGTAGTGTCAAAAACTCTACAGTTGGAGATAGCAGCATAAAGTCTGGTGTCTTGTATCTCTCGATGCAAACTATGATCAAAACACCTAGCTTTCCAATTTTTTTTTTTTAAAAAAACTAGCTTTCTCTTTAATCATCCGCCCTAACAGTTTGAGGTGCTCTCCTGCAAACTTACTTTTCACATCTAATCACACTCCTCACCTGCTAGACATGATCGGTGCGTTATTTTGGATTATGGATTTTGACTTTTGATTTATGATTTTTGAATTTTGGTTGTTTATAAGTGAGAGGTCGTGTGCGATTTTAATCAGTATAATTGAAATTGGTATAATATTTACTGCAATCAATTTTATAGACTTTGTCAAAAAAAAACATACAGTTTTTAAAAGTTAGTTATTGTAATATAAGTCAAAAGCCACCAGCAACAAATCCAAAAGAGTCAAGCCGATGTCCTCTCATTCCAAGTTCAGAAACAGTTATTTGTTCTACATACAAGATGCATAGCAAATAAATATGTTGTTCATGAACAATACATAGCAAATTGTGAATTCTGTGAGTATGCACTCATTGCAAAACCGTTAACACACTAACCAAAGCGACTTAGTTAAGCCAAACACGGATTTTAAAAAGTCAACTACATGAAAGCATCTATTATAAGCAATGAAAGTAAACTACTATTAATACTGGTACAATAACTAGATTCAAATATGCAGCGCAGCGCGGTGACCACAAATTGGCATCGTTGGCTTTCCCGCATCAGAACTCGCAAGCACAGTATAGAGAGCGCAAAAAGAAAACAAGATGCGAACTCGCAAGCACAATATAGGGAAAGGTCTATCTGTAGCACTATTCTAAACAGTTTCTGACTTTTAATTTTTAGAAATTATCTTTTAAATAGAGTGCCTTTTTACAGTAGTTTCTACAAGTCAGTTTCTATAAATAATTTGTAAGAGTCACTCATTTGTACGAGTCACTGTAGGAGCCACTTCAAACAGAGTGGTTTATCAATATGAGTGCCCATTACTCTCGCAACCTCTCTCGTAATCAGCCAAAAGCCATATCACTTTTAAGCAAGACCTATATCATGTGCGAATATTTCCCCCCCTCGAACTAGTCAATTTTTGAATTATTGAATGTAGCCCCATGGCTCCCCTTCTTCCCCTCTGCTATTACTTAGGCCCTGTTTGGTATAGTTCTTGCTCTTAGCTTCTCCTTCAAATCTTATGGAGTTATGTCAAATACTCAGCTTCCTGAACCGACCCGATTTCGCTTCTCACGATGAGTAAAGTTGAAAATGAACTAGAAAAGAAGTTGCCTTGAGATAGATTCTCGTAGAAAACCAGTATACAGAAAACAAAAATACCCTCTGAAGTTGAAAAAAAATTACCCGTGCATTGCCATCCAACTACCCCAAATCAATTCACTCGACGCCCTCTCCCTCTTCGTACCCGAGCGGCTCCTCACCCTTTGCCGCCTCCTCCCTGAATCGATTCACTCGGCACCAGTCCCTCTCCGCACCCGAGCGCCCTCCCCCTTCTCCTCTAGGGCCTCGGCGCCGAGCTCCACCGCATAGAGCGGGGCAGCAACATCACCTTCCACAGCCCACGCCAGGCCGTGCTCTACCCCATCCTCTAGCTCTGGGCCTCTCAAGCTCATCGCTGCCCAGATCTAGCCCTAGTATAGGCCTGCATCGGTGAAGTCGACCACGAGGTGGCAATCCTTGGCTCGGTCGCCCTAGATCCGGTGATCCCAGCTGCGGTGACTCCGCACGATCGGTTCTCTGTCTGCTCTGGTAGTAAAAGTTAGGAACGAGTCAACACTAGGTAGTTCCTTCTAGTGGGCAGGACTACATGCAGAGAGGAAAGTATCTGATTATGTAGTCATTACTACACTTCAACCAGATTAACTAAATTGAAGATGCAAATAATAACTAGATAATCATTCGAGCTATTTCTTTTATTTCCATCCGACATGTTCATAGATAACTCAATTATTTTGTGCTAGCAGCAAGTGTTTGGAATAGCATGACATTAGGAAGTTCCTTCTAGTGTTGTCTCCTTATCCAACCAGGTGAAGCCAATTGAAAATGCTAGAAGTGGTCGATCGGATATAAAAAAAGTTAATTGAACAAATGTAAAGGCATTGGAAACCCCAGAACTTTATTACAAAGAATGAGAATGTTAAAATGTAAAACTTACGCAATTGGTCAATATTTCAAGTATTTGAAAGAACTTGACCATCTTCTTTGGCAAGTCATAGAGAGCTTGGTCGTGTGATCTCAACTACAATGTAAGGACATTCTCACTTGGGGAAAAACTTATTTTGATTAGACTGGGATTGGATTTTTCTCAGTACCAAGTCACCTACAGCTAAGGTGCGAGGTTGGACCTTACGATTGTAGTGCTTACACATGGCTTGCTGATAAACTACCGATCAGATTAACGCTTGGTTCCTTTTTTCTTCGAGTAGGTTGATGTTATCCGCTCGAAATTACTCTTGGTTGGAGTCGCTGAAGTTTTCAACCCTCGTTGATTGGATTTTTAGTTCTAGAGGAAGCATGGCTTTGACTCTGAAGACTAAGAAAAAAAGAGTTTCTCCTGTTGCCCAATTAGGAGTCATGTGAATTGCCCATAACACCGAAGGGAGTTCTTGTACCTAAGCCCCCGAGCACTATACCAGCTATTTGAAGACTCGAGTTTTAGGGCCTGTTTGTTTCAGCTGTAGATTCTGAGAAGCAGCTGGTGAGTATCTAGCTAGTCAGAATCTAGAGAAGCTGGATAACCCCAGCTTCTGGCTACTAGTTCATTTTCTGGATTCTATAGCTTCTGGCTACTTAGAATCTGGATGAAAATCTGGACTGTTTGGGGGAACAAACGATTCTGAAAATAGCTGCAGCTGCTAGAAGCTAAAACAAACAGGCCCTTAATCCCTTGTATTATTTGGCCGTTCATGTGATCAACCGCACTATTGCTTTGAGGGTGGGCGATTGAGGTATAGCAAAGCTGGGTACCAAGCTGATCAAATAACTCTTTGAATTTTATACTAGAGAATTGCTTACCGTTGTCTGTAATTATACGACTTGGGACTCCAAACCGAGCAATTACACTTCTCATCATGAATTTTTTTTGCTCCTTCTGTTGTTATTCGAGTCACTGGTTCGACCTGTCTATTTTGTGAACATATCAATAGCCACAAAAAGAAACTCGAAGCCCCTCGACACTCGCAGAAATAGTCCTAGGATGTCTAAACCTCAGGTCGCAAATGGCCATGAAAGAGGAATCGTTTGAAGAGCCTGCACTGGTTGGTGTATTTTCAAGCTATGAAACTAGCATTTGTACACACTTCTTGACCAACTCTTTGGCATCATTGAGGGATATTGGCCAGTAAAAATCTTATAAAAAAGCCTTATCGACCAACGTTCTGTATGAAGAATGTGTTCCACATATGCCTCTATGTATATCATTAATGAGTTGCAACCTTTCTCTCTGTGATATACATCGCATGAGAACACCCTGAGTACTCCGTGTGTAGAGTACCCCTTCGACCAAGATATACATTTTGGCTTTACAGGACAAACGATCTGCTTTCAAATCGTCTTCGAGTACGAAACCCTTTTGAAGATACTCGTAGATGGTTGATATCTAGATATCTTCATACTTAATATATGCCATCTTATTAGGAGTTGTCTCTAGTCCTTCGACCAAAGATGGCTTCCAGAGTTACTCTAAGAAGACTCCTGATGGTACTTGTGATTGTGAAGAAGCTATTTGAGCCAATTGGTCTGCGAGAAAGTTATCCTTTCGAGGGATATACTGTAATTCGAGACCAAAAATGTGCTTTTTTTAGCTTGTGAACTTCCGACAAGTATTGAGACATGGTCGAACTCGAGTATCGATAAACTTTGCTAATCTGATTCGCAACTAGTTGAGAGTCTCCTCTCATGAGTAGTCGATGAATCCCGAGAGCTTTAGCAGCTTGTATGCCAACCAATATGCTTTCATACTCAGTCACATTGTTCGCAGTTGGAAAGAGTAATTGAATGGCATACTTTAAGGTCTCTCCCATAGGAGATTCCAAGACCACCCTAGCCCCCGAGCCACTTAACGTAAGTGACCCATCGAAATACATCGTCCACAGGTTGTGAGAATTATACTGTTGGGGATCCTAAATAAGTTCAAGATTTGTCCATTCGGTGATAAAGTCTTCCAAGAGCTGGGATTTAATGGCTGTTCAAGACACAAAATAGAGGTCAAACTCTCCAAGTTCCACCAACTATTTTACCATATGTCCCGCTGTTTTCCTATCTTGGAGGACCACTCCTAAGGGAAACTTAGATGGTACAATAATTTTGTGTGCCTAAAAATAATACCTTAGTTTCCTCGAAGACATGAAGATATATAATAGCTTTTGGACCTGCGGGTAGCACTCCATAGGCCCATGTAAGACTTCGCTTACATAATATACAGGTCGCTGGACGTTGTTACGTTCTGCAACGAGTACATCACTTATTGCTGTGGCGTGGCGGAAAGATATATGAGCACTCGTAAGATATCTCTTAATATCCTCAAATGCATCATTAGCCTCATTCGACCACTCGAAACCTTTATGTTTTCTGAGAAGCTTAAAGAAAGGAAACCCTTTCTTACCCAGGCTTGCGATGAAATGACTTATAGCCACCATACAGCCAGTGAGTTTTTGAACTTCTTTCTTCATCGTCGGAGGGCACATTTGCTCGATGGTCTTGATTTTTTTCTGGATTTGCTTCGATACCCCTCACTGAAACAAAGAATCCAAGCAACTTTCCTAAAGAAACTCAGAACACAACCTTCTCGGGATTAAGTTTCAAGTGGTGTTTCTCAACTCCCACTTTTCTTCTTTTAGTGGTCGGTCGATAGTTAGGTCGTGTAGTCGTTGTCATAGTTATTTGTGTTTTCATGTGCCGTCGTTGTCTAGTTAGCCATTGATCATTTCCCCCTCTTTCTTTCTTGACTCCTATAGTGCTTCTAGACTCTCTCAGTGCTTCTCGACTCCCTTCTTCTATCTTGCAGTCGGTAGTTAGTTACATCGTCGATCGGTAGATTAGCGTATTCATTTGTGTAGTCATTGTTGTCGTTCGTTTGGTCATACGACGTCAATTTGTATGGTCGTTCATCCCATCATTTTAGTTCATCTATTCATTTAGTTTGTTTGTCATTTCGTCCTTGCGACTAGGATTCATTTGATCATTTTTGTTAGTTCGTTCGCCAATTCGGTAGTCATTTTAGGTTTAGTTTTCCGCTTTATCCCCCATTTCAATTGACCTAGCTTTAGTTGAGCACTGTAGCCTTAGTCTAGTCCCTTTTGAGAACATGACACTTGCCGCTATTTCGGTGGCAACCTGTGCACTTGCGAGTGTGCTATTTTTACCCGACTATATTCATGTATCTATTAGATATCATGTTAGCGTATTTTTCTCTTGATCTTTGTTAGCATTATTTTGGCATATCTTGTTCATTGACATGTTTTATGCTTACATGGTATTGATAATACAAATGGTGTTGCTAATTATGGATAGATGAGCTTTGCTATAGCATTTTTTTTGCATGTTTTGTCCTTGATTATGTGCTTGCCATGCTATGTGTCTTGTTGATCATTTGCTTGAATGTCTACAATATATATATATATATATATATATATATATATATATATATATATATATATATATATATCTTTACTATTTAAAAGAAGGAGTTGGTGGTTGCCGTCACGTCCACCCTTCCTCACTTCTTAACCATTCGATCTTTCTCCTCTCTTCTCAGCCACACGATCTGATTAAACCCTAAAATCCCAACATCACCCCTCCGCCCCACGCCTACCCTCGCTCTTCCCCGCCGCCCCACGCCTCCTCCTCGCTCTTCCTCCCGCCGCCCCACGCCTCCCCTCGCTCTCCCCGCGCCCGCGGCCTCCTCCTCCCTCCCACCCCGCCGCCGCCGCCTCCCCTCCTCCCCTCGCTCTCCCCGCCGCCTCCTTCCTCTCCCCGCCGCCTCCTCCTCCTCCTCCCGGCCTCCTCCTCCCCTTCCCCCGCCGCCGCCTCCTCCTCCCCGCCCCGCCCCCTCCTCCTCTCTCCCCACCCCGCGCGCCTCCTCCTCTCTCCCCACCCCGCGCACCGCCTCCTCCTCTCCCCACCCGCGCGCCTCCTCCGCTCCGCCTCCCACCCAGCCGCCGCACCGCGACCACTTCGTCCTCTCCGTCGGCCACGGGTGCATGCTCCAGTACGCCCGGCTCCACCTCGCCGGCTACGACGCCGTCAAGGTAAGGCCACCGTCAAGGTAATAGTACCGTGTAGTTGAAAAATAGTTTCAAATAATTCCTGATAGGTTAATTTCTAACTTTATGTAGGTACCTTGCTGAATTCAAGACTGGTACCGAGAGGAAGGAAGCAGCTGAGAGCACAATGGCGGCCTACAAGGCAGCCCAGGTTAGTTTGTTAATCATTACAATGTTTGTACAATAATTGCTTGAGCTATCAGGTGCCTTGTAGTTTTATCGCCAATGGTAGATTTGTTATGATTACTGCTTGTGGTAATTGTTGGATTATCTTTTATGATCTTTATTTTTTGGTCTACTAAAGTAAATAACATGTTTATCCTGAAATAGTTTGTTGTACAAAGTACTTCAGAGGATATTGCTCTTGTTGAACCGCTCCTACTCATCCCATCGACTTGGGCTTGCCCTCAACTTCTCCGTGTTCTATTATGAGATTCTGAACTCACCTGACAAGGCTTGCAACCTTGCAAAGCAAGTTTGTGCCACTTTCTACTTTATGGATGATAGGCCAGGCTCATTTGCTGATGACATGCGTTGCTCAAGCTAAGGCTATAGATGTGCATATTTGGTTATAAAGACGAGCGTACTTTTTTCTCACTGGAGTATAAACGTTGTTGTGATCTCATGACACCACATGCTACAATTGTGTAATTTGAGTACATTGTTTGTAGTGGAAGTCATATAGTTCTCATCCAGTTTCCAAGATTACTTCACGTCAAACGTCTATATTTCTTTACTGTCATTGTTGGACATATTGGTTTGCTAATTGTGAAGCTGTGTGGGGATGATTTATTGGTAACTTACCATGATATTTTCTGCACAATAATTTATTTTGGAATATGAACTTGAACATGAGATGTCTGTCCATTGTATTAGCTGTCGGTTAATTGTTAGGTTAGTGACAATAAGTGAGCTTATTATCAAGGGTATTATGACCTTAAGAGTTCCTTTTCCTTAGCATGATTCCACTCGAGCTGTTGCAAGAGTTCCTTGTTCTTAGCATGATTATGCTCAAGTTGCCCCAAAGATCTCTTGTTTTTTCATTTCATTGGACCAATCATTCTATGTGCATTATGGATTTGCTAAAATTTTCTTTAATCATTCTATGTGTATTATGGATTTGCTAAATTTTTCTTTACAGGCTTTCGATGAAGCCATAATGCTTCCGTACATTTATTTGATAGTATGCATCACTTTTATTTAGTTTTTCGTTGCAACGCACGGGCACTTTACTAGTATATATATATATCTTACTTTATCTCTCTAGCATGTAGTGTTCATGTTTTACTCATTGCCATGCTATGTATATTTTTGTTCATATTCAAAATTGTTTGGTTATACTTATGTGAGTATTGAATATTTATTGCCTACCTTTCACCTTGGATTATAGCATTCTTACTTGTCATGTGTCTTAGAAGTGGATTTGCCTGTCATTTTTTACTAACCCCAGTTTCAGGCACAAATGACTTCTTTTCTGGTGATATAGGCTTTACATGAGATATGAGTGATCAAGTGTGCAATATTGCAGCTGGGTACCAAGGGAGTGGTTAGATCCCCTAGTTCTAGAGGTCCCGGGTTTTTGTCTTCTTCCTTATTCTAGCATTCAGTAATGACTATCAATATTAGGATGCAATTTGATTCAGATCCTACTCCTTCGACTACATCTCACCGCCAAACGGTGCGACGCATGTTTTATGTCTTTTGTTTTATCTTTGCCTTTGATTTATACTTTGCATATCATGGGGCTTTTGTAGTTCAAGAGTTGATTGGGCTATGGATAGGATCATTTCTTGCATGAGTCTCTCTTAGGCACAGTTTGGGTCTTCTAGGTTGTATTTTTCTCTAGTCTAGGCCAAGCTTGCTTCTTCAGTCATTTGTTTCCAGTAGTGGGGATTTCCAGTGTTTTAGATTCACTCATTAGCTATGAGTCATCCATTTCCTAGAAACCATGTGGAGTATAGAGCCTAACTCTTTCTTCTTTTAGCCATTCTAGCCATTCCTTGTGATGAGAGAGTTTGGGGAGTACCTTTTGCAAGTTTGGATCTCTTTGAGATATTTCTTCCTTTGCAAGTGCTTTTAGTTGTTTTATCTTGCAGCTTGTTCTTAAGGAAAGATTGATCATTTTAGTTTCTACAAGTGGTTTCTTGCATTTGGTTTTCTTCTTGTAGTTAGGAAGTTTTTTTCACTTGCTTTCTTTTTGTATCATGCATTCATGGTATTGCATTTTGAGATTTGTATTTAGATATGAGTTTTGATTATTACTCAATTGTAATGTAATTCTAATTTGATATTGCTCATTGCCATATTATGTTTATTTAGCTAGCTTTATCATATTTTTGTATGTATGATTAAATCTTTGCCATGCTAGATTAATCTATAAATTTGAACTAAAATTCACAAGTGATATCAGTTATTGCAATTGGTATTTTTAAATTTGAAAGGTTGGATCTTTTGACTAGTTTGCTTTCTAGTGATTCTTTTATAATATATGTCATGTCAAAATGTTCTTTTGAATCTAGAATCTAAATTGGACTTTAAATTGAGCTATACTAGTTCTTTGTTGAAGCATGAGTTTACTTTTCCTAGGCTTTTGTGATTATGGTCGGGTATTGCTTACGGAATCAGGAGTGACTCATTCTTCTTGAACTAGAAAATAAAATAAAAATGCTATCTTTTTGTGCAGAAAAACTAATCTCACCAATTCTTTTTTTCATGAGACGGCTTGTTATTGCACTAGTCTTGAACTCAAGGGGAGTTTTGGATGACTAGGACGACTCTTTTAAGCTTCTTGCTTGAGATGGTCGTAGTAAGGCTTTAGATCTAGCACATGGCTAATAAAAAAATATGAAAAATGGTTGTAGATTAGGAGGTAGTTGTGGATAGCTCCTAGTTCAGGACTTGCTTTGTTAAGATAAGACCAAAAGCTAGTTTCGTAAGTGTTAAATGTGCTAATCATGCTCAATTCTAAGTGCTTGAACAAAATGATTCTATATTGAATTTGTAGCACTCTAATTGATTCAATTTGGGCTTCTTGGTTTCATTTAACTTTCTTAACATGGCTTACCTTATATTTGAATACCGTTAGATAACCTTATCAATTTTGAAGCCTTGCTTATCTTGAAATTAATTTGAATACTTTAAATTGTGCTATCTTGGCTAGATTGGTTATATATGCTTCATCCTAATCTAGATAGTTTTGTATGCATTTTATTGCTTTAGGTGGTATCCTTTTAACTTGAACCTCATTTTGAATAATTTTTAAAGCTCTTTAGGTTTTGCATTTATTATGCATGCATACATGCTATGTCTTATGCTTCTTGCGCTCCAAATAGTGCTATGCATATTTTGAGGGAGAGTTTTAGCTCTTGATGTCTCTATTGTGAAAAGGAGAATGATTGATAAAAGTCATTAAGGAGTGAAAATTAGTGATATATAAGTGGTATTAGTTGCAAAACTTGCTAATTGAAATCTAAAATGCCAAAATAAGATATTTGAGTGAGGGGGAGCTTTAGTACATATCATTTGCTCTCTTTTGCATTTTTGGTTCTTCCTTTTGCTATGAAAATGGCCATGGTGAGAAATTGCTCTTTTCTTTGGACCATAAGCAAGATTAAGCTTTTCTGAGATTTTTTATGTGACTTGGAGCTATTGTAGAAAACTTGTTCTTTCTCAATATTTGCTCCATTTCACAATTTGCCAACATGGTCATCAATCTTCTTTCTCTTTCAAATGGACCATGTGTAGTGTCAGACCCGGATTTTGCAACCCAAAATCCTCTGTGATTTCACCACACTATTCTCTGGATCAGTAGATAGTACTCATAGATACATTATTGAACATCAAAGTACATATAATGTAGAAGCGTAAATATATTAGTAGACTTACTCATGGGCCGATCAGGCCGAAATCAATAAAATACAGTAGTAGAAACAAAATTTCACATAGGTGGGACTCTAAGGACGTGCCCACAGACAGCCAACTGGGGTTCACGACCTAGTTCTTAGCCTCTTTATCTTCTTCACCATCATGATCTGGTGCATTGTTGAAGTGTAGTGATCCGACTTCTAATTTTGGATTATTTGAGTGAGCGAGGGTGAGCAAAACCACCGTGATCTATGAGCCAACACACAATATGCAATTATATAGATGCATAGCTTGTCAAAGAAATGTTCAAGTTATTTTTATTTGGAAAATTCCTTGAAAAATTTACAACAATTAAAAATTCCTAAGACTTAGCAGATTTAAGTAAAACTGATTTTCTAAATTTGTGAAAGAATACAATAATAATAGCGATCAAGATTCCATCCACCGTTACATAGTTTATGTACCTCCTGCTAATCTTTTAGCGTCATATCCACTTAACTTTAACACTAGGTTGCACCCAAGGCAACACAAATCAAGGCTTTTTTACACCCTACCACTTTTCTAATCCCACCCACAAAGTTTTTGAAATAGAAATATCTCAAGTTTATGTCCCATGCTTGCCTATGACCGTGGGTATAGCTGTTCAAACAATTTTTTACTTTGTAAAGTTTGTACATTTTACCCCATAAGAGATAACCATCTTGTTTTACCCACACAATTCCTTGTTCATACAGATGAGGAGGTCGTCACGATAACCTTTCAAAATATCTTGCCCTTTCCGTCATCTCACCCATATAGGCTGCTCCCACATGAGGTGGGTCCTACAAGTTGTCTGGGATGCCTATACAATGACTAGCCACAACGGGACTACAACTTTGCCCAATGATTAATGTAGCTGACAAACCTTACCCTCCCCTTGGTGTCCCAATAGGCCGAAACAAATTCTGCACTTGTACTACCCCACTCCCCCACCGATGAGATGACTTCTAGGGTTCAATAAGTTTACTAAGCCAAGTTGTACTTTATAGACTTGCGGGTGCACTTGTTTTGCATAGGATGTCATGACAATATTCAGTTCTTAGGGTTATCTGGGTAGTTCAATCTCCAAACCACATGTTTTCGTGCATCCACTGCACCGGCCCCTCTTACCATATACCCAAATAGATAAGCATGTTGGGTAATTATAGACTTAATTTTTTTTGAAAGGTTACTACTATAATTTCTCTAGGGTGACAAGACTCAAATGCTCAACTGTTCCAAAGGAATGTAATACTAACAAATTAAATATTGGATGTGTAACTAAAATCTTAAAAAACATATATTTGCATATGAAATAACAACATGTAATTTGATGATTTAAACATAAACAAAATAGATTGCATAAAAAGATGGGTTCAACATGATCAAAGTATTGACATGCACGGTCTTGAGCTCACTCAAAACTTTCTCATTAGGTGGTCTTGAGCTCTTGGTCTTCATTGTTGTTTGGATCTTGGACTCGCCTGATCCATTGATTCTTCAGGACTCCAATTTCTAATTACACACTAAACAACTAAATCCAAATAAATGCAATTAACTCAAAAGTCCAAATATATTTGAATAAACTCAATTTAGCTTTATTATGTGTTAATGGGTGATTTGAGGTAGGGTTGATTGGGCACGGAGTATTGACAAGGCCAAATGGTGGCTTGAGCGAAGTGAGGAATGGCAAGAGGGAAATTCGTCGAGATGGACGTCAAGGAAGGTTTCATGTCAAAAGAAATCTTCACGGGAACATTCTGCTTTGAGCTCAAGGATGGCTAGGTATAGCCAATTATAGAATACCATAGCTTGATATGTTATTCAATAATTTCTTCTATTATTTTTACATTTATTAAGGAAGTTACATGAGTCAGGCATGACCTAAGGATAGTTATGTGAGTTTAGTTTATTCAATTAACCTTTAGAGTATGTAGTTCACGCAACGTAAGCTGTGGTATTTTTTGAGTTTCTATTTGCCAATTATTTGAATTATTCATCATGTGATTAGTTCAACAATTCATTTAAGCATAGGATTATTTAATTATCTAATTATTGTTTAATAGTTAAATTTAGTATATTTCTATTAACTACTGACCCATGATTGTTGGTCTATTTAATTTATCTTAGTATCATTTTGCTCATTAAAGTGTTGGTTAGCATGATTACTTTTAACAACTGATGGCCCAGGGGTCAGTAAATTTTAATTGGCGCATGAAATTGTATTTCATTTTAAGTGATCACAGCACATAGGTTAATTAATTTAATGAAGCGGCTTGATCTGTTATTAACCTTAAATAAACCTAATTATCTATGCTTGCAACATTTATACTTTTATCGTCACCTCTAGCTTATATTTTAATTTAAGTACCAATGACATATTGGCTAATAATTTTATTTTTAACATAGTTAACATTTTAGCTGAGATCCTTATGATATTCAGACATTTACACGAATATATATATATATATATATATATATATATATATATATATATATATATATATATATATATATATATATATGGGAGCATATCTAGTGCAAAATGGTATTTCAAAGCAAAGGTGCAAATAACGATATGGATCATCCGATCTAGATTATGTGGCTCGATCAAGGAAGGTGGAGGTGGGTGGGAACACATCCCACTTAAACACTTTGTAGAAAACTCCTGTATATATTATTTTTATGAGGTAGGGCTTCCACCTTCCTTGATCCGAGCCACACAATCTAGATTGGATGATCCACATCGTCATTTGCACCTTTGCACTAAATACCCTTTGCACTAGATATGCTCCTATATATATATATATATATATATATATATATATATATATATATATATATATATATATATATATATATATATATATATATATTGACACAGTTTCTGCACTTGATCGAGACACGGTTGTTTGACGCTTGGAGGACCAAGAGACAAGGTTGTCATCGAGATAAATGTAGTAGCCAGAGGTGGAGCGCCGTGAGTCAGGACAACCGGCCCAATCGGCATCGGAGTAGGCGGTGATAGATGTTGCCGGGGAGAGGCCGATGTGAAGACCGGCATCGAGAGTTCCCTTGATATATCGTAGGATGCGTTTGATCAACGCAAGGTGGGGCTCCCGTGGATCATACATGAAAAGGCATACTTGCTAGACGGGGTACGCCAAGTCAGGGCGTGTGAGTGTCGGTACTGCAGAGCTCTTGTAAGGCTGCAATACTCAGACCGATCGACCACGGGTGCGCCGTCGTTGCTGGATAGCTTGGCGTGAGTGTCCATTGGTGTGGCCGTAGGGTGACACTCAGCCATGCCAGCGCGTCGTAGGAGATCAACGACATACTGTCGCTGAGACAGGAAGAGACCGTTGGAGGAGCGTGCGACGTTGATGCCGAGGAAGAAGTGCAGGTCGCCGAGGTCCGTCATGGCAAACTCCAAGTGGAACAAGCTTGTGAGGTGCTGGAGAAGAGCTTGGGTGGAAGTCGTGAGGATGATGTCGTCGACGTAGAGCAGTAGATAGGCCATATCAGTCCCTCGGTGGAGGACAAATAGGGACATGTTGGAGGAGGAGGCGACGAAGCCGATGCCGCGAATGTAGGTGGCAAACCGTTGGTACTATACTCGGGGAGCCTACTTCAAGCCATAGAGGGACTTCTGGAGAAGACACACGTGGGTGGAACGAGTAAGGTACTTCTCGTTGTTGTCAACACCGTGCTACTGAGAGAAGCCACCAACAACCCAGCGTGCTTTATAGCGGGCCAGACTGCCATCAGAGTGGAACTTGTGCTTAAAGATCCACTTCTCGGAGACGACGTTAGCACCTTGTGGGCGTGGTACAAGTCGCCAGGTGTCGTTGTCCATGAGGGCCTTATACTCCTCGGTCATCGTGGTGCGCCAATTGGGATCGGCGAGGGCACTGCGATAGGTCACCAGAACAACCGAGCCCGTGTCACCATCGGATGGTCCAAGCGAGGAGGTGCGGGTGCTGAAGGAGTCGGGGAAGCTGGAGCTAGCGCGGGAAACGGTGCTGGTGCAGCTGGGTCGGAAGGAGCCGCACATGGTCGTCTTGAGTAAACCAGATGCATGGGCGGATGCGGTGGCGGAGCGACGGATGGCGTCGTGGATGAAGAAGATGATCGCTCGACACTAAGCAGTGGAGGAGCAGTCATCTAAGGTACCTGCAGGGGTGCCATTGCAGCAGTGTGAGGCACCGGTATGGCAGTATCGACATCAAGGAAATCGAAGTCGGTGCGAGAGAGGGGTGAAGATCGGTCACTATAGGCAAATGGGAAGATGCTCTCATCAAAGACAACGTGTCGAGAGATGATGACACGTTTGATAGCGAGATCAAGACTGTAACATCCCAAAAATTTTATTCCCCTTTTATGTGATTTATTAGAATTTAATTGGATTTTCTTAATTTTATTTTAAGACTTGGTGTGAGAAAATTAAATGATTTCATTTTATAAAAGTCAAAATAAGTGCATTTTATTTTCCTAAGTCCTTTCTATATTTTATAAAATTTTTCAAAATTTTCTAGAATTTAAAAACTCTCCTTTTAAAGTTAAAGTGTGTTTTTGCAAAATCTAAATATCAAATTGGGTTGAAAATATTTTTATTAAGTCTAGAAAGGTTCTAGATGATTCTCTGAATTTTTAAAAAATTTTAAAATTTATTTGGTATTTTTCTGAGTATTTTAAAGCCTCCTAGCATTTTTGAAAATCTGGAAAGAAATAAATCCAAAACCTCCCCGGAGCTGACACTTGTCACCCATCGGACCCCCCTCTCCGTTGCCAGATCTAATCCTTGCCGCCACGCCAACGTACCCCTTCGCCCGCCTTTCCCACCTCTTTGGGCGACACGAGTCTTGATCTAAGCCATGTGCCATTGTCGGATTAAATCTAAACCGCCCGCTACCACTTAGTGCACTCGATCGGCTCGGATTTAACCCCGATGTCTGATCGGATCCTGACCGTTCCCTTTCACTTACCGAATCATTCGCGATCTAATGGCCCCGATCTTCCTCCCTACCACTTGTCACTAATCCAGCCACTGCCCTCACCCCCTTTCCTTCTTTCCTCTCTCGCCCCGCCACCTTCCTTCTTCCCCGCGCCATCACCGCCGCCGCTGCCACCATTAGTGCCCGAAGACAAAAATTTAAAACCTCTATTTCTTCCGTCGATTTTGCTCAAGCAATTGCGCATTCACTCTCTCTTTCACTACCGCGCCCGAACCGCTCATTCTCCCCCCGCATTACTGCACTAATTGGCCCAAATTGATGCGGAGCCGTTACACCTCCGGCGAGCCGTTACCGATACCAACCCTCAGCCTATAAAAAACCCTCCCCGACGTACCTCTCATCACGCCGCTCATTTTTCCCCCACCCAATTGCCTCTCTCTCTGGCCATAAGCTCATCGCACCGTGCAACATGCGTGTTCTTCGTCGGTGAGCTCCGGTGAGCAATTGAAGGCGCCTTCGTGCCACGCCGCCACCTCCCATAGCACCGCCGAGGTCCCGCGCACCTCCTCCACCTTCTTCCTAAGCGAGAGCGTCATCGGAGGACCCCTGCTGCCGATCACCTTCTCCGACCGCCGCCCTTCACCGCCGTCAGCTCACTCCGGTCACCCTCAGCCTCCCGCTGGTACCCCGAGTTCCCCTTGCCCTCCTTGTCCTTTTCGCACCTCGGCCGGCGCCACCGTCCACGGGAACGCCGACACCATCGGTCCCCGAGTGCCGCCGCCGCCGGCCTTGCCACATCAGTACGCCGGGGTGACGTGGCAGCCGACGTGGGCACCGCGTGGACGCCACGTGAGCCACGACCATGCTATGCCAGCCCCCCATGGTCCAAATGCTACCCTAGCTAATCGGATGGTCCGAACTTTCGTTCTCGATCGGACGGTCTATTGTAGATCGAATGGTTCAAAGCCCTTTATCGTTCGGACGGTTCGAAAGTTCCTTGGTCGATCGATCGTCCTTTGCTGATCAGACGGCCGAAAGCCTTTGTCGTTCGGACAGTCCGAACGTTCATCATCGATCGGACGTCCGTTGCTAATCGGATGGTCCGAAAGTCCCTTGCCGTTCGGATGGTCTGAACGTTGCCTTGGCCGATCGGATGGTCCATTGCTAATCGGACGGTTCATGCTGACATCATAATTACCTTATTCAACACAAAAATAATTCTAGTAAATCGGCCTTTTCCATTTTCTTTGATTTCAACTTCCAGGAGTCCGTATTTCTTCGTTTTAACTCCGATTTGACCCGTTCAAAATTCTAAATTTTTCTAAAATCCATTTCTAGACTCTTTTGAATTTATTTGAATTTTGAATTTGGTTCTCCGCGTATAGATTTCAACGATTCGGGAGAGTTCGATTTCGACGACGATTCACAGCAGAACTTCGAGCAAGGCAAGTTACACCCTTGACCATGTTGATCCTACTATTTTAAATTATTTATGTTATTTTACTGTATATGCATTCTTAATTTTATTCCATGATAATTTAAAGATCATTTTAAATTTTAGTTACACCCACACCCCTTGATTATGGCCAAATGCGCCGTGTCAGTGCCGTCGATATGGGAGAGGAGGCCGAACTTCATGCACATGATCTAAAAGAATTTGGACCAGCGGGAAAAGTTCGGTGCCTTCAGATTGAGGGTGGTCAGCACGTGGGACTTGACGACGATCGTGCAATAGGGGTTGACGATCGGAGAGGCGATAGGCGCGATCTCGCCGGCGGCGGTGGCGACAGCAGCTGGATCAACGGGAGGGGTCGCCATGGTCGGGAAGGTGCGATCTTCGTCGTCATCTTTTTTTTTGGGCGTACTTAAGGAGTTTTAGATCCAGATCGGATCTGTAGCGATACAAACAAGGAAAGGGGGGAGCCTGGCGGCCAGGAGCACCTAGAGCGACGAGCGGTAGAGGCCGAAGTCGGCGCCGACGGGCAGCGACCGGTGGGTGGCGACCGGGGAGGGCGGCGACCCGGGGGGAGGCGGCAGTTTCCCGGCGTGAGGAAGAGGCGACAGCCGGTGGGTGGCGGCCGGAGGGGGCGGCGACCCGGGGGGAGGTGGTGGCGCTCCGATCTGGCGAGGTCAGCCACCCGGGGGGAGGCGGCGACGTCCTAACGTGAGGAAGAGGCAGCGGTTTGGAGTCAACGGCGCTCCGAGCCGGCGCTGGATCCGAACGGAACTGGGTGGAAGAGACCAGCGACGATCTTGGGGGAGGCGGCGTGTCCCGACGTGAAGAAGAGGCGGCGGCCAGGAGTCGGCCCAGTTGGATCCGACCGGATCCGGGTAGAGGAGACCGACGACGACTAGAGGCCGGGTTGGCGGCGGCCTGGTGGTGCAGGTGGCGGCGGCCTGGAAGGCAGGCAGCGGAGTGAAGGGAGATAGCAGCAGAAGAAGACTTAGGAGAAGAACTCTGATACCATGTAGAATAGTAGAGAAAGATTGGAGCAAACATCACACAGCTAAAGGGTTGGGGTGGCTTGTATATATATTGGCCTGGTGTAGACATACAAGGAAAGTATATACATGGAAGATGCATATATGGAAAGCATATACATGGTAGGTGCATACATGGAAAACGTATATAAGGAAAGCATATATATGGAAGGTGCATATATGGAAAGATATCTAATTATTCTAATAGTCTTAGAAGTTGATGCTAGTAGGCAAGGAATAGGAGCAGTGCTTATGTAGGCAGGGAGACCCATATCTTATTTGAACAAGTCAATAGGACCAAAGGCAGTAGCCATGTCAACTTATGGTAAAGAAGCCTTGGAAATATTAGAAGCCCTAAAGATGTGGAGGCACTACCTAGCAGGGGAAGAATTGGTTATCAGGACAGATCAACAAAGTCTTAAATACATGAATGAAAAGAGGGTGATAGAAGGAGTACAACATAAACTGGTAGTAATCACTATTTATGAACAGAGGGTGATAACAAACCTCACTTGGACGGTGGAGATATCTCGATACCCCCTTGTTATGAAGATCTAAAGGCTATGGATGCAGCAGGCTTTGTTATGAGAGATCGACGGCTGAGGATAACACATACCCCTTCATGGGTGATCAAATGGTTCAAGAGACTTGTAGTAATCACTATTTACCACTAAGAACACTGTTACCGTAATCTAGTTGTCGCTTTCTTCAAATGGTTTGTTGGCTAGCTGCGCACTCAATATAAGCAGCCTCCCGATGTCTTGAGGATATGTTGTTGAAACCCTAGCTTAGCTTTATGCTATTTCTTTTCCCCAATTTACCTACTGCATGCATTACTTCTTCTAGTTCTTCCATTTCCGCAATTTGTTTTACAATTTGTTAGGATTCGGATTCAATCTCCGGTTCCTGCCAGTACATGCATTGTTGATAGACGAGACCAGGCCAAAGGTGCTTCATGGGAAATTACAATTCTACTTGGTAGTCCATGCATAAAGTAGCGGCATGCGTGAACTCACGTCTAAAAAAAAACAAGATTGATAAACAAAACATTGCGACACGTTCTCAAGATAACCAACTTACAACGAGAGGTAACCAAGCATCGTAATTATCAGAAAAGTGCAAATTTTCTTTTGCAAGAACGCATGGTAACCAGCAAAGAATCAGTTCTTTTATCAAGATAACGTAATTGTTCTTTCATCAAATAGCTAGGCATCAGAACTAGATCAGCATAATGGCTACTTCCGTAAATGTGCGCCTGTGCGATAAATCGATGTCTTGATGAATCAAAAACAAAGATTAAAAAATATAAACTTGGGGGCTGCATGACCTGTAAAGACCATGTAAAATTTGTGCATCCCTCACCGTGAGCAACAAGTCAAAACCCTTTCAAATGCTAGAAAAAGCCTTCGTTCAGTATGCAGGGTGTAGGTTCCTCACGTGGTTGAAACGAACTCGACATCAAGTTTGACAACTCTTCCTGGAATCAAACTGAAAACAACATGTAATCAGATGCTTGATATTGAATATCTTAATACGTAGCCTCGCAACTGAGAACCTAAGCTAACCTCATCTGCATCATCATTCATATTCTTCAGCATATCATACCATAGTGGTAACGAGTTGTCACTATTACAGAAATCATCATCATAGACTGTTCAAAAACATCATCACAGATGGTTTTCTAAACCGTCTGAATTTTATGGGTCAGTGATAATCGAAGGTTATCATAGATAATTTGTGAGCCGTCTGTGATAAATACAATACAGACGGTTTGTAACTAGAACCGTCTGTGAGAAACACTATCACAGATGGTTCTAACTAAAAACCGTATGTGATACTAACATATCACAAACGGTTCTATATATAGAACTGCTTATGATGTTCTTCATAGACGGTTTATACTATAAAACCGTTTGTGATAGTTCATTCTATACCTAATTTTTTTTCTATTTTTGAATTAGCCTCAGGAAATATTAGCTATGTCATTTGAAAATAAGCAAATACGACAGCAAACATAGCAGAAAATATTCTATTTATATTACAATCCACCATTACAACATCACATAATTATAATCCACCATTACAATATCACAAGATTACAATCCACCGTTACAATATTACAAGCTATGCCTCTCGTCCCTGATGCAGCTTGGGTAGGCCTTCTTGGTGGCCGTCTCACTGTAAGTAGAAGAAACAATGGAGGGAGAAGCTTAAGACACATTTGATTAAACACAAAGAGGTGTTGGTTGGCTGACCTGGTATACGACATTCAAATCGTCTGCACTCGCTTCCATCAGATCCCCACTTGTAAGTAGCCCTAACCACAAAGAGGTCGAGGAGGAGGACAGTGAGCCTGGAGAGATTTTGAGTGCATGAAGGGTAGGGGATGGGTTCGGGTAAGTATTTATAGAGGGAGAGGTGGGAGCTATGATCCGTGGAGTGTAGGTTGGTCGATTTCTATTGGCTGAAATTGGGCTAAGGAGGATTGACAGGCCCGACGGTCAAAGGTCAAATTATCACAGACAGTTTGAACCACAAACCATCTGTGATAATTATAGACAGTTTGAACTACAAACCGTCTGTGATAAAGACTTTACATATACCGATACAATATAAACAACTAATCTCAAAATATGGAATAGCAAAGTTTTATATGGCTTATATATATTCATTTGAAAGGTTTCGATGAGATCTACAACTTTGCAGTTGAGACGAACCCCAAATTTTGAAGGGAAGATTGAAAATGTTGGTAAAAACAGAAATAAAAAACTTGCGATGCAAATTTGAGGCTAAACATAGCTGATTTTGGGAGTCGTAGAGAAGGATGGGCACAAGTTGATTGTTTATTTGATTGGGCTCGTCGTTAGCTTTCCAACGAGTACAAAAACGTCAAAAACGGACACCGTATGCCAAACTTATGCTCATTTTACTGAAGGTGTATTGGAATAGAATCATACTCGAACTCAGGCGAAAAATTATGAAATTTTAGGGATGTACGAGGCGGAAACATATCACAGACGGTTTATATTGCAAACCATCTATGAAGTATGACAGACGATTCTTAGAAAGAACCGTTTGTGATATTTGGCAAATATCACATACAGTTCTTGGTAAGAATTATCTGTGATATTTCACAAATATAAAAAAACTTAAATATAACTGGGGCTTTATTTGTTGGTTCTCACAAGCCATCCTGTTGCTCAAGCACACACTATTATAAAAAAAACTTATATTAGACGCCTTATCACAGAGCGATTTATAAAAACCGTCAGTGTTAAATGCAATCACAGATGGTTTATAGTGAGAACCGTCTGTGAAGTATCACAGAACCGTCTGTGATATTTGGCAAATATTACAGACGGTTCTTAGTAGTGTGTGATACTTCACAGACGGTGAGACACAGACGGTTCTTGCCAAATATTACAGACGGTTCTTGGTAAGAACCGTCTGTGATACTTCATAAACGGTGAGACATAGATGGTTCTCACTATAAACTGTTTGTGATGTATTTAATACTGATAATTTTTATAAATTATCTATGATAAAAAATCTAATATAAGTTAAGCAACAGGATGGTTCGTGAGAACCAACAAATAAAGGCCCAGTTATCAACTGAGCATAGGAATTGTTGCATGTGTGGAAATTCTCGCAGATCCATATACTCGAGGTAGCGGTAATCGACAGTACCGCAATGGTTTCTTATGAGAATAAACATCACTTCTATCAGAAAAAAATGCAATTGTTCTATACAGCAGTGGTAAGCAACCATATCAGTTATTTTTATCAGAATAATGGAACTGTTGTATGCACCAGAATTCATGCATCACATATACATATTTTTTTAAATTATGATCGATGATTTGTATCTATATTTTTGAAAAATTCACTTTAAAATTATCTTATTTAAAAAAACTAAAAGCTAAAAACAAAAGAAAGGGACAAATCCTCCAGCATTGCGTAGCAAAGGCAGAGAGCACAGTAAAGCACAGTGGCAAGATATGAGGAGGAAAGTCAGCGACTGTAGCACACGTACCTACACTAGCGAATACCGTGCAGGGTTGACATAACAGAAAACAAGGTAGCGTTTTGCACTGTAGCCTTGTACTGTATCATGAAACATGAGCCATTCTTTTTGGATCGTAATATGAGCCATTCCTTTTGGATCGTAATATGAGCCATTCTTTTTTTGGATCGGACGGTTAAGAATAAATCAAAGTCATGAACCGTGCTGATCTTCTGCATTCACCGCTCTAATTAAGAGGATGTCAATCCATAAATTCCATCAGTCTTTTGTGACTAATTGCACCGCTGAAATAATTGAAACAAATTATGGGCTTATTTATATTAGGTTTTGCTTATGACTTTTAGCTGCAGCTGATAAATAGTAGTGGCTAATAGAACCGGCTATTGAATAGTAATAGCTAATGAATATAGTAGTAGATTATGTAAGAAAGACGGTGCAACGAAAGATATTATAACACTCGAACCGCCTTACGACTTACAAATTGTGATGTAATAAAATATAAAGTACATTATAATATGTGAAAGCAAAAATTAGTGATCAATAAAAACAGCTTATAGAAGCTAGAATATTCGTATTAACTTCTGCTTCTGGAGGCAGAAACCAATATGAACAATCCAAATAATTGCTACGATAATTCCTGAACTAACTGGTCACTCATGAAACGTCCGCCGCTCCACATCTCATCTCTTCCCCCCTCCCCAATCCAAATATGGGCCCTCTCTCCTAACTCCGGCCATCGGAGTCACCGACGGCGAGCGGCGAGGGGGTCCCACCCCTTTCATTACAACAGTAGCTTGTAGTTCCTCTTTTTTCCTTGCTTTTCTCTTCTTTTGCTTGTACAATAGATGCTCATCACCGTCGCTATCCGTTCCGATGGTTTCCGCTCCTGGTGCCGGTGATCCAAGGTTAGCTCCACCAATTTAGCATCTTCCCCCTGTGGTGTTTGCATTTACCAGGTGCTGGCTGGTGTGTCACCTCTCCGGCCAATATGTATGTCCCCCTCTACTTCTTCTCCCTTTCTTGGCAGTAGATCTGTTCCTATCTTCAAATTCATGGCAAAGATTACAAGCTCTTCTCCACATCAGGCTATCTTAGAGCCAAGAAGTCAAGATTTGAGTGCCGGTTTTTTACTGGTCTCAACTACCTTCTCATCGTCGGCGCCTGCGAGCTTTAGGGGGCGCTCAGGAGAGCTTTTGCTCTCAGCGACGGGCGATGGGCGGTTATTTCACTGTAGCGCGCACAGTGCGCGCTACAGTGAAAAAAAATATTTTAGTTTTTTTTCGATTTTTTTAAAAAATTTACTTATACTTTTTTTCGTTTTTTATTTTCGGTTTTTTTACATTTTTTTACATTTAATTATACTTAATAAACCAATTCAGCTATAGTGTTTTTTCAGCAAAAACCAAAAGCCATCGCTATTCCGATCACCCCCTTACCTCCTCAAGTGCTCCGTGTAGCAGACGAGGTACGTGCCATCAAGTAGGTGTACAATGGTCTCCAAGTGAGCTATGCCTCCTACTCCTCTTCGTAATCTGGTTCACATCAGCCATCCCCAATATCTCTAGCGGTTTCAAGCTAGGGTCCTTGCTGGCCACATACTTTACCTCTAGCAAACACAAGATAAGGTTCAAGCTGGGCGCTCTCCATATCACCGGCAAAGAGGTTGGTTCAAGGTTGCTACCTGCCTGCTTATACAACTCTGGCGATGTGCTCCAACTTTCTTCACCGACTGGTGAAGTCAGATGTAATACCATGGAAGAAGGGCATGGTTGTAATTTTTATATTCTTGTCCTTCTATGTGATCTTTGGGACTTGTACTGTTACTGCTATAATGAAACAGGGTTAGGCTCTTAGGGGTCATATTTCCCTAAAAAAATCCATAAATTCCACCTATATACGAAGAATCATAAAAGCTTTCAGATTTCGATACTCTTTGCATAGCAAAGGCTCAGAGTAAAACACGGTTGCAAAGCAGAGTAAGGGAACCGTAGCACATAGTGTTGAAAATGTAGGTAATATTTTAATTCCAAATTTTATTAAAAGACAAATGCAATAAAGTAGTGATGCAAAACATGTAACTAATAGCAGACTACTAATTGTACTTTAGACAAGAAAATAGTAAGATATTACAGTATCAAAGTCGATCTAACCTACGAACGACTTACTATTGGGCTTGATGAAAAACAGGAAGCAGCATAGGCTCGATGCAATACGGGCTTAATGTAGTGCAGGACATAGATAAAGCAGAGTAGGAGCGGTCGCGTAGATGTGCGCTGCCCAAAAATCTTATTGCCGCCCTATGCAGGTCTTCATGGCAGCAACGGCTCGGAGATACCGCTCACTCTCTTCCCAGGTGCACGCCAGGAAGAAAGACCGGCGAAGTTTAGACGGCACAGTACCACAGCACAATATCACCAAAGAGGAAGAAGACAATAGGAGTAGGAAAATGAGAAGTTCAATGTATCAAGCCTGAACGTCTCCATGTCTTTTATAGACGTGCAAACTACTCTATAGTAACTGCCCTTATTGAACTGAAATAATTCACTTGTAATTGCTCAATTATTCACTGGTAACTCTAGTTAAAAAGAGAGAGATGATACAAGGTTTAGCAAAACAAGGTGAACATAGTCTGCCAAATGCGCGCCACGTTATAAGTCACATGATTTTCACGTGAAAATACGCAAATATGCATGCACGTGTACGCGCGCATGTGTAATTAGCCAAAGCCATCCTCGTGCCATCCACATCCAAAATTTAAGGAGTGGTATAGATTCTATCTTATAAATTAGTCTTCTCCACCTTATCTTAACAATATGATACTAAACCTTACATGCTTTGGAACTAAGAAAATAAGTCTCAATTTATGGGCCTATTTCTTACACATAGTAGCTATACTGTAGCGATAGTGACTGTTACTCAAAATTAATAATCAACGTAGAGGATACATATTAATTAGAACATAAATAACAAATGAAACTAATTGATTCTTTTATCATTTTCTTTTCCCTGTGCAGCCATCCAAGATTAATACTTACAACTTAGTAAGATGTTTTACTGTTACCATATATCTGCATGATCAATCAAATCTAGAAAGTTTTACACCACGTCAGCATCTTATGTCTTAAAAATCACAACTGAAGCTCTAACATACTAGGTCCTACAACAACAAAGGGCGAGAATAAAACATGAAAGTTTTTATGATTATTCGTGCGTAGGTGGAATTTATTAGCTAGATGCTGCAGAAATTGTGAAAGAATATGTCAGCATCATTTTGCATTTGGAGAAACCTTGTTTTTCATATGAGCAAGAAAACCAAGTGGCTCAACAAGTAATATTCTTTTTTTTTTCGGAGAACGAGCACCAAGTTTTATTCTAGAGAACACTAGTGGTTCGAGCAACAGTCTTTTGTCCCCTGCTTTACGCAACCATTTTCTGTTATAAATAGGCCACCACTATTGTAAGAGACTGCAACATTGGCACACTTAGCTCTCGGCCTCCTGTGGCAGGACTACTGAAGCCTTCAGAGCAAAACAATGGTTACTAGCATACGCGAAATAGTGGGAGTTATAGGTGTTTTTTCTGTCCACAAGCCACTTGAATTAATTCACTTCATCTTTGTAACACCGCCAGGTTTCTTTCTTGCAGGATGTGCAGTTTGTGCGCTCCTCTATGCTGCACCAATGTAGACGATTACATCCTAAACTTTATGATAAGAAATACAGCATGACGTATTAATTGCTCACCGCTATATATTTTTGTGGCTTTGTTTCCCAGATTAACATTTAAGAGAGTGATAAAGAAGGCCAGTGTAGAAGAATTCTCCTGCATACCATATATCTTAGCTTTGTTCAGCGCCCTCATTTACACTTGGTACAGCATTCCGGTGGTGAGCTCTGGGTGGGAGAACTTGTCACTCTGCAGCGTCTGCATACTAGGAGTGCTCTTTGAAACCACATTCGTCAGTATATACATATGGTTTTCACCAAGAGAGAAAAAGGTAAGTTATCTGAAGAAATCATGCATGTTGTTCCTTTATTAAGATTGCATGTTGTTCCTTTAATATCTTAATAATTTCTAGTCACTTCCACTATCATGCTAAATTTTGTATATTTATGATCAAAGTTGTAAAAGGTCGACTGCACGCATTCTAAAATAACATGTAAAAAAGATCAGAGAGAGTAGCATTTGTTGAGGCCTTGATGGAACTCTGGCTCACACATTCTAAAGGTTGATGTAGTAGTAGCCTACAACACCAAATTTAACGGCCCCGCTCACGACAGCTTCTTGCATCCGCGATTTCTACTGTTTAGTTTTTTTATTGTTTATTTTATTGTTTTTTTCTATTTTTGGTTTTTTATGTTTTTTTCTGTATTTCTTTGTATTGTTCGTGATAGGCTAATATATTTTTTCTATTTTTATTTTTTTTAAATTTAATTATATCAAATAAACCAACTCAACTCAGCTACAGTAAAAAAATCAATCAGTTACAGTAAAAAAATCATAAGTCATCATCATTCAGAACGCTACCTTTGATCTCTGTAAGCATGGTTGCCTAAGGACAGCAACACTTCAAATGTTTCATGACAAGATGTTACTTATTCTTCTCCGACACATATAAGACAACAAACATCTGCCTTCTGATTAAAGAAGACAACGATGTTATTACATTAGTTCCACGCATGCGTCTAGGGGGTCATATGAATAATTACAAGTTTCAATGCATGTCAATATGGGGTTTTTAAAGGATTGAATTATTCATGAGCTAATCAATAATCCTAACATTATCTGATAATCACTTGCAGAAGCTTGCCGTGCTAATGGTATCCCTGATTCTGACATTCTTCGGCATGACTGTATTTTTCTCGACTTTTTCAATCCACACCCAACATACACGTAAGGTGTTTGTCGGTAGTATTGGTCTGGTGACTTCCATATCGATGTACAGCTCTCCGCTGGTAGCTGTGGTGAGTACTGTTACTTATTGTGGCTCCAGAATCATTGATTACAGATACAAAACAGCAGGTTTCATGATAGAACGTTGCAAGAAGAATCTAAGATTGACTAAATGATTCAATAAAAAAAATCATGTCACAAGCAATAGAAAACTATCATGTCCCAAAGTACTACAGAAACAAAATGCATTCAGAATTTCGGATAGACATGGAAGAAAACTCAAGCCTTCCGCTGATGCAATTAAGCATTTTATTTGGCACAGCATCTTAAAATTTGAATTTTGTGCAGAAACAAGTTATGAGGACGAAGAGTGTGGAGTTCATGCCTTTCTATCTGTCACTGTTTACCTTCTTATCCGGTTTAAGCTGGATGGCATATGGGCTCCTGGGAAGGGATCCTTTTGTCACGGTTAGTACAAGATTGTTTTAACCAATAAAGTACACTATATTATCATACTGACCTACTTGTTTTCTTATGAAGGCACCAAACTCTATTGGCTGTTTAATGGGTATCCTTCAGATGATTGTGTACTTTATTTACAGCAAATGCGAGGAAGTACCCAGAAAGCTTCATGACGTCGAGCAGGCAAATGTTAGGAAAGTCGCAACTAGTCAGCTGGACACAAAAGGATAGAGTCCATAAACTGAATTGAATACCCTTTATTTTTCCCTCCAAACGAAGGCCCTTGTTGTGTCCGTGCATGTCGTGATGCGAGTACTCTAGTACGGCGACACTGTTAGCATGGTGACGTAACACCAAGGTACTGTTCATGTGGGACTGACCGGCACAGCATTAATTAGTTCCCTTGTTAATTGGGTTTATTTTCCTACATATATATACTCTATGTATTGAAGATAAGTTTCTTAAGTTTATATATTATTTCTTAGTGGAACTATCCTGTAAAAGGATAACCTTATATCTATGACAAACCAAGCAAGAGGTCCTTTGTTTCCCAAGAGTTCTTTCATCCTGGTCTATAATATAATGGACTCATTTTTTCGCGACAGGCCAAAAGTTTAGTTACAAACAGAAAGAATATCATGCCTACTCACGAGGCATTTAAAAAGGATTAACTCGATTAAAATATAACATAACAGCCAAATTATAACAGTTTTATGGATGTTCAAGTCCAAATTTATCTTACATTTAGAAGAATAGATGAAAATTCCATAGGAACGCTTGAGCGCAGTCATTACCCTAATACGAAAGTTGAGACATCCTTCCTTCTTCGATGTTTGTTCTGATAAAAATAAGTAAGATTGAGTACACTAGGTGCTCAGCAAACCACATGTGAAGGCTATATAACTAATATGCAAAGAATTCAAATGGATACTGACAGGTTATAATATGATAATAATAAATGCAAGTTTACTAGTAAAGAACTTTTCATTTAAAATGGTAAAACAATATCTAATTAACAAGGAGTTTATCACCCACAATTTTCATATTAAAATCCTCCAAATTCTACTTATGTTTTATTATTGGAATCATCCATTAAACACAGCTTTATTTACCGAAGTACGGTGTATCTGAATACTATTAGTTCTACTTTGCAGAATTGCCTAGCTTTACCCACAAAATATCTCAAACTCTCATTGCCATGTAATAGGCATGCAACTAGATAGCGTGCGAGTGAGTTGAAATAATAATGTCTTTCACTGCACTCATCTTTCTAGCTTCTACCCGATAGGCTCATGGCCACATATTATCAATAATCCACTGGCCAAAGTGAAAAGCATGAATCGATACTAAGTGGATCTACCATTGTAAAATATGAAAAGTAACTTTCTAGTCCCACTTCCATACCACCCTGTTGTACATGGGTTGTTCCACCACAATGGAAAATCTAACCCTTTTGTAGATATTAAATCGAATTGAACAACTACTAAACCAGGTATAACAAGTTAAAACTTGTAGTTGAGCGATTTTTGTATCCTTTACTCAGTATAAGGTTCTAATCCTTACTTTTCATAAGTGAGGCAACCAATCACAAACCCAGTGTCTTATAGCACTGTACCACCAATTCATACAAAAGCCTCCCCTTTAGGGTAAAGTCGTGGACTCCAACCATTTAGTGGCTTTCTATGAGTCATCTTTAACCCTAGTACCATTTTAAAATCTATTGGCGAGACGTCGAATCAACTTAGTAGTGTAAAAATTTTAATAGTCTAATCTACTAATGATTAATTATATAGTAGTTTATTATTATTAAGATTGTCAAAGTGAATATGGCCTTCAAGCAAATCATAGCTTTTTCAGTAGTAGGACTTAACCAAATATCATATCAATCTAAACAATTATTTAAATAAATAATAATATCGAATCAATAATAATAATAAAATTATTGATAATTAAATAATAATATAGGATCAATATGATAAAAACATATGACTTGCCCTGCTATTCAAACACTTCAATTGGTTCTAACTCTTTTATTTTTTGACATGCTCCTGGGATAGATGGCGTAGCCAATCTAGGTGATATCGTGAAAAGACAAATAAATAAGTCCAAGCTCGAAAGAATCCAACCTAGGAAAATAAAATATAATAAAGAGAAATAAAATTCAAAAAAATTGAACATAGGTGGGTTTGGGTGATTAGGGTGTTAGCGGAGTTTGGTTGGACTAAACGGAGCTGAGAATAGTTTAAACAGGCTTGAAACGGTCAAAATAGGTATAAATATGCCAAATATGTTTTAGATGAATAGTAATGGGTTGGCACTATTCCTAACGGATCGGATTGAATGAACATAATATTTTTGAGTTACTATTTGGACTGAACAATAATAGGATTGGGCCATGAACAGTAATGGACTAGGCTTAAATGGTAATGGGCTATTACTGTTGGGCCTAGCCAAACTAGCCGGCTGGGCTGGCTCTAGCCAAGGGCCAACTTAATCGGCCTAGGCGCAAGGCCACCAAGTTTAAGGCCTAGTCGGCTTTGCTTGGCTTGGTACCATTGATGCCCAAGCAAGGGCTCACAGTGGCGAGAACGATTGAGCACTAGTGGTGGTCATTGGCGGTAAGCGCTGATGTGGACAAGGTTAAGGAGGTCTAGTGGTTCCATTTTTGGCTTACGCGTGACCCGAGGATCACTAGAAACAATTGGTGATGAGAAGAGCTCACTAGAGCAAAGCCATGGCACGATGGAGCTTTAATGAAGTTCTGGCTAGGGTCTAAGCAGCTCGAGCATCTACAGTGAAGGATGAAGCTCATGGCAGTGGTAGTTTGAGTTCGCTTGGCTAGAGCATGGCTATCAATGGTGGCTTGGCTTGGACAGCGGTCGTGAACGGCGCCCGACGGACCAGAGGCCATGGGAGGGCTCGGCAAGGTTGGGTTTGGGTTCGTGGTGATCTGGCGGTGCTAGAGCTGCAGTGAATTGGATTTTGATCGAGGTTAGTGAGAGATTGCGTTTCGGTCTCACCGGTGCAAGGCACAGCGGTGTCGGTGATTGCTTACCGAAGTTGGGGTAGAATTGGCTCGAGAGTTCAATTGGTGGTTAAGGCATGCTAGCTGGAGGTTTGGACAGGCTTTATAAGCTGCGAGAGGCGATGGGAGCAGTGGTGCGGCCACGATGGAGGTGGCGTTGGCGGTCGAGGGCATTCGGCGGCGTTGCTGGTAGCGATTCTGGTGTCTCGAGCATGCCATGTCTCGAGCAAGGTAGAAGGCGAAAAGCCAAAAGAGGAAGGCAGAAATCCTAAGGAAGCTTCCCAATTTGGTAAAAACTCAAATTCAAGCAAAATTCAAGAAAATTTAAATTTTTTTGAATTTCATATAGTCTATCTCCCCGACCCAATCCCCTTCAAGCCTTCTTCTGTATAAAAAATTGGAGCTATATCAGTTCAAAATTGTACCAGGTTCAAAAAGCGCAAATTGAGGTATACATACGTTTCTTGTCCAAAATTCTGGAAATTCGGCCATATACCTGCAAGATAAACATTGATCAATTGGATAGGTTCAATACCAGAACATTAGAAGAAGTGTAGTGATCATTGGCTACACTCGAGACATACGAAACAAATAGTATTGAAAGTGAGAGGGTGATCAACAGCAACAAAATGGCCACCTGTCAAAAATACATAGATTGCTTTTATCAGAAAAGTTCCATCTTTTGTTATGAATGGTAACCATCACAGCATCAGTTCTTCTAGCAGAATAAAGCAATTGTTCTTTTAGCAGATATTGACGCATCACAATCAATGCACGGCAATGGCTACTTCAGTAAACACACTCCTCTGTAATGCATCAAGAGTCAAAACAAAAAAATTAAAACATAAATATGGTGGCTTCATGACCTGTGGAAACTAAACACTTTGAAATTTGTGCATCTCTGATCATGAGCAAACAAATCAAACACCCTTTAAAATGCTAGAAAGTAGAAGCAGACATACTTTGCAAATGTTATGCTCATTTTAGGAAACTTGAGTGTCAAGGGTTCCTCTACTGTATCCTCATCCGCATGATCGTCACGTGGTCAGAAAGATCTCTGTCATCAAGTTTGACAACTCTCCTGGAATCAATCTAAAAACAAAATTCTCCATGGAATGGAGCTCAAAATGTATAGAATCAAATACTTGGCATCGAAGATCTCATTCCTATCCTGGCAACTTGAGCTCATCTACAGCATATTCTAGCCTTGGTGACAATGACAACTATGGTTGCACTACATGATGAGAGATACCAGAGCACAGATGGATGAATCATGGTCATGGGAACCATTAGAACCAACAGTTAAAGCCCAGTTTTATGCTGGCCAGAAGAATTGTTGCATTAGCGAAAATTTTCACTGCAAGACAATTGCAGCATGCTCATGTGGCAAGAACCAAACAAGTTCATTACAGAGGAAGACAACATGAATTGGCAACTTATTAAAGTGCCATTTACTCAATATAACCAACTTAGAGCTAGAGTTAACCAACAGCACCAGAATGGTTACTTATCATATACATATTACTTTTACCAGGAAAATGCAGTTGTTCTTTAAGAGTGCTAAGCAACAACATCTTATCGGAATAATGGTGCTGTTGTCTGATCAGATAATGTAGCATGATGTATCAGATTAATGGCTACTTCACAAAATAACCAACTTGAGGTAACGAGTGATAGAAAAAGAGTATCTCAAATCTATTAGATGGATACCAATAGGTATATATAGTACAATACAACTCTAGAGTACAGGGTCATATATACATATATACATAACTTCCCCCTCAAACTCAACATGGGTTAGTAGGATCTGAAATATGGAGTTTGGAGAGATAGAAGCAATGTTGCTCTTGAGTTTGAGCCTTAGTGAAGAAATCAACAATTAGCTCAGACGGTACATACTGGAGAGCAATAGTCTTCTGTTGACAATGAGAACGTGTAAAGGATGCATGCACACCAATGTATTTAGTAACCTCATACTTCACTGGATGAGTAGCAATCTGTATAGCACTAGTGTTGTTACCAAGAAGAGATGCAGGAGTATCGCATGACACACCAAGATCAGCCAAGAGCCAAGAAGCCAAACAATCTTTGAGGTAGTACTAGCCAACACTCAAAACACAACATCAATACTAGGCTGTGACACTATAGTCTGTTTCTTAGACTTCCAAGCAACGAGAAAAGATCCAAGAAATATGCAATAGCCAGAGACAAATCGTTGATCAACATGATCAGTCACCTAAGTCGAATCAGAGTAAGCATGGAGCTGAAGCTGACTTGACTGAGAATAAAAGAGATAATGAGCAACAGTCCCCCACAAATAGCACAACACATGTAGCAAGTGAGCATAGTGAACAAACGTGGGAGTAGAAACAAACTAGCTGAGTACATGAACAGAATGAGCAACATCAAAATGTGTCACTACTAGATAGACAAGGCTCCTAACAATATGACGGTAACAAGAAGGATCTTCAAAAGGAGTGCCATTAGTAGGACAAAGCTGAAGATAAACCTCTATAGTTGTCCTACTGTCAGTAAGGCCAGAACGAGCAAGCAAAGCTTGAATATAGCATTGCTGAGACAGATAGTAGCCATCATCTGTGCAAGTAATCTCAATCCCTAGAAAGTAACATAGAGGACCCAAATCCGACATAAAAAACTACTCAATGAGCCGTTGCTTGAGAAAAGCAATGCACTCATCATCTCTAGTAATCAGCATATCATCAACATATAGTAAAAGCATAGTACAACCATATGGAGATGTATGAATAAACAATCCAGGATCATAATTATTTGGGAAGAAACCAGCAGCTAACACAATTGAACTGAATCACTCAAACCAAGTACAAGGGGCCTGTTTGAGGCCATAAAGAGCACGATGAAGACGGCAAACAAGATCAGTAGGAGCCACAACATCCTAGGGTAGCTGCATATAAACCTCCTCCTACAAATCACTGTGAAGGAAATCATTCTTCACATCCATCTAAGAAAGAATCCAAGAGCGAACATCAGCCATAGCAACGAGAGTGTGAACCGTTTTCATAGAGCAACAGGAGCAAGTGTTTCATCATAATCACAACCATATGCCTGCTAAAAACCACGAGCAACAAGTCGAGCCTTATACCTGTCAATAGAGCCATCGGACTTGGTCTTGACCTTAAACACCTATTTGTATATAATAGGAACATGAGCAGGTAAAGAAACAAGATCCCACATACCAGTACGATCCAAAATAGCTAACTCCTCAGCCATAGCTAACTACTTAGAAAGAATAACAACGTCCTAATAAGTGTCAGGCTCAGGCACAACAATAGTAGAAAAAAAACCATATCTGTCAGGAGCATTAATAGTAGTACGATCACAAAGCTCATACTGAGATGATAGTTCTGGCGAAGGATCATCAGAAATAGTATCATCAATACTAGCTATGTCATTAGAGGAGGGAATAGTAGAAGGCTGAGTATTAGGAGGAACCCTAGACCAATGAGTATAGTGAAGAGGAAACGATGATATGACTGAGGATGGAGAAGAGGACTCCACAGAGAGAGGTGTATCAGACGAAACAATAGGTGGAAGGTATGCATCCTCAATAAAAGAAACATCATGGGAAATGTGCATACGTCTAGAAAACGGATCATAACAATGATAGCCTTTATGCTCAAGACTATATTCCAGAAAAACACACTCAATGGATAAGTTGTTAACTTGGTGCGCTCACAAGGTGAAAGCAGAACATAGTAGGTACAACTGAAAACCCAAAGATGGTCATACCGTGGGGGAGTAGAAAACAAGAGCTCTCCAAGACACTTACTTGAAGATGAGATGGTTGCATATTAATGAGATGATAGCCATTGAAATAGCCTTAGCCTAAAAATGTCATAGAACATGATATGCAAGTAAAAGTGTATGAGTAGTCTTAATAAGGAAACAGTGTTTACACTTAACAACACCATTCTGTGCATGAGCACCAGGACAAGAAAGCTGAGAAAAAGTTCCCTCAGCAGAGAGAAATTGACAAAAAGCACGTGGCAAGTACCCTCCTAAATCAGAACAAAAGGTCATATTAGGAGTGGAAAACTAGGTGTAAACCATACGAGCGAAAGATTGATAAATAGACAAGAGTTCATAATGATGTTTCATAAAATAGACCCAAGTATATCAAGAATACATATCAATAAAAATGACATAATAGATATGACCATATTTGGAAGCAAAGGGACCAAGGCACCAAACATCAAAATAAACTAAAGCAAAAGGATGACTAAACCGTAATGTCATAGTAGAATATGGGAGTTGTAGTAGTTTACCAAGATTGCAACCCTTACAATCATAACTAGTGTCACCCTATAATGCATGGACATGCCTAGGAGGAGCCGTGTTCATGTCGGACACCGACACAGCTCAGACATGGCATGGACATATATTGACGACGTGTAAGAAAATAAATGATTAAAGAAAAATAATTTTAAGTTTGGACACGTATTGGACACGCGATGGACATGCATTGGCCCATTTAGATGAGACGGCCCATGCAAAATAGGGTAAGCCTAATCCCATCTCCCGTGCACTCCACCCCCCACTTTTGCACCTCTTCCTTGCCTGCTCTATCTTCCAGGCTTCGGCCGACTCCTCAATCTCGACAACCGACAGCCAAATCCTTCCCTGGCGACTAGCGACCAACCTTCTTTCCTCCAGGCGTTGCTCATCTAGGTGCTACTCCTCTAGCCTCCTCGCCTCCTCTCTGCTCCCCTTTTCCTCGATGGTCGGCGATCAGCTGCCTTCCCTCCTCTCTACCCCCCTTTTCCCCGGCAGCCAGTGGCCAGCCTCCTCTCATCTCCAGGTGGCAGGCTCCCCACACTCCCCAGTCATGGCGAGCGGTGGCCAGCCTCCTCTCTCCTCCAGGTGATAAGTTCTCCACTCCCTAGATCTCGGCCCAGAACCCCATTGCCTCCTCCATCCTCCGAATGGCCTCCTCTCGCGCCACCACCTCCTAGATGGCGTCACCAAGTGGTCGACAAAATCGAAGGCGCCCATGACGTTGGCTGTGATGAGGGGAAATGGTACGATCTTCTGATGGGAACAATAACTATGATTGTTTGATATGACGTTGATGATGAGACTACTTGATCGAAATGACCAAGTCTGTCCTACAATTGCTACACCATACCCTTATCGTTACCAATTGTGCCCAATACGGATGATCTTTCCAGCAAGCAATTAAGAATCAAGCAAGAAAGAAATAAGCATGATCTGAATTTGCGAATGAAATACAAAGTTTCATTGAACAATGGAGAGGCATGAAGTTGTCACAGTTAATCTAGGCGACATAAGTACACAACTTATTTTTTCTGAACAAAAATCAATCTAAACAAGCATAAGCCCTAAAAGTGGCATCCTTGATGGTTTTTATGATGCTAGGGACATGAGGGGCACATCTGTGAGAGTGGGGGAACATCTCATTACAACTCTCAAGTTAGGCTCAAACTGATACAAGGTCTAGGACCTAGGTTTAGAACTAATTTGGATTTGTTTTGCATATTACAATGTGCTCAGCTATAGTTTTGAGATGGGACTAGAACCATTAGAACAAGAACGTCAAAATCTTTCCAACAAGTCCAATATCACCTTATTTGGCCTCTGTATGCATTTTTTGTGCTTGTTCGAAGTCAGCGCTATCTCTAGAAACCGAACTAGATTCTAGAACATACCTAGCTTTCATTCTTGGTTGTCTTGGACTCAAAATAATGTGGTAACCTCCAATGTTCATCCCAAGCGCGTTCGTGACTCCATATGCCTCTCCTTGGTACTTGTCCATGTTCTTAAGCACAATCACATTATATGCATTAGGTAGTAACTCATTCTCAGAAGCTGAATCATATAATCTTAGGAATGAGCTCACCTAATAATTCAACTGTCGTGTGTATGTCCTCGCCATAGTTTCTTATCTATGATATTGTGGATGAGTATTGTGTGTATCTAAGTAAGTGACGTCCTCATGATCCCCCCTCTTGAATTGAAGTCATTCTCGACTTAAGCTTATCTTCTTCTCTCAGGTATGGCTTCAAATCTGTAATGTGAAATATGGGACTAACCCCAAACTCTGCAGGCAACTCAAGCTTGTATGCATTATCATTAATCTTTTCAATAATCTTAAAATGACCATCAACACTAGGAATCAACTTAGACTTTCTCAATTCTGGAAATCTACCTTTTTTCAAATGCAATCAAACAAGATTACTAGATTCAAAAACTATTTCCTTTCTACCTTTACTACCAGCAACCCTATATTTCTCATTCATACACTCTATGTTTACTTTTATGGTCTCATGCAGCTTAAGAACAAATTCAACACGTTTCTTAACATCTAAATTTACCCTCTCTGAATATGGTAGAGGTAACAAATCAATTGGAACGCGAGGGTTATAGCCATATACTACTTGAAAAGGACTCATCTTTGTGGTTGAATGCAGCAAACGATTGTAGGCAAACTCCACGTGAGGTAGACATTCTTCTCATATCTTCAAGTTTTTCTTCAAAACATCCCTCAATATTGTTGACAAGATACAGTTGACGACTTCAGTTTGTCCATCAATTTGTGGATGATAAGTAGTTGGAAATAGCAGCTTCATCCCAAGTTTATCCCAAAGTGTCCCCAAAAGTGACTCAGAAACTTTGCATCACGATCTGAAACAATTGTCTTTGCATACCATATAGTCGAACAATCTCCCTGAAAAATAAATCAGCAACATGTGTAGCATCATCGCTCTTATGATAAGGAATAAAATATGCCATATTAGAAAACCTATCCACTACAATAAAAAATGATCCTTCCCCATCTTTGTTCTAGGAAATTCTAAAATAAAATCCATAAAAATATCCTCCTAAGGAACACTAGGAATAGGAAGAGGTATGTATAAGCCATGTGGATTTAGTCGTGGCTTAGTTTTTGGCATGTAGTGCATCATGAAATATAGCGCTCGACGTCGTGCCTTATCCTTGGCCAATAGAAGTGTTTAATAAGGATGTCCTCTATCTTTTTGACACCAAAGTGTCTCATTAATCCTCCACCATGCGCCTCCTGTATCCACAAAAGACGAACGGAGCTAATTAGAATGCATAGCTTGTTAGCTCTAAATAAGAAATCATCATTAAAAGTAAATTTGTTTCAGCTTTTACCATCTTTACAATTGGATAGGACATCTTTTAATTCATCACCAGAAGCATATAAATCTTTTGTTGTCTCTAGGCCCAAAATTCTTATATCAACACACCACCAATACCAATTCCACTAGCATCACACTCAAGTTCAAAAGTGTTACCAAAGTTAGGAAATTGGAGCAATGGTGTATTTCTGAGTTTTCGTTTGAGAAGGTTGAAAGCTTCTTCTTGCGCTTGTCTCCATTTGAAAGGAACACCTTTCTTCATCAATTCATTAAGTAGTGTGGCTATGGTGCTAAAATCCTTCACAAAGTGGTGATAGAATCCAGCAAGTCCATGAAAGCTCCGCACTTGAGCGACCATTTGTGGTATCAGCCAACTCTTTATAGCTTCAATCTTGACTTCATCTACCTTAATTCCCTGTGGTGTAACAACATAGCCAAGAAAATAAACTCGATTAATGCAAAAAGTGCACTTTTCAATGTTACCAAACAAACATGCATCTCTCAGAGCAATAAAAATAGAATATAAGTGTTCAGGATGTTTACCAAGTGACCTACTGTAAATTAATATATCATCAAAGTAAACTACCATAAATTTACCAATAAAAGCATATAAAACTTCATTCATTAATCTCATGGAAGTGTCAGGTGCATTAGTTAAACCAAAAGGCATCACTAGTCACTTACATAATCCAAACTTAGTTTTAAATGCAGTCTTCCATTCATCTTCAAGTTTTATTCTAATTTGGTAATATCCATTACGCAAGTCAACTTTAGAGAAAACAGTAGAGCTACTCAATTCATCAAGCATATCAACTAACCTAGAGATAGGATGATGATATCTAATAGTGATATTATTAATCGCTCTACAATCAACACACATATACCAAGATCCATCTTTCTTAGGAAGTAAAATCACAAGAACAACACAAAGACTAAGACTTTCATGTACGTACCTTTTGTCAAGCAAGTCTTGCATTTAACGCTGAATTTTCTTAGTCTCTTCCGGATTAGTCCTATATGGTGCATGGTTTGGCAAAAAATGCTCCTGGAATCAAGTCAATTTGATGTTCAATTCCTCTAACAGGTGGCAACCTCAGGGGTATTTTAGATGGAAACACATCATTAAACTCCTACAAAAGGTTAGTGACAGCAGGAGACAAAGATACAGGCTAATCTCAAGTGAAAACAAAGCATCTTTGCAAAGCAAGGCATAGCAAATAGAATTTTCCACTTTCAAGTCATTGAAATCAGATTTAGTAGCTAATAGAACAACACATTTCAATCTAACTTCATTCTTTCTAGCATTTGATTCTTTTGCTTCTTTCTTTTTAGGTGAAAAGCTTTCTTTAGTTACTGTCTGATTCTCACTCTTAGCATTCTTGTTTTTCTCATGTTTAGATCATTTAATTTTATCTTTAATAATGGCTTCAGGAGACATTGGGTATAAAATAATTTTCTTGCCGTTATGTATTAGAGTATATTGAGTAGTTCTATCACGATGAGTGGAATCACTATCAAACTGTCATGGTCTACCTAAAAGTAAGGAGCATACTTGTATAGGCATGACATCGCAATCGATATAATCATTATATGAATCAAGCAAAAATTGTATTATCACAGTTTTGATTACCTTCAACTTACCACATGAGTTGAATCATTGAATGTAGTAAGAATGTGGGTAAGGACTTGTGGTCAAACCAAGCTTCTCGAGTATCTCCAAGATAGTCAAGTTGTTGCAACTTTCACCATCGATAATGACATGACACAAACTTTCCTTGATGATGAACTTCGTTTGAAATAAATTGTGTCGTTGGTCCTATTTAGTAGTCTCCATTTATGCACTAAGTACAAGCTTCACTATAGGGCTCATGTACTTATTTGAAATTTTAGCACTCAAGTGTTCTTCTTGTTCATCACTAGTATCATTATCATCACCTGCGTAGTCATTTACAACAAGTGTATATTCTTTATCAATTTCACTAGCTAAAGTATACTCACCATCTTCTCTCATAATGAGAGCTCGCTGACTTGGACACTCTCTCATGAAATGCCCAAACCCTTTGCAATTGTGACATTGGATATCCCTTGTATGCCCAGTGGAAGCAACTAAAGATACACTCCTTGATGGAGCAGATTTGGTGAGAACTTAAACGGTTGTAGTCTTGCTTGCTTCGGGTGCACGTCAGGGTGTGAAAGTAGAAATATAGCACTCTCGACTTGGTGTAGATGGAAAGGACGCCCTTGCTATTCCAGCACTTTGTTTAGAGGAAGAAGAGTCCCCAAAATGACTCCTAGTTCTTATGTGTCGCTCCTGTACTTCTCTTTCAGCTTTGCAAGTAAGATGAAACAAACAAATAACATAATTGTATTCCTTATATTCAAGTATATCATGTATTTTTCTATTAAGCCCTTCTAAAATTGTATCCATTTTAGCTTCTTTAGTTTCTTCCAAACCACAACACAATAAACCAATTTGCAACTCTTAATAGTGTTCCTCTACAGACCTATTACCTCGTTTTTAAGTATTGTAATTTATTTAACATGTCACGTGAAAAGTATGAAGGCATAAATCTAGCTCTCATGACTCTTTTCAAAGCATCCTAAGTTGTAGGTACATGTGTGTAACATTCCAATTTTGGGAATTCGCAAAAATGAGAAGAATTTAAAACTTTTTCTATATTTTGTTGGCATATAAAATTCTTCTATATTTCTATATTTGATTTTTTTTGGACTTTTTGCTATTTAATGTTAAGGGTTAAATCCCAAATGTGAATCTTGATCCAACAAACTTAAAATACAAATCCAAGTCCATACGACAAAACCTAGAATTAAAGAAAAAGATTCAAAGAAAGAAAAACAAGAATGGGAAGCTAATTTAGGAGGTAGGTCCAAAGTTATATATATATATATATATATATATATATATATATATATATATATATATATATATATACGTAAATTATAAACCAAATGCAAGACTAGTCTTAACATTACAGCCGATGTTCAAAAATGGAAAATGGGTTAATGAAGAAATTGAATAAGAAAAATTGAAAAATTGAGGATTAGGGAAAATCAAAAAATGAATAGTGTGCCTAGCCCCAAAAACTTCTTGGCCTTTCGGCCTGGACATGCCAGCTGTGATGCCCTGAAAAATTAGGATTTTTGGAAAATATGTAAATTATAAATAATTTGGATTTTTGTGTTTTTCTGTTATTTTGGTGTTAAGAATTTCTTTGGATTTGATTGAGATTCCAGAAAAATAAGAAATAATATAATAGTAAAGTATAAATTAAAAGGGGAACTCCAAAAAAAGAGAGGATATATTTTATAGAAGAAAATTTTAAATCAAAATACGAATCTGAAAAGATGATCCAAAAGTTGCCAACGTTCCCAAAGATAATTAGCCATAAATTGAAAATTTGAGGCATGCAAAATATGAAAAATTCAAAGGAAAATTTTCAATACTTGAGAAGAATCTCTCTGAAATTTTATGTATAAATATATATATATACACACATATATGCCCAAAAATAACAACAGAAATCAAATAAAAATAAAATAAAATAAAGAGAAGTGGGAAGGCTTCGGACGGCCTGGCCCAGCCGAGCGGCTTCCCCCCTTCTTCTTCTCCCCTTCTCCGTCCTTATCGCGTGTGTGCCCACGAGGCCTCCCCTCCCTCTCCCCCGAACACTGCATGGCGCCCCCATCGCTCCTCTGATGCATCTGGTCACCGGCGCGACCCTTCCCCCATGTCGCTGCCTGGCTCCGCCGTGGTACTCCATCCACTCCTTATCCCCTTCGTGCGCGCCGCCGGATCGCCGACCCCACACCGCCGCTGGCCACAACGCAGACCCCACGCCACCGTGACGCCTCGCCGCCATCGACAGCACGCTCTCGCCGCCTATCCCTTTGCGACGAGACCATGATCACCGCGACCGTAGCTATGCCGCCACTCACGCCGCCACCACGGCCGCCCCAACCACTCTGTGCAACCCGCCGCTCCATCGCTTATAAAGCCACCGAGGCTACCAATCACTCCTCGTATCCCCTCTTCCTCCCACTACATGCAATCGACCTCCTGCGCCATAGCTCGCCGGTGGCTCTTTCTTCCCCAACTTCGGCCGACGGGCTAACCACCGATTGGAGCCACCTGAAGCCAATTCCACCGACCAGGAGCATCCTCAAAGCACGACGATGCCATCCCCACTCTACCTGAAGCTCCGCGCCCCCGAGACCCCTCACCGTGAGCTTCCTCGGATCACCGCTGCCTCACGCCGGCCGCCACCACAACTATCCCCGAGCCTCACCGACCCTTAAGGTAGCCTCGTGACACTGTCCAGATGCTCCCATAGCAATTAATTGAACTCCCATGCCATGAGTACCTGTAGCCCCTTCTTCCTTATTCCATCGCCGCCTGAGCTCACCGCCAGCCACTACTCCGACCAAATTGGCCGATGAGACCTTGCCTAGAGGTGGGTGTGGGCACGAGCAAACCGTTTTACTAATGCTCATGTCCGGCGGCCGCCCCTACCGCTGGCGGTGAGCTTCGCAATCACCGGCGGGAAGAAGAAGGACTGTTCATCCGTGTGGTGTGATTAAGTCGAAGTTAATTAGTGTTAATGACAATCATTAGTCTTAATCAGTCACTGACATGTGGGCCCTCTATTTAATTAAACTGTAAATGGGTCCCAGATGTCAACGACCTGAGAAGTAATAATCCTCGTGGGTCCCACATGTTAGTGAAACTGAAAAGAAATAATAACCCCCTATGGGTCCCGCATGTTAGTGGCCAGAGAGAAGAAAATTAATAAACCCCATGGATCCCACCTGTCAGAGAGAGGAAAAGAAATAATAAAAACTACTGTGGGCCCCACCTGTCAATCATACACACTCTCTCTCCACGGAATTATTTATGGATTTTTTATTTTAATTCGAATTAATTAAGGCTGAAAACCTCAAATAATCATAACTAATTCATCCTAACTCCAAATAAAGTGAGACAAATTTCTAAATTCATTCTCTATCCAATGGAACTAAAATATGAATTTTTTAGCTTGTTTGAATTTTTGTGAGAGTTTATTTGGTTGTACTAATTTTTATTCAAATTTTCGTTTAACAAAAAATAAAATACAAAGCGCAAGAAGAAGAGTCCGAGGTGGAAGCAAGCCAAGACCAGTAGGATCAGGGCAACTGTGACCCAGGTGAGTCAATATTTTGATCATTTTGAACCTCCCATTTAGCAAATTATTTACATTTAAATAAATAAATTGCATGCTATTATTTTATGTGCAACTCTATGTCTGTTTTTAATACTCTAGTTATATGCCATTTGTTGAGTGCTAATATTATATATCTCCGTAGCACATTGAACAGTGTGCCTTGTTTTCCCCTAGGAAAAATTATAATTGTAATCTTTCGAAAATAAGTTACGCTTATACGTATGGCTTAGCACTGCTTAGAAACTCGGGGGTGCTAGAATACCCCAAGCATCGCATTCAATTATAAAGAGCTAATTTAGGAATTTGCAGATGGAAATGGTCATGTATTTTTATAAGAATCATTATTTTATGTTCCCAAACACCTCAACTTGCTTATACATCTGGGCGGATGGTTCGGGGGTATGGTGCGGTAAATGCACGAGAGTGTGAATATGGTAGAACCACCTAGATAACCCTCAAGATCGAATCTAGTCAGGACATCCCATTGTAAAACAGTGCAACAACAAGTCTGCAAAGTGCAACTTGGCTAAGTAAATCTATCAAACCTCGGACTCATCTCACAAGCAGGGGGAGAGAAGCGAGGTAGTGCAAGGGCATGGTGTGGCTAAAGGGACATCGAGTGGAGGGTGAAGTTTTCCTGTCGTACTAGCGTTGTGGGGAGTGGAGCTCAAATGCGCTAGTACTAGTGGTTAACATTCCACGTAACGCCCATAGGGTGAGATGAGAACAAGGGGTCAGATAGCTTGAAAGGTTACTGTGATGATCTACTCAACCGCATGACTAAGGAATCATGTGGAGCAGCGAGTGGATTGTCTCTTATGGTGAAAGTGTACACACTCTACAGAGTTGAAACTATTCGAATAACCATGCCCACGATCAAGAGCGGACATGGGAACCTAACTTGGATATAGTTCTATTTCAAAAATAAATTGTGTAGGACTTGGAAAGAAAATGGAGGGTGATGAACAGCCCTAGTTTTGTGTTGCCATGGGTGTTTTCCCAGTGATAATGTAAGCGGCTATAACGCTGAAGGATTAGCATACGGTATAGGTGACATATAAAGGTGGATGAATTCTGTACCACTACTATCATTATATCTCTTTTTCAAACACTATGGTTTTAGTTCAAACTGCTAGGTCTCAGGGAATTTTGATGTATCATATTACTCGATTTTCTGGCAAATAAAACAACCGGAACCCTTCTTTGGCAAGTCATGCATGTTAAATTAATTGCATACTGCGTATTGGCTCGTGGAGCACAGTGGATTTGTGCTCACCCTTGCATCTTCATCACCAGAGGCATGATGCTATGACCACTACGCCTACGACGACACACCAGTTCCAAACAATGGAGCAGACAACGACAATTAGGGCGAGTTTGCAAAATTTCAAGTCCTCGGCAAGTAGACTTGCTGTAAAGGTGTACACCTATATTATGTAGGGTTAGGCAATGTAGTCAACACACATTTACCCCATAGTCGCTTGCTTGTGGCTAATGGTCCTACTTTTGTTCGTATTTTCCGCTGCTATCTTTTGAATTGTAAGTATTTGGCCATGGTGGCCCTTATGTAAAACTATCACCCGACGTGTTGTATTTCAACTTTGATGTATATTAGTATGGTTTGATGAATGTCTCGCGATGCATGAATTGATACAGCAATGTACTGTGAGCACTATCTACTGATTCAGAGAATAGTGCGGTGGAATCACAGAAGATTTAGGATTTCAATTTCGGTTTGATAAATACTGTATCGAGCATACGATCAGTAGGGTAACACCTGAGGAAGGCTACTAGATAAAGATATAGGGACTTAATTTTTACAAATCTATAAAAAGGGGTTTCAAAAAAATATAGCGTATTACTTCTTCTCTTATCCCTCTTAGATCTAATCTTGTCTTTCTTCCTTTGAAATTTTAAAAAGAGATGCTAACCTTAGTGCCCTAATATACAGATGGGTGGAGCTGCAGAGGGTGCTTGGGACTGCTTTACTCACGGACAGTGCGCGGGGGACTTTACCTGTATTTTGTGTAAGCTGCTACATTACTTGGGATATAAGGATCAGCCTATCTATAGAGGACACAAGGCCGCTGAGGGACCTAGGGAGTCTGGGATTATGGAGGTCTTCCTCTATGCCTTGGATGAGACTGTACCACCACACGTCATTAGGAGTCTGCACAGGAGGAGCAATGCATCTACTGCTTTCAGGACGCCGCTCGCTTAGCTGTTGCCCGGCTATGCGACATCCACAAACCTGCAGTGCTGACGTCTCCATTCTTTTACTATCCACCCCGCCAGGAGGGGGCGAGCCACAACGAAACTTTTCTCCTGCAGACAGAGGATAACGACATCATCGGTTGTTTAATGCCATATCCTTCAGTTGGTTGTGTGCTGCATTTACAAATTCAAGGAAGCGCCCAAAACGCTTCGTGATATTTAGCAAGCAAATGTAGTGAAAGTTGCAACTATTCATGAGGACACAAAGGGGCAGAAGCCTTGATCTGAAAACGGAAATATCTTTTTCTTTTGATAAAGAAGAAGGGTCACTTGTACCTGTATCATGCTAGGAGAGAATGATGCTCTTTAGATTATTCACTTATCTATTTTGTTCCTCATCCTGTATTACAAAGCTAAATTATTTCAGGGAATGGTTTTGAGGTGGCTGCAATGCCCCATTGTCACACATCGCTTGAATGCGTTCAGTACACAACAAGTCCACAAATTGGATCTGCACAAAAATTGGAGATATATCAATTCAAAATCTTCACCAAGATAGGGCTGCGCAAAAACTGCAAATTGACCCACTCGTTATTTTTCAAAGAATGTAGAAGACAGTAGAATGTGAAAAATAAAGAGTGGGCCTTTATACCGTGACTATAGATATCTCTTACATACGGGAAAACAACTCTATTCATCAAATCATAATTGACGGATGCATGATGTTATGAGCTCACATTTCTCAGGATGTTATTCCATTATTATACTTGACAAAATCCAAAATGCTGGAATGAATTCTCCCAGACTCACTTAAGGATATAACTCCATTAAGCAACAATGAAAACAAGCGTGATAACAAAAAGTTCACAGTTTGAACTTCAAAATGTGCATATCTCATTACCAGCTTGTCCTGGTAGCAGTTAAAAGGGGCTCACCTAAGTCAAGGAGCATATTTACTTGATTAATTAAGGCTCTAATGCTATCCACAATTCACAGTTCATGCCAACAGTGTATATTCATTCAGGTATCACTGTTGTTTCATGGCCATATTGCTACCAGCTAATAATTTCTGAGCTACGTTTTGTCATTGGATTTTGTCTGGAATGTATAGCAATACAAGGTTTGCATCAAAAGAATGGAAGTTGAGGTCCGTTCAACCTCGTGCTGCCTCAACTTTTGCTTCATCCAATGGAAACCATTAAGATGGCTATCAGTTTATATAGGTTTCCCAATTCAGATTAGTATTTGTTACAACATAGCTACGAATAATTCAAATTCTTTTGTAATATTCTGTTTTAGCATTACCATTTTTCAACACACTTTCCACATGCAAATACATGCGAACACTCTGATTTTTGACGTTTCAAACATGCAAATAGGCAAGAAAAGATGAGAAATGAATGAAGAGAAATACGCTGCAATTCATACATATTACAGAAACCGAATTTAATGAAACACTTGGGTTTCATTAATTATTACTTGCTCAGAAGCAGCAGTGGCAAACATGTGATAATTATCTAGCACCCTGTTATTAGCTTCCACCTCTTCCCTCGTCTTAACTGTATCGATATAAAATAAGAAATCCAACTCGAAATTTGTAGATATGTGCAATGCTTAGCTATCTAAACTAATAGAATATAAAATAAACCTACTTACCAACTAATTTTTATCTAAACTGGTGGAAATGCAATTTTTGAATTCTGTACTCTACTTCCCATCTAAACCAATTGAAATAATACAATATACATATTCAAATTTACTTATGAAAATATAGTCTCCATATTCAGTTCGTATCATGCAGAACTTCACCATCTTGACAGTAGCTTCAACCTTCTACTGGTAGCAACGTGATTCTCTCTCTCTGGTTTTGTAGTGCATGATCACTGTCAGTCAGTAAATTGTTGAAAACGTCAGCCTGGTAGCTTTCATACGCACATAAGGTTCTCCACTGGTTTCTTCAGTGAGTTCTTGCTCACACCTTGTCTGGCTGGGTGCACAAGGCTGACCCAGTTGACTCTGCAGTGCATCTACAGCAAAGAAAATGAAAGCAGAAAGCTGATTCCACGAAACTGATTTTAAAAAAGTGGAATGGGATTAATTCAACAGCATATAATTAGATTAAAATACATTTATCAATGACACCAGTGGTTCAGTAAGCAAAAGCATGAGATGGAGGTAGCACCAGGAGTCCAGGACTAAACGTAGAGGACAACATGCAAGTAACTTTACGATTATTCTAGGAAGATTTTATGGATGTAGCACCAGAGAAAATCTAAGACGGCAGTCTTCTATCATAGAATGTTATCAAGTACAGATTATATTCATATTAGCAAGACAAAACATACCAAAAAAATATTAGGAAGGTTAGGTAAACTTACATGCTTGATAGCCAAGTTTTGTACAGACATTCAGCATCATGGATGAATATTAATGGACCTTCTTCATAGATTCATATTAATAACAGGACTACATGAATCTTCTGTGAAATACTTCATGTGGTAAGTTGTGATGATAGTAAAGAGAAAACCCTTGACAATTACCTACTTCATTGTATTCACATTTAAATTGGTAAATGAACCGCTACACTTTAATTGCATCATGCTACCCACTGATATATTCATGTTTGACAGATAAGCAGCCAAGAACGAGTGCATTGCCTGAATATTTGATGTGGCAGCATGATGATTCCAATCATGTGATAATGTGATGTCAAAACAAATAGATATTGGATGCAACTAGTATCTTACATTACAAGGCAAAATGTAGCATTCTTTTACATCTAACTTGTTACCAAGTACATGAACACATTAGGTCTTGCAAAAGCCACAAGGTTAAGATCTAGCCACCATTAGATCTTCTAAGAAAAATGTACAGAAACAGCTCAAGTTCAGCTTTCTGTCATGGAATTCTGGACAAACTGTGCAATTGCTTTAACAGCTTCCATTTCAGCATCATGTTGATTTACTCCAGTAGACTCTTGGTACTTTTTGCCGATTTTAAAAGAGTGGTCGCCACCATCAATAACATGCAGTTCATTCTTGCAGGTCATCTTCTTGCGAGTGGACTCCAGCTTGTCCAAGGGGCATAAGCCATCTTTACTGCCCTGTGAACACAAATGCACTGTAAGTCAAGCTTCAGCAATTACTGAGAATTGCTATTTAGTATTCTTCCACTCCAAAAAATTCAGAAAAACAAAGAAACTTCTTCAGTACCTGCACAAACATTGTTGGAATCTTCAACTTTAGTAGTGTCTCGTCCCTCACTGCCCCATTCACTCCCTATGTTGTAGAAAGCAAAGATGGAAAATAGGGACCATTCATTTAGTTTCTAAATCTATCTGGAGTAAATTGAGAGAACAAATTATGAATAAAAAAACATCCCTGCACAAATTTTTAACGAGTGGGAAGAAACAAGTATATTTTAAAATCACATCAACCATTTTTGTGCATACCTAATTGAGGTCTTTACCAATAATATTACATAAAGAGAATCTAAATCCATTTGCTGTGTAGATTACTGTTTTGAGTTTTGACCAATCAAGGAAAAGAATTAGTCCAAGAGAGCCAAGAAGCAATGCATAGGCCAACTAAACAATGGAGCAAGGGATACCTTCAACGGATAACCTAAGCATATGACGGCAGAAACATCGACATCATCTGAGCTAGCCACCATGCAGCTGACCCTGAGAATGTCGAAGGATAATAAGTACTCAAACCCTGAAACAAACCAAGAAGATGCACAAGGATGACACAAACATGATCACTGCCACCAGATATTACCTCGAACCCATAGACTTCCCCATCAGAACAAGCGGGTGCCTCGGATGCTCCGCTACGGCGTCCTTCACCACACCCAGGTGATGATCCACAAGCTTCTCCGCCTTCGGGGGAGCCCTGCGCTTCCCGCCCGACATATCTGTAGCCACATTGTTGTTTGATCACTAAGGTCTCTCGAACAGATTCGCATCAAGGAGTTGATGAACCGGGGACAGGAATCAGCACTACAATTCATCAAATTAACTCACATTGGTAGTCAAATGTCACCACTTCGACGGCATCCAGTGCTTCTTTCACCATTTCCTTCCAACTAGCAGAATCCATCGTCCAGTGTAGAATACCATCGTACAGATTCCACATGCACCGAAGTACAATAAATGAAATCCCCAACTCATGGATTCATTTTACCAAAAGAGAAGCATACTTGGCTACAATCCATTATGCACACACAAACAAACGAAGAGAGAGAGAGCTCACTGGACCATCCAATCGGACGAGGAGGGGGCGCCAGCGCCGTGGGCGAAGACGACCACCGGTTGCCGCTGCGACGGTGGCGTCCGCAGAGGAGGCGGCCGTGGAGGTGGCGACGGCGAGCTCTGGTCCACGCGGCGGCGCTTGGGAGCCATGGAGGGAGGGGGCTGGTGGAAACCCTAGAGAAGCTTGGGAGGGGTGAGATTTAGGGGGGAAAGGAAAGAGAGGGGTGGCTGTTTCAGCGCGGGAATTCTGAGATGCTTCCCGCGGTTTCTGCAGTTGCGCGGCCGTGGACTGGAGCGGAGAGAGGTACAGGGACGCGGATTCTCTGCAATCAGGTTCAAGAACGCCACGCTGTTTCTCCTATCACAACCACCCGTCTGCTTGGAAAATAAGCGAACCCCGGAGACACCATGGAGAAGTACAGTACTTGTGAAGAGAGGGATATTGGAGTTTGGTTTGGGATTGGTCTAAGGGCGTTGAGAGGTGTAACAGTGATGTGCTTAAGAGGTAATTATAAATAATTCATTTTTATAGGTTAAAAGGGATATTGATCTATATGGGATGAGGATTCTAATGGATCTACAACGTAGAAGTTCATTAGCATGCTCTATAAATATGTGGAGGTGGGGTTGCAGATTGAACCACCATCTTGAAAACCTTGGCCGCCACCTTCCCTCGGTCGTATCTCGAAACCCTAGCTAGGCGCGCGGTGCTAGCACACCAGCGCACGGCGTTCCATCCCGAATGTGTGGACTCCGTGGAGGCGGCGCTGCTGCTGCTGCTGTGCTGATCGGCGAGAAGCGCAAGGTTATTGCTAGGACGCAAGGAGGAGACGTTTAGTTCGTGAAACGATCGACTGTTTCTTCTTCATCGACGTGCAACTACGTTGGACCAAAGCTACTCAACTCTTCTTCATTGCGGCGCATCTAGTGGTAACTATCCATGACTCCCTTACACGCATGTTTTCTGGTTGAACGCGGTAGAAAATCAAATATTGTAGCTAGCGTAGCCTACCCGTTCTCCTTCAGTGGTATTAGAGCGAAACTGCGTAGTATGTGGTCTGGATCATGCGTTTGTAGATGATATGTTGTTGTAGTAGATGCAATCTATTACTGTTCTTATGCTAGGTTTATGTGATGGATCTTTTGGTGCACAGATTGATTAGATCAATCGGTTATAAGGGGTTGAAATAGGTATGAGTTGATAGCATCATATGGCCAAAAAGATTAGTTTGTGCTCCTTCTTTGATGTACGCACGACTTGCCTCTACCGGCTGGAATCACTATCGAGGCTAACTGCGCGCACAGCCAGTAGATCGAGGTCTTGTGTTGCGGTCTCCTCAAGTATACCGATCGCGATGATCAATATGATTGATCTAATGAAAATTAAGACATTTTGAATGGCTCAGATTTGGGTTGATTTGATCGGCCCGATGAGATTTTCATAGCGATTTTATAGATGTGATCTATGTAATTCCGTGAGGTTTTGGCGCGCCTGAACCCGTGGGGCGCTCCCCTCGACCCCCGCCACGACCGATCGGCGGGACCACCGCTATGCACGCATAGATTGTTATACAAACACATTCATGTCAGGGCGGTAGAAATGCGTTCTACACTTAACTTATTTTTGTAGGGAATAATGTGAATGGTATGGCATAGACGTATATGTGATGCACGTGTGTTTTGGCAGCCTGTGTGTCGTATTAATCACAGCTGGGTTGAGGCTGTTCTTTAATTGTCACTACAGGACGGTGGGGAATTTGAGGCAAGCTTTTGAGGCATGACTGAAGATAATTGCCTCAAAATATTCTCTGAGGCAAGAACTACGCCTCAAATTATAAAATTGAGGTAAACCATAAGCCTCATTAATCGAGGCTAACAATCGACCTCAACAAAGAATTAGAGGCTACCTAGTGGTTGCAAGCCTCAAATGGTCAGGTGAAATACCGCATTGGCGGGAGCAGGTGAAAAATTCCATCCGGCCCGCGGAATACCGCATTGGCGCTGGATCTGCTCTCTCCTTTCTATTCTCCCTGCCTGTTCACTCTCTACCTATTCTCTCACGCCATGAAACTTAAGACTGCACGCGCGCCTCGTGCCTCCGCCTCCCGCCTGCCCCGCCGCCTCCACCTCGGCCCCGCCTCCCAGCGCGCCCGACCCGCCTCCCGCCTCCGCCCGCCTCCTCGCCTCGGCCCCGCCTCCCGCCTCCGGCGCGGCCACCCGCCTCGCCGCCTCGGCGCAGATCCAGCGTCGCCCGCCTCGGCGCGCCTCGGCGCGGGACCGCCTCGCCTCCCGGCCCGTCTGGCGCTGCCCGCCTCTCGGCCCGTCTTGGCGCCTCCCCCTCGCTAGCGCGCCGCCCGCCTCGGCCGCATCCGGCGCCGCCCGCCCGCCCGCCCGCCTCGGCGCGCCGCCGCCTCGACCCAGACGGTGTCGCCCGCCTCCGGCCCGTCGGCGCCCCGCCTCCCGCGCCGCCCCGACGCAGATCCAACGCCGCTGGCCGCGCCGCCTCGGGCGCGGCCTGCCTCGCCTCCCAACCTGTCTCGCTGCCCGCCTCCGGCCGTCTCGGCGCCACCTCGCCTCCGAGTCCGACCATTCTTCGGGCTGCACGCTACTACAAACTTACTTGCTTGTTGTTCTTAGAAAGGTAATTTCTTAACATCACTTCTATTTCCATGCTTGTATATATTGTTAAAAGCTTATCATCCGTTGTTTGATGTTGCCTTGTTGGAACGAACATATGGTATATATTGAATGCACTTTTTGGATAGATTGCTAGTACCTCCCATTACTAACATGGACAAAAGTTGGTGGAAAACCTAGGTAAATGTGGGGTTGTGGGTAATTAAGTATGTTGCATGAGAGGTCACATAATATTATTATATATTATGTAATTTAAGTAACATGGCAACATTAATAGGTGGACAGATGAATATGAAGAAGGCTTGGAACAATTATTGCGATTTGCTTTCACTCATTTAGCAAAAGACAACATGATTCTTTGTCCTTGCAAGAAATGCATGAACTGCCATTGGCTACATGCTGAATTAATTCGTGAACACCTAATATGTGATGGATTTATGCGAGGTTATAGTGAATGGTTCTTTCATGGGGAGGGCTCATCTTCAGTTAGAACTAATGTTTGCATGGAGCCACAGATAGGTCAAGAACAATCTGATGATATTGATGCAATGTTAAGAGATGGACTTGGATTTAATTATTTTAATGGTTTAGAAGATGATGGATACATGGGAGATGTGCACAGTGAAGATGCAGAAAAATTCTATAAGTTAGCTGCTGATGCTAGCCAAAATTTATATTCAGGATGTAAAATGTCAAAACTTCAGTTTATCATAAAACTTCTACATCTGAAATTTTTGGATGGGTGGAGCAATAGTAGTTTTAATCAGCTCCTTGTGCTTCTTAAGGAGGCTTTCTCTATGGATGTGCAATTGCTAGAAAACTTTCATGCTGCTAGCAAACTTGTCAAATCACTAGGTTTGGGATACATTAACATTGATGCATGTTTGAATGATTGCATACTATTTTGGAAAGAGTATGAGAATGCCAAGAGTTGTCCAAAATGTAACACGTCTAGGTGGAAGATAGAAAAAGTGGGGATTGATGGGAAATGAGTGCATAAGGTTCCTCAAAAAGTTCTTCGTTACTTCCATTGAAAAAAAGTTGCAAAGATTTTTATGTCGAAAAAGACACTTCTAACATGCGTTGGCATCTTTGAGGGCCGCACTAAGGATGGCTTATTGCGACATCCTGCAAATTCTCCTGCTTGGAAGAATTTAGATAATAAATTCCCGATATTTGTGCTGATAGTCGCAATATTAGACTTGGGTTAGCTACAGATGGCTTCAATCCATTTGGAAATATGAGTGTTAGTCACGACACATGGCACTGTAGTTTTAATTCCTTATAATCGCCACCATGGTTGTGTATGAAACAACACAATCTTATATTATCTTTGCTTATTCCGGCCAACACAACCAGAAATGATATTGACGTGTATTTTGAACCATTGGTGGATGAGCTTGTTGAGATTTTTAATGAGGGTGTAAAGACATATGATGCCTCTAGTAATGAGTGGTTTCAGTTACGAGCTGCTATTCTTTACACTATTACAGATCACCCAGGGCTTGGATATGTGTCTGGCCATCCTACATCGGGAAAATTTGCTTGTCATCACTGTCACTTGAATACTTGTTCTCTATATTTGAAAAAGGGCAGGAAAACTTGTTACATGGGACATCGTAGGTTTCTCCAAAAACCATAATTTCGGTTTGATAAAAATCATTTGATGGAACCATAGAGCTTAGAGAGGCACCTATTCAACCATCTGGACATGATATTCTAGAAGAGACAAAGGACATGGATGTTGTTTTTGGGAAAGCCGAGAAGAGGAAGCGTAAACGTAGAGATGATGATATGAAGGACACTGATAATGTGGTTATTTGGAAGAAGAGAAGCTGTTTTTCAGTGCCATATTGGGAACATCTGTTAATTCGCACAACTGGATGTAATGCACATTGAAAAGAACATTTGTGATAGCATAGTTAACACCTTGTTGAATGTTGACCGCAGATCTAAGGATAACCTCAACTCAAGATTGGACCTTCAAATCTTAGGATAAAACATGATCCGCACTCAGTTTCACAAGGAACTAAAATTTACTTGCCTCCAAAGAACCTTTTCATTGAGTGCTCAAGAGAAGAAATTATTCATCATGTTCTAAAAGATGTTAAATTTCCAGATGGTTATGCATCAAACATATCAAATAAAGTTCGTGTTGAAGAGAAAAGATTGATTGGCCTAAAATCTCATGACAACCATGTGATTCTACAAGATTTACTTCGTTGGCTATTAGGAGAATTCACTGAAAATGTTTGTATACCATTGATTCGCCTAAGTAACTTCTTTCGACAAATATTTTCTCCATGAATTCGTATTAGTGACATGGAGAAGTTAGAGCATGAAATTGCTGAAACAATTTGCCAACTGGAGATGATTTTTCCTCCATCATTCTTTGATATAATGCTTCATTTACCAATCCATCTTGCTCATGAAGCAAGGCTTGCTGGCCCAGTACAATTCAGAAACATGTATCATGTAGAAAGGTAAATGCCTTTATTATTATTTTAAATCCTATTCATATGTAGAGACCTCTGATTATGACACTTAATTAAAATATATAGGTACTTGATGAGGTTTGAAATCATATGTTCGTACTAAGAGCCATCCGGAAGGTTCAATTGCGAAAATTATATTTTTGATGAAAGCCTTACCTTTGTTCCGTTATTTACATGGTGTTTGACTCGATTTAACCGTCAAGGACGGCATGATGATGGGACTTTCGGATCATAAATAAAATGCCTTACTTAAGTAAGATAGGTTGGCACTTACTTGGAAAGCGTGTTAGCACTCTGGACCACAACTCATGGATTCAAGCTCACAGATATGTGTTATTCAACTATGACCAAATTGGTCCATTCCTTCAGTATGATCCTAATCACATATTTATTTCATATATTGGAATATGTTAGTATGAAATTCCTAACAGGCATTTGTACTGTTTGGCATACTATGTAGAAAGCATCGCAAGTACATTTTATCTAGTGGAATACGAAGACCAAGAGATATTGAACGTGTGCACCATGAGACATTCCATGACTGGTTTAGGAAACATGTAAGGGGTGTTGTTTTTGTAGATTCTTGTTAGCAGTTTTATAGAAAAGTATTAAAATTTTTTATGGATAACAGGTTCAGAATGTAATGGCCAAAGGAGAAATTGTATCTGAAGAAATACAGATGTTGGCTAAAGGTCCTGATATGCATGTCACAACATACAATAGCTATCTTATAAATGGATATAATTTTCGCACAAAATCTTGCGACCAAGGGAAATCAACTCAGAGTAGTGGGTTAGTTGTTGTTGCTGAGACAAATAGTTTTTCTAGTGTGAAGGATGTAAATCCTATCCTTGGCAATGTGTCATACTATGGCAGAATCAGTGACATAATTGAGTTAAATTATAGCGGGAGAGGTCACATAGTGTTATTTAAATGTGACTGGATCAATCTGTCTCGTGGTAGAGGACTCAAGGAAGATAAATATGGAGTTACACTTGTGAATTTTAACCACCTGTCTAATAATACTAATAATTTGACTGATGAACCATTTGTTCTAGCATCACAAGCTACACAAGTGTACTATGTTCGAGATCCTATAGATCAAGATTGGCATGCTATTGTCCAATCAAAACCGAGGGACTTCTATGACATGGGTATTACTGATTGTGAGAATGAGGAGGATGTATATCAGGAAAAAGATCAGGTTGATGTGATCAACAATACTATTGATATTGGTGCTGATTGTGGCAGTCAGTATCTCACTAGGAAAGATATAAATGGAATAACCATTGATTTGGCTACTGGGTGTCATGATCGGTATGGTTGCATTCTCATAATATTTAATCGGAACCTTGTAGTACATTGTATCAGAGCGCGACATGCTGAACCAAATATGCCTAATCAATCTGTTGATCCAGCATCAAATATGATGAGGAAATCTAGGAGGATGAGCAAATCTGTTGATTCTCAGTACCAGGATCTATACTTGAATGAGGAAAATGTGCAAAACCAATCATATGAGGAGAATGAGATAAACCAGTCAAGTGAGGAAAATGATATGGACCAATCTATTGAAGATTATGCACAGTCATTTGACAAAAGTAATTGTTTCTATCTCATCTATTGAATTTATTTTACAGGTCATTTTGGCTAAGTGATATAACATTTTATTCTAGGTGATGAAGATGTTTATCCTGAGGAAATTACAGAGCCAGAGGATAGAAGAGGTCAGCCAAAGGATAGAAGAGGTCCTACAAGGATGGAGGCCTTCTGGCCAATTGTGGAACGTGTAAAACTGAAAGTTGACTATAATGAGCATTTTCAACTAGTTGGCCCCCATGCGCCAAAGTTAGCAAATGTTATTGGTACACTTGTCAAAGGTAAAGTTCTATCACTAACTCATGAAGACTGGATCGATGTGAAGAACAAGGATGATGTTTGGGATAATGTGACAGATAAACTTCTCTTTTGAATATTACATCCTTTATAAACATTTAGTTGTTAGGAGAAGTTTCAGTTTGAAACTTATCAAATTCTCTATTTTAGAGGTATTTTGACTTAGATGAATGCCTAAAGGATTATGTCATGAGATCAGCTCACAAGAAATGGAAAGACTTCAAAAATAGGCTAAAAACAAAGTACTTTGACCCTCAGAAGTCTGATAAAGAGCTCTGGAAAAAACATGATTCAAGAATATCACTTTCAGATTGGAAGTGGCTAATTGCCTTTTGGAGATCTGAGAAAGGCCAAGTAAGTGCATATAGATGCTATGTTCTGTTATCCTTTCTTTCCAAGTGAGAGCTCATAGCACAGATGTTACATTTTTGTTAATTTTTCTTTCTTTCAAGATGTAATGACATACAATAATGTACATCCTTTTTAGGCACGCAGTAATCGCGGAAAAGCAAATCGTGCAAAAATGGATACAGTACATACTATTGGAACCAGGAGTCTAGCAAATGTTTGCCATGACATGGTCAGGCTGAGAGCATATATTAATCATCCCCCATTTGTTTTCTTGCATCGTATTAATGTGTTGTGCATTCACATGACTGCAGGAGCAAAAGAAAGGAGGAAAAGTTAGTCAAGCAGAAGTTTTTAAAGTTGCATATACTCGTAAAGATGGAAGACCACAACCAGCCCGTCAAGAAACACTTGTAAGAAAAATTAACTGAATACGCAACAAAGTTGTTTCTCTATTTGGAAATTCAAATACAATATTTTACCTTGGCTACTGCAGGCTAAAATCGATGAAAAACTCACTAAGAGGCTAAATTTGTGGACAAACCTATACAAGAAGGAGATTTCCTTTCAGAATTGATTGGTAAGGAAAATAGAGGCAGAGTGATTGGAGTAGGTATGGGTCCCACTCTTGCAAGTCTTGGTTTGCCAGAACTAAATCAACGAGCAAGAATAAGCTTGCAATTGGAAAGAGAAGCAAGACAGAGGGCGTAAGATGAAGCTCGAGCTTTGAGAGAAGAGATGCAACGATTGGAACAGAGAATGGAAGAACGAATGGAGCAACGACTTGCGAGAGCTGGCGAAATTTCAAGCTATGATCTCGCTTCGTGAATGAGGCAAAATTTGCACATACCAAATCAGGAATATTCATGCACGTCAGCTTCTAACAATGTACAAGTCAGTTTACTTCGCATAAATCAACTGCACTAGTATTATTAGCAGCTACTATAAGCTTCTAATTTTTTTCCCCTAAATACAGGTACAACCAAGAACTGTTAGAGCATTGCAACATAACCAAAACAAACTGCTGGAGAAGGTCAGTTGAATGGCATTGATTTTGCTCCATATATTTTTAAGTCAGAATTTTACATTGCAAATCAAGAAAGCATTGTGTTGTTGCTACATCCAATTCACGGTGAATATAGTTCGGTTGTAACTTGGCGTTTTTGTGATGCTGTATTGTAACTTGGTTGCTGGGTGGTAAGGGTAACCAAGGTTAGGCATTTTTGTGATGCTGTATGGTTTATTCATAGTATTTGGCCTTCAGCTATCTATTCTTTATTTTCTTTTTTTGGGACAATATGCTTATGAATTTACAATTTGCTAAACAAAAAGTAGTGAGCAGAAAGCGAGAGAAAAACAACCTTAGTAACTATCAAGATTCTCGTGTCATAAATCATGATAGAGCATCTGCTACATGCATGTAGAAAACTTTCGTGCTAATCAGATGCGAGAATTTGGTTGGATGATTGGATTGTGTGGCTTCTCGCACCTCTGTATACAAGTTTTGTACATATTTGTTGGTACTGACTCTTCATGATATCTTGTTTATTGCCTAAATCTTCTAGGATTTGTTGAGAAGGGTTGGTGGTGAATATTATGCACAAGAGTTAGAAAACATGCCGCAACACGCAATACTACCAAGCCACCAAGGATTGCAAACAATCATTCACAAGCAAGAACAGGCAATAAGGCCACAAGTAAACGCTCTAATGTTCCAGCTACAACAACTACAGTTTTTGCTGAGGTATATGTATATATATGTTAAGTCATTTAGGATGAACTGCTTACCTAAATGCATGTGAATTGATTTACACAAGTAAAAAAGGTTGAAAAAATGTCAGTAACATTTATAATGTGCAACAGGGGGTACAAAAGCAAGTAGCTAATTATAATACCAGTAGGCCTACTGAGACTGGAGGTGCCAACAAGGGAAAAAGTGACCACTCAAGGGTTAAAAAGGCAGCAACAAAAACCATTCAGGTTTGGAAAAATTTTGTTAGTTCAGTTGGATCTGTTATGTAAAACAACATCATCTATTATATTTTCCAGTCTAATATGAGGTGTCCATATGGTCAAATAGGTTGGAAACGATGTATTTCTTAAAAGAACTGTGCGGCCATATAATCGTATTGCTAAAGCAACTATTGAAAGCCAAGACCCATCAGAAATGGTTGGAGGTACAATTCTTGAAACGAGTGCTACAAAGTAGTCATAGACAGTCCCATATTTGGAGATGCGAACTATTTCGACTGCAAAAATCTGAATTACATCAAGGATGCTATTGGTCATTCCATTGCTTGGCCAATCCACTTGGTATGTCCTTTTCTTAGCTTGTTTATGTGTATACTTTGTTTACCTAGAAAATCTAACATGTCAAATGAATGCTCACAATTAAGGTTGAAGAAGTTCCACCCAGGCAGAATGGTGAAGTAACAAAAACAGGTACTTATGTCATTATGTTGCATATAAAATATTTAGTGCTTAGGTATGACATAAAAATTATTTACACCATCATGTGATCCATTGAGCGAAATATAGATAGATAAAATTATAAATAGAAATGAAACATGAACTGAACTATGTTGTTTATAAATAGAAATGAAACATCATGTGATTCATATAAACAACTGTAGCTACTTTCTTGATCCAAATGTTTTGGATTATTTTTTGTTCCTGATATTTTTGTATTAAGCACTGACCTGATCGAATTTTGTAAATTTAATTCTAGGTGGTCGGGTTTCTCTTGCGCCACCAGGCACAACCATGCAAAATTGGCGACAACTTCTGTAAAGATGATAAAATATGTGCCCATAGCTACTATATGGTTGATCACCATGGCGATTCTTGTCTACTCTTTTGAGAAGTTTACTATCTCAAATTTTGTATAGATGATATATTTTATTAGCCCATAGCTACTATACAGTTGATGGCTCAAACATGTGTCCACTGACTAGCTATACTATTGAGAATTTTACTATATATTGTATGCATAGTTGAATGCTACATTTGTCAACTGATGGAGAGGACCTTTTGGGGACTAAATGAGATGCTATATATTTTCTCCTCAATATGCATGTGTGGCTGTGATGTTTTAATCTATTGAATGAAGAGATTTGGAGGCTATATTTGTTCTTGTTTTTCAATTATCTTGTGTGCATAGTGATGAGATGTATGTGTTTGATAATAATTATTGAGAAAAATATGTATATGCTGAAAATAATTGTAATTTGATGCTTGTAACGTTGAGGTAGCTTATAGTTACCTCAATTCTTTGA